>ML681979.1:35166342-35300810 GCA_007922195.1 Podocnemis expansa | reverse complement strand
GCCCCCCCCCCCCCCCCAAGTTCCATCCC
The DNA here is from genome assembly GCA_007922195.1 of Podocnemis expansa. Lineage (NCBI taxonomy): Eukaryota > Metazoa > Chordata > Testudines > Podocnemididae > Podocnemis > Podocnemis expansa. The sequence goes on along the minus strand of ML681979.1, from coordinate 35,300,781 downwards.
TTCCCCCAGATCACCCACATTGTTACTTACCTGTGGGCTTTGGTCTCCTTCCCCTGTTGAACCTAGTTTAAAGGCCTCCTCACTAGGTCAGCCAGTCTGTGCCCAAACACGCTCTTCCCTTCCTGGACAGGTGAAGGCCATCTCTGCCTATCAATCCTCTGTCCTGAAACAGGACTCCATGGTCAAGGAAGCCAAATCCCTCCTGACCACACCATCTTCACAGCCAGGCATTCACCTCTAGGATGCATCTGTCTCTCCTCAGGCCTCTAGCCTTGACTGGAAGGATCGAGGAGAACACCACCTGTGCTCCAAACTCCTTCACCCTCGCTCCCAGAGCCCTGAAGTCACCTTTGATCTGCTGAGGATCACCTCTCGCAGTATCATTGGTACCCACATGGATAAGAAGCATGGGGTAGTAGTCTGAGGGGCGGATGATTTTAGACAATCCCTCCGTTACATCTCGGATACGGGCACCTGGCAGGCAGCATACCTCTCTAGAGGCTTTGTCAGGGCAACAGATGGGTGCCTCTGTTCCTCTCAGGAGTGAGTCCTCAATCACCACAACCCTATGTTTCCTCTTAGTTGAGGTGGCTGTGATCTGCCCAGCCTTTGGGGTGGGTGGCATCTCCTCTACCTCCTTCAGTGTGTCCAGCACCGCATAATGGTTCCTCACCACAATGGATGGTGGGATGTGAGCAGGCGTGGAGCACTGTCTACTGCCAGAGGTGACCAGCTGCCAGTGTCCTTCCTCTGCCATAGGCATCCCATCCGTTTCCAGAGCTGTGGCAGTAGCCCTTGGCACTGGGATAGGGACCTCCTCTTTGCAGGTCTCATCGTGGACACTGTCAAGGAACTTTTCCAGGGCATAGATACCCCTGAGTCGTGACACCTCCTCCTGTAACTTTCCTACCTGTTTCCGAAGAGATGCCACCAGAAGGCACCTATCACATAGGCTCATCTTCCTAGCCTGATCATCAGTGGCAGGAAAATGAAGGCCACACTCCCTGCAATTCCACACCAGGGTCTGGGTGGAGATATCCATGGACAGACAGTCTGTCTGGCTACAAACAGAGGCAAAGGAAACAGCAGGGGTGCTGGCACCAGCAGTACGGCTCCTCTTCACCATCTTGGCCTCCCTCAACTCCCTTGCAAACTCCCCTGTTTGCAGTCCCCTGTTTGCAAGCCAAATTAACTTAATTTGAACTAATCATTATTAGTTTGAATTGATTAGTTTGAATTTAGTTAATTTGAACTAACCTTCTAAGTGTAGACATACCCAAAGAGAGTAAGTTGGTGGGTCTGTGAGGATCTTTTCTCAAGAAAGTTGAATTCAGGCCTGATAGAATAGAAGCTTCAAATTATCTTCCAACTTCTAGGATCTTATATACTTTTTCTTACATTTATAAAAATAAACTGCATCATCTCATGCCCCCTTGTCATCCAAACATGGGTTTTAATCTTAAACTTTAAAAATTATTGGGTGGGGGGGGGGAGGAATGTGTATAATTGACATATTTTCTCTGCTAGAATTTTCCCTCACTTGTTCACAAGATTTGTGGGCTTTGTGGTGGTGAGGGTCTAGTCTTTAGAGTTTTTTTTTCACTTTACTCTAACTATTCTGCCCCAGACAGTTACCTTTCACCCATATAAATATAGAAATATCTTCACAGTTCCACTTCCTTATCTGCTAAGCTTCTTTACATTCAAGCCTGTTCTTTGCAGAAAAGGTCTTCAGGCTTGCTTGCATTTCAGCTTCTAAAAGTTATGCTAACTCACCTAATTATACTAAGTATAATACTATCAAACTAGAATTTGTAAAGAAAGATATACATATGGAATAAGATAAAGGATAATAGAGGTATGCAAGCTAGATGTGAGTATAGTCAAGGGCTACAATGGGTGAGGTTCTAGAGTAGGAGTGTCAAACTCATTTGCTATGGCAGACCAGCTCTGACTTAAATTTACTTCAAGTGAGCCAAACATACCATAAATCAAAATACTAGGGCCTACACTCTTGCAGCATTCTGGACCACTGATTATGTGAAATTGCACACCACGAAGCCACAGTCTCTCCTCAATGGAGAGAGAGAAAAAGAGGTCTCCACGACATCATGGAGTGCTGGATGTGCGAGACTGTAATCTGCAATACCAACCTCTCTCTCTCTCTCTGTTCTCTGTCAGGGACAGAAGGTGGTTTCACAGAGTGCAGTCTTGCATACCCAGCATTCAACAATGCTGTTAGAATGTCAGCTTTCATGACATTGCAGAGTGCTGGGTATGCAAGACTGTGCTCTGTGATACCACAAGACCTCTCTCTCTCCCTCTGTTAGGGAGACAGTGTAGTCTTGCAGAGTGCCCTTACTTGCTGAACAGAAGAGGTTTTGGGGCCATATCTGGCTTGTGAGGCTTATGGTTGACACCCCTGTTCTAAAGGACTGGAAAAGAGTGAGCATAATACTGATTCTTTAAAAGAGTGAAAAAGAGGACTTTGGTAATTTTAGACCAGTTGGCCTAATTTAAATTCCTCAAAAGATACTGAAATAAATTATTGATCAAATTACTAAACAATCAATTGGTAAGCATCTAGTGGGTAATAGATTTAGAAGGAAAAAGCAGCATGGGTTTGTCAAGAATGATCATGCCAAAGCAGCTTATTTCATTTGGTGACAGGGTTACTGACCTAGCGGATGTGAGGAAGCAGCAGACATGATATATTTGGATTTCAGTAAGGTTTTGACACAGTTCCCCACAACATTCTCACAAGCAAACAGGGAAATCTGATCCAAATAAAATGACTAGAAGGTGAGTGCACAACCACTTGAAAGACTCTACTTGGAGTAATTCTCAGTGGTTTGCTGTCAAACTCATGGGATCCCACAGAGTCAGTCTCAGGTCCAATAATATTCAATATTTTCATTAAAGACTTGGATAATGGAGTTGAGAGTATGTTTATAGTTTTTACATAGGACACCAAACTGGGAGGGGTTGCAAGCTCTTTGGTGGCTAGGATAAGAATTCAAACCAACTTTGACAAATTAGCAAACTGATCTGAAATCTAAAAGATTAAATGTAATAAAGACAAGCACACAGTATGACACTTAAGAAGGAAAAATGAAATGTACAAATACAAAATGGGGAATAACTGCCTAGGTGGTAGATGTGTTAAAAAGCATCTGCACGTTATTGTGGATCTTCAATTGAATATGAGTCAACAAAGTTATGTAATTGTAAAAGGCTCATATTCTGGGGAATATTAACAGAATTACTGCATTTAAAACAACAGAAGGTAATTATGCCTCTCTACTTCATATTGCTGATGCCTCAGCTGGAGTACTGTGTCCTACTCTGGAGTCAATACTGTAGGAAAGATCCAAAGGGGTAGCCACGTTAGTGCAGTTCAGCAAAACAAATAAGGAATCCTGTGGCACTTTTAAAGACTAACAAATTTATTTATCACATGAGCTTTCATGAGAAAATCCCACTTTGTCAGCTGCTTTTAAGAAGCTCATGCAATAAATAAATTTGTTAATCTTTAAGAGTGCCACGAGACTCCTTGTTTGTTTTGCAGGAAAGATGTGGGTAGATTGGAAGGTGACTGGCCAGAGGCAAGCAACAAAAAATGATGAAAGGTTCAGAAAACCTAACTGTGAAAGCTCTCTCTCACCCTTGGAATGACCCTCACATGGGTGCAGAATATTGCAACAATCTCCAGCTCCAGCTTCAGTTGCCAGCCACATGCCTTGTGTTTCCAGGTTTTCAGTGGCTCAGTCCTCTGGCCAAATCTCCTAAATTCAGACCTCTTCTGGGATATCATAAACAAGTCCCAACAAAAGTTCCAATGAAATTGAATAGCTTTCCTTCCCTCTTGGGCTACTGCAGACTTTTCCTCTCTGCTTACAAATGGTATTTCAGGAGCATATTCTGCTCTTGTAATGCGTTGCCAGATTGCCTCTGCCCATGTACTCTAACCCTAGATACTCACAGCCATAGAGTCATGTCTGTTTTACCATCTCCCTCTTCAAATGAATTCCTTCAGTCTACTTATTATGGTTGGTAGCCAATTAGCTACTCACCTTCCCAGGTACAACATATATGACTAATTGCAACCAATTGCTAGCCTTGCAGGAGATGTTGGTTAAGCTCCATCACACACCCATCCCTTTCAAGGCACCACCCATTAAAATACTCTCTGCTCTTCAATATATGGGCCCTATAGTTACTACAGATCTCCCTCAAAGTCATGTACTCAGGTAAATAAATAATTTTGATCATCTAACACATCACCTGTATTCTCTATCTTCAGCATGTATATGTCAGGCCTATTCTGCAACAGTTAATCCCTCTCAAAGTTCCTAGGTCTGTGCATGCTCCAAAGTAGGGCTGACCTCCTTGGAATGATGGTGGGTCAGGATTCATGAACAAGTTCATTTGTCTCATTTCCTCATTCAGGCCATCCATTCCTCATAAACTCACCCAATCAATTTCCTTTGCTGTGGAGACCTGTTCTTGACTTCTAAAGACCAAAGCCCCTTGTCACACATTTTCACAGTTTGCAGTGCAGCATCTCCCATTCAACTTGCTGCCAACAATTCTTTTCATAAACCAGCTCTAGTCTTGTCAAATCAGTTCTTGCTATTGTTCTGTAGCTTCCTCTATTATTTCCTGTCTGGCACCTTCTGACTCTTTTAACTTTTGTTTTGCCTGGTGTAATTGTGTTTCTAGGGCCTGTAACTGACTTGACATCTCTTGTTTGAGTCTGTCATTTATCTTTTCCCAATCCCTTAAGTTCTTACACCTCAGCCCCACAGCTGGGATACCAGCCCAATTCCCGTATCCAGATGAGGTTTGCCATAGGGTCAACTTGTTCACCAGGTACTCTGTCTCATCATAGGGCTTAGAAATTAAGCGACTCTTTGTCTACAGTTACAGGCCAAGGAAGTCTCTTATAATACAGACCCTTAGCTTGTTCCTCTGACTTTGCATTCTGTCTCTAGTTCCATTCTTGGGTAGTCTTGTGCTTTCCCATGCCCACATTGGCTCTGCCAGGGCCCATAACATCTGTCAGGAGACTACTCCCTTAAACAAGTGTATACCCATGACTGGAGTCAATCAGTCCCATCATTTGGCATCCATGACATTTGCAATTATCTCGTAGGCTGAGTGGACCCCCTACTGAAGGAATATCCCAAGCTGCAGACTCAGCTGCAGTAACAATGCAAATAACTGAACTCCAGAAGTGTGCAATCCCTTTTTATGCAACCTGGCTGACCACATTCAAAACATACCACAACTAATTCCTACAGCCGGTCTTAGGTGACTCTTCATGACTGATGCACTGCTCATTCTTCAGCAGGCAACAATTGCTAAAGAACTTCTTTTCTCCCTTAGGTCATTCTTTCTATCCCAGGGCCAGGGTTCTCTGTGATCTTGCTTTCCCCAGAATAGTCTCATTGTACTAATACTTCATTTGGGTGGCTCTAGACTCCCCATGGCCTCAGTAGAAGACCCAGTTTTGGGCTCTAGGGATTTTTCTAATATTGCAAGTTCCACCACCTTACCTAAGGAATTTTTGTCAGGCTGCAGACACCATGCCACTATATCCCATAAATGCTGGGCCGTCATTCTAGGGTGCACCCCCCCCCCAGCAGAAAGGCTCCCATTCTTAATTGGGGTCAGTCCCAGCCTTTCCAGAATGTCTTCTCCTATAATTCTAGAGGACCACACCTGTTCATTGGACAAAGCTCAGTAGTCTGATTAAGCTTCCAGAGAGAACGACAGGGTCACTCAAATTATCCAAGAAGATTCAGCCTATCTTGCTGTGGTTATTAATACCCTGAAAGTGTGCTAGAATGCCTCTAGTTATCATCTGGACTCAGTTTTGGTAGACTGGGTACTGACCTGGGAGGATTTTCTTCTCCCCAAACTACTTGGGGACTCAGAGACTTACTGTGCCTGCTGATAGTGGGGGGAGGGGAGTAAAAAAATGAGGCCAGAAGGTTTTAGCAGTGTTGCTGAGCTTGCTAAGTTCATGTGAGCATGCTGAGTATCAAACAAGTAGCAAATGGAGGGACATGTGACACCCTATGCTCCCCAGTATAGTTCCTTTGCCTGGGGTCCACTTCTCTGGGCATTGCAGGAAATGCTCTTGGTGAGTCTGTTGAACCTCTTGCTGCTATTGCTGCCCAACAAAAAAATGTATCTGCTGCTTTTGGGCAGCCAGCATGTGGGCTATCTTTTCTGTGTTCCCTAAAGGGGGGGAAAGTAATTCTAGTTTGTCTATCTGCCTTGCATGGGGGATTATGGTGAGGAAAGGAAGGGGGAAAGGAATATGATTTGACCACTGTTTTCTGGGCATTCTTTACCTATGAAGTAGCCAATGGGGAATCATTACTACCTGCCATGATTTAGAGCAGCCTTGGGTCTGCTCTAACTTGCACTGGAAATGAGTTCATAATGTAAGGTTTGCAGAAGTGATTTTAAGCCATCTTTGTCTCACATTCCTTTCCTGTAACCAGCATGGGATGGAGAATCTGACCCTTCATAAATGTTTATTGTGTCTAGCACAATGGTTCCCTAACCCTGGCTGAGGCCTTTGGATGCTACTATAAAATCAGTAATAATAATGACTGGTTAGTACACATCAATAACTACTTGTAGTCCACTGCTGGCATCATGAGCAGTTCTGACACATAATGCCACTTTCCCGTTTGTCAATATTTTAGGTATCCTTTCTAGATTAGGGATAAATCTAAATATATGTCTATGTAATGTAAACCGAGCATTAGTAGGTTTACATTACATTGGAGAATCCAAGACTTGAGTGGCTACACTGATTTAAGCTTATGTTAAAAATTTTCTCAGCCAGGCTCAAACCTGGAGCCCTGTTGACCCAGCTGGAGCACATAGACCCAAGTCAAACCAGCTATATCCCATATTTCTTAGCACTATCCCAGTAGCCAACCACTCCAGTCTTTTGCCTGTAGGAAAACTTGACAATCCACACAGCTCAGAGGAAGTTTGAACAGCTGCCAAAACATTCTACTGAGCACTGTGGAGGAGGCAGCTTTTCAAGAAGCTCTCTTGCTTGCACTTTCACTCCTGTGTTAGGAAATGAGCAGTGCTTCCATACGGTGCCGGTGGACATTTCAACAGCCTTTTGCGACCTAACAAAGGCACCTGTTACAGCTTATGATAGAGCAGGAGAAGGAAAAGAACCCAGGTATGGGAGATGTGCACTGGCTGATGTGGCTCAGTACACATGTTAAAGCCTCTACTGCCCCCTATGTAGACCAGTGCTTCTGGTGCAGGATCACAAGTACAGACTGGGTGGATGACATCATCATTCAGACCTGAGATAACTTTTATATGAAGAAATCTACATTTCTAAAGCTTTCTGAGCAGTTTGCTCTGACCCTCCAGCATAAGAACACACGTTTAAGGGCACCACAGTCCAGAAGCAGGTTGCTATAGATATCTGAAAGCTGACTCGCCCAGGGTGCTACAGATCTACCACCAGCAATGAGGTGTTGGAAAGCTGACCATAGGTAGAGTGGCGGTGGATGTTTGTGAGGTAATCAAGTGTGTGGTTTTCCCCTAGGTACAGAGCATAGAAAATACTCCTGATGTAATTCCTGGCTTTGAGAGAATGGGGGTTACAAACTACTCTGGGGCCACTCATTTGCCCTCTTCAAGAAACATGTGAGCTGATAAACTGCAAAGGGCATTACTCCATTGTTATGCAGCCTGTCAAAGAGCACAGAGGGCAATTTATGAACATCAGTGCAAGCTGCACTGGGAAAGTTCATGAGGCCAGGGCTTTTGCTAATCAGGAATCTATGTTCAGGGACACACTTGGACACTACTCCCACCAAATGACATGGTCATAAATGGAAATACTGTCCCCACCTTTATTCTGGGGACCAGCTAGATATTGATGAGTCTGCTATAGCCTTGGCTAGAAGATGTGTATCTTTCAGCTCATGCAGTAGTGGTTCATGCATTCAACTCTTGAAGGTCCGGGTCTGATCCTGGCTGACACTGACTAGGGTCTGTTGCCATTACACAACCCCACAGCCTTCCTCCCCCAGCACTTTTCTGGACAAAATTTCAAACTCCAGCCATATTGGAGACAAATGATTTTGTTACCTGTGGGCTACAGTGGACTGCCTATAAGTGAAGCAGATTAGATTTGTAAATGGAACCATTTCTACCTCACCCTTACAGTTTCCAGGTTGCTCACTAAACCATTGAGTGCTTGCAGAATAGCATATTTTCATGCAAGGCAACATCAGGTTTGAGCCCAACCCTCCTTGTCATCCACACACAAGTCTGTCTGACTCATGTCAAGGAAGCATTTAGGACCCACCAGTTGGAGGAGGCTTGAGCCCAAGTCCCATTGGGTATGTCTACACTGGAGGCTGAAGTCAACTTAAGTAACTCCCTGGCCACATTTGGAGTTCATTAAGTGGACTTAAGCACTTGCTTAAGTCAATTTAATAACTCCTGCCCTTAAAGTCGACCTAACACAATGCACCCATTAAAGTCAACTTAATAAACTCGATTTAGTACATTAAATCCCTTTAAGTCAACTTTATAAAGTTGACTAAAACCAGGGGACCCATTTAAAGTCAACTTTATTAAGTTGACTTTAAATGGGTCTGTGGCTTAAGTCAACTTTGTAAAGTCGACTTAAACAAATGGGGCCTCACTAAGTCGACTTAATAAAGTTGACTTTAAGTCAACCGGATTAAGTCAACTTACCTGAGCCCTGTAGTGTAGACATAGCCATTGAGACTCAGGTTCAAACTTTGTTATTTTGCAGTGTGGACACAAATCTGAGTCAGAAGGTTTGCATAATGGAGTATGGATACATTTCCATGATTTTGAAACTTAGGTCCAGCAATTGTTAACCCAGTTTTACACTGCAGTGCAGATGTCCAAGCCTAAGCTTGGAACCACCAACTCCACAAACACAGGTCCCACAGACCTGGGCTTAAAATGCAAACAGACCTATCCTCTGGTGCCTAACTCTTCCTGAAAATCAAAGGGGTTTAATCAGATTTAGACTCATAAAATCCTGATTGAAATCTATGGAAATTTCCCAGAATTCTTCAAGCTATCTAACTTTATATCAACTTTTTTTCCCCTAGTATCTTAGAAGTGATAGTCTGCTTGTTTTCTTGGTCTGGTTCAAGCTGTTTCTCACTCTAAAGTCTTATGAAGTGGGTTGTAGCCCACGAAAGCTTATGCTTGATGAAATTTGATAGTCTATAAGGTGCCACAAGACTCTCACTGCTTTTGTTTTCTCTTTGGAAGCTCTCTGTTGGTGCTTTGCTCTTGGTTACTGGTCAGACTGATGAGCTCTTTGTATCAAGAGTTCAATGACTATGTGTATATTCCCCTTCTACTCTTATTCTACAGCTTCTCCTCTTCCTTTGTGCCTCATTCCTTCATCTCTCCATTCATCTTCCACCTCTGTCCAATTGGGAGTGACAGTTTCAGAAGGTAGGTATTGCACCATGGCTGCTAACTGCCTCCCATGTGCCCTCTTATGGCTCAGGGGTGCCTCTGTGACCATCCCACCTCTATTTTCCCTTCATATAGGCCTCTTTAGATACTTAGTCTCCAATGGCTTTCTCAGCTCAAATCAATGTCTTCACTCTTCACCAGTTCCCTACAAGCTGGCAACAGAATTGGTCTAAAAAAAAAATCCCTCAGAAGTTCCAAAGCCAAATACAGTTTTTCAGCTCATCTTTATACCTTTGACTCCCACACACAGGTTTTATCTGGATAGGGCTCTGAAAGAACTAGAGTCACTCCTTGAGGATGGTCCTTCCATCAGCCCTGACATAGCCTCCTGGGCACCCTCAGTTTATTGCTAGACTTCCTGCCTGTAGCAGTCTCAGCTACTCCCTCAGCCTCACCTCTTCCTGCAGCTCCCTGCTCTCTTTTTTTTTTTTTTTTTTTTTTACTGAAATCACCTAATTTTCTCAAATGATTATTGTCTTGTAATCAGGACTGGCTTAGCCCCCCTGGGCTCCAGCCCAGGAGCAAGCCACTTATCACAGTATGTCTACACTGCACACTGAACCTGGGCTCTGATTTAGGTTTGAGCTCAAGCCCCACTTCCATCCACACACAAATCAGTCCAACTCAGGCCAGGAAGGACTCAAGACCCAGGCCCTAGGACTCTGCTGTTAGTCTTGGATGTAACCCAAGTCCCAATCAGATTCAGGTCCAAGCCCAGTCATTTTGAGGTATGGACACAACTCAAACTGCAGACCTGAGTCAGAAAGTTTGCATAGTGTGTTATGAATTCATTAGCGTGACTGTGAGACCTGGGGGTCTAACAATTATCAACCCAGGTTTATAAAGCAGTGTTTATAATCAAGCAAGGCCTTGCAAACACCAAATCCAGAAATGTGCATCTCACAGAGCCAGGTTGTACAGTGCAAAGCATTCACCTCCTCTGGGACTGCTGAGAGTTGCAACTGTTTCTCATTATTTTTTGACTCTCTCTCAGGGTATGTCTACACTAGAGGTTCCGTTAAGTTGACTTAACAAGGTTGAGTTTAAGTTGACTTAAAGTCAAAATTGTTAAGTTGACTTAGAGAGTGCACACTGAAAACTCCTTTTGACTGCCTGCATCCACACTGGCAGGTGCTAGGTCGACCCTTCTTGGTGGCCAGGAACTCTGGGGGGATGGGGCCTGAAGGCCAATTAGGTCGACTTTAGGGCCTTCCCCATCTACATTGGCTTAAGTCGACTTACACAAGCCCATAAATTGACTTAATAAAAGCCCAGTGTGGCCGCAGAAGTCTGTAGGTCACCTTAACCTTCCTTAAGTTGACCTAAGGCTCCAGTGTAGATGTACCCGCAGAGACTTCAGCTGCCTTTTAAGCCCTTGATTCTTTTCTCCAAAATGGAAAATATCTTCAGCCTATACACATGTAGCCCTCACCATCTACATTCAGAAGCAAGGAAGTCACCCATGTTTCACAACACACTGCCTTAGGTAACCTTGGCAGTCATTCCATACCCATTGATTTATAACAACTGTAGCTTCTTACCTCTGTATCTCTCTGCCCTTTATGAAATCTCTTAGGGTCAGGTCACTGTGGGTATATCTGCATTGCAGACAAACACCCATGGCTGGCCTGTGCCAGCTGACTCAAGCATGTGGGACTCTGTCTCAGAACTAAACATCTACATCACAGTTGTATAGCCCTGCAGTCCAATGCCTATGAAGGTCCAAAGCAGGCATATAAACGCAGTGTAAACATAAGCTGTGTTACTTGAGGAAGCCCCCAGCCTAGAGGGCCCTATTCACTGCTAGGCTAATTTTCTTGTTGTTCTAGCTTTAAGAGCTCTCATATCAGCCAGTTACTAAATGCAATTGATTCTCAGGTAGGCCAAACTCTTTGTTTTGGGCTCTTTCAAAAGGCTATGCTTAAGCATCTTCTTCCCCTTTGAACTAGATTCACAGTGATTTCTTTTCTTACACAACTTTATGTTGCCAGCTTGTCACAAATGTAACATGCTAAGTGCCAACTCATCCAAGCAAAAAATAAGGATCCAATTCACTTCCTCTGGCTCCTCCCCTCTGGAGTCAGGGAGGGCATTACTACAGCCCTTGCAAGAGACAGAGGGATAGGACTAGGATTAATATCAGAGTTCATTTTACACGGTTGTGCCTACCATGCCGAGAAGCTCTGTAACCTCTGACCATGAAGGTATTTCCCTCTTCTGCTCTTTTACATCCTGGCTTGATGGTCGCCAGGACTGATTGACCTGGTATTGCCAGTTTACGTAGCTTCTTGGTTCTGCTGCTTCCCTTCTGGCCTCGTTTGGCCCATAATGCAATGTTCTTCTCTGCTACAATGTAGTAAAGTTAAAAGGCTAAATAAATCTTTTGACATCTATTAAAAACACCAGCACTGGCTCTGAACATTGAGGTTTTTCATTTACCTCATAACTTTCCTGGCTCCTTTTTCACGCTTTTTTTCTATACCTCTTTTAAACTATGTTCTTTGATATGGCTCAGTTAGCAAAAATTTTCCCTCCCAGGGCTCCTTCAGGTTTTCAATCAGTTGGGCTAACTGGCAAGAGGGTTTTTTCTTTTTTTTTTTAAATTTTAACACATTCCTTATTTGTAACCGCTAACTATTTCTTAAACCAGCACTCAAAATCTTTAAAAATCATTAATCTTTTAAATCTTTTTTTTAAATTATATCATATAAAGAGAAAAGAAGATTCCACATACAAGAGCACTCTCCCAGAACAGCCTCTTACCAAACCAGTGAATTGTTATCCAGCCTTGGGAACACTTCTGAAATATAGCATTTGCCCCAGAAGGTACGGAATGGCAAATAAGTTGTTGATGGGAACTGAAAGTTTCCTCCAGTCACTTCCCTTTCTTCATTCATGAATTTTAAATTTAAAATTGAGATGAGCAAACAAGTTGCTTTCACATAACCAAAATGAACAGTGAAGGGATACTACAAAACCATGGAATGCCTGACTGGCGAAATGGTATGTCCTCCCTCCAAGGCTAATGGCAAGGAGCAACTCACTCCACCTGGTGGGCAGGCCTGGGTATGGCACAACCTGCCCACTGGAAACATAGGGTTGGGACAGCAAGAGGAAGTATAAAAGCAAGACCCTGCACTAAGGGGGTAGGGGGGCTGCAGTTGGAGAAAGAAGTCTAGGAGTAGAAGCCTGGTGAGGATGTTGGCTGCACTGAGAACTCACTTGAACTGTTGGATGCCGCTCCAAAACCCTGATGCCAAGGCGCTAGTGGGACTGCTGCTGGTGGCATACCCCAAGAAGCTGATAACAACCCTTGGAGGCAGGTACCTTGTGAAGGAAGTGGGGGAAGTACACCATGGAGAGCTATACACAGTCTGGTCATGCTTATGCTTGAGCACTGGTTGGTGCATTGCAGCTGGCTCCTTGTCAACCCAGTGGTACAACATCTGCTACTACTAGGGCCCTGGGGTGGAACTTGGAGTTGTGAGGGCTCATGTCTCCCTTCTGCTTTGCCAACCCACCTCTAGGATTATAGCCTCACTCCAGCCTCTGAAGCTTCCCTGTTGCTTGCCCCCTTTGCCTAGGAGCCTTAGATTGTGCTGGTGCCCATCCCTTTTGCCTGCAAGCCCTAGAGTACATGAGTATTCACTCCTTACCAGAAAGCCCGAGACTTTATTGGTGCCCTGCCTGGTGGCTGAGAGGCTGCTTGCCCTCTCCACCCTGCCTGAGGGCTATAGAGTCCTGAAAGGACTGGCTGGTTACACACCAGCCCCCTAAAAATTGGATTTCTAATCCAGCTGGAAGGCATGGACACCTAAACTAATGGGAGCCCCTTCCACTGTCTACCTTTATTTCTGGGGATTCTCCTCAGTGTGGGTTGCTAAGCAGCATGTCTCCCTCTAAGGCCAATATTCAGTATCAACCCCAATTGGTTACACTGACTTTTTCAAAGTTTTCTTTGCCCTTTTATTGAAATCTCCTTTTCACAGTCTCATATATGAGATCCCAAAGGGACCTGGGTGGCAATTCAGATCTTAATCTACACCCAACTTGATGGGTATTCAGAGTGGTTTTGATTGGAGCTCATCACTAAAAGACATCAAATAACCTGCACAAAAGCAGTTTTACACCAACTACCTGTCTAAATGATGTATCATCTGAGGTTAAAGATTTTTCCATTAATTTCCTCCTCACACCATTCCATTGGTCAGCCTACAGAATCTTATCATAGCTTTTAAAATGTAGCATGCAGTTTAAATAAATACTTGTGCTGTAACTGGGTGAAAAAGACTTCCTAAATGTTCAAATATGCAAACCCAATGCCATTTAAACACAGATTCTATAAAAAATTATTGAAAAGAATGATGGACCTGCTTAAGGTTACGGATAGGTATGTTAAAATATACTTATGCAAGAGGCAGAAATTTTTGACCATTATATCCTGCAGCCTTCTTGATGGAGCTTTCTGGCTAAACTCTTCTATAACCATTTTGTCATGCCTGTTTGCTGTTTGAAAAAAATGCACTGTTTCAGATGATTTTGAAGGCAAAACCACAGCAATCAAGCAGTGCATTCTGGGAATGCTTGGTCATGTTTTTTCTTTTTTCTTTTCTTTTTCGTAAACGGAATGAAAGACGCACTAAATGCACATTCCACTGAGTGTTTCAGTGAATTCTGTGGGGGATGAATAGCAAGCATGTACATAACCACACACATATGTATGTAGAAATTTACAAGCTACAATATCCAGACATCATGAAGCTCTGCTAATAATTTTCTTAACCTTGCCCAGACTGTAGCTACATTTATGATCTGGAGATTTATTGATTTCAGTTATTTTATCCCTCCCATAATAGGAAACTATCCCTTGGACCATTGACCTACACTTGTTATAAATATATTTTAGTTTGTTCTCATTGGAACAGTATTCCTAGGAGTCAAGCCTCTGAGGTGTTATGCAGTGACAGTGTTCTGAGGAAGGTGCCTATAATGGAGTTTTAAAATAACCATTTAACCCTTCAAACATGAGATTTCCCCCCACTGAACACAGGCATAGCAAGATCTAGCAACAACATAATGGCAGCCTGACCTGTGTACATAGCATGTGGTGCACCTCAGAGTCCATGCTTTAGGTGCTCTGCCCTGTCAGCACACACTCCCAGCCCCCTACCACAACACACACTCCCTGTTGCTTACTTCATTGCGACCGCCTTAATTTGGGAGTTCATTTCTCTTCAGAAGTCCTATTATGACAAGCGTTCAGACCCGTACCCTTTACAACAGGTCAGAACATCTTCATATTCTGACTTACAGGGGTCCTTCACACACCTCAGTTATGTACCCTCCTTACCTTCAAAGTGCTGCATGAGCTACTGAACTCTGCTTGGTATGGAACATAACTTATTTCATACAGATTCCCACGAAACACTTGAAACTAATAAAACCCTCCATCGATACAATACTATCTTGTAAAAGATTCATTGGTCTTGCTTACAGTTGGTTCCAAGATAGCTATCCACATTTTAATTATGCCACTTTCTGGATTTGGTCTTTTTTAAATATTTTCTTCTTTTAAAAATATAATTGTGTTTTATGGTAACTTTTAACAAGCACCTGGAGTATTTTCACGAAAGGAAGTTCTTTCTAAATAAAATAATCATTATCACTGTAAAAACTCCATGTGGACTAACACAGGGATTCAAGAAAGATACACTTTTTAAAAGCCCAACAGTTTAACAAGTTGAGAGGAAAAAGAACAAATACTATTACTCTAGTTATAGAAAATGAGTCTGTAGGAAAAGACGTAAAGTACAGAACAAGAATGTCTTTTCACCCTCTCATAATACCAAATAAATCAATGACACTAAAAACCAGCAAATTGCATTGATTTCCTGTATTACAAAGTTAGAAGTGAACTGTGATCATCTAATCTATCTCCTTTTAAACACAGGCCATAGAACACTGCCAAAATAATTCCTAGAGCATATCTTTTAGAAAAACATCCAACTGTGATTTAAAAATTGTCAGTTATGGAGAAGTCACTACAACCCTTTTCATGCCCTATTTCCAGTCTGAATTTGTCTAGTTTCAACTTCTAGCTATTGGCTCTTGGTATTCCTCTGTCTAATAGACTAAAGAGTCCATGGCTATGTCCACACATACATGGTTAAATCAATTTTACTTATATCAGTTTAATAACATCAGTATAAAAATAATTAAATTGAAATAAGTTAAATCAATTTAACAGGTCCACATCAAAAAAACCCAAGTCAAAATAGCATGTCCAGACACAGGACTTGTTATTTCAATTCAGGAGAGTGGCACCATGGGAGGTGTGGCAACATGACCCCCTCACTGGGCCATACCGCCACCCAATATATAGAAAAAGGAAAGCACCTGGGAAGGAGAAGGGCAAAAAGTGTTGAATCAATTTAATAGTTAAATAAAAATAACATGGGTATGTCCACACAGGCTTCTTAATTCGAAACAACAGAGGTTGTTTCGAAATAAGAAGCGGGATCTCCACACGACGCATTATTTCGAAACCATTAAACCTCGCATCTAATCGAAATAGCCGTTGTTTCAAAACAGTTGTTTCGAAACAATGGCATTCAGACACGTTGTTTTGAAACAACACCATTGTTTTGAAACAACTGTTTCGAAACAACATGTCCAAATGGCCTTGTTTCAAAATAACCATTTCGAAACAACGGCTATTTTGAAAGCAGGCTTTCCCTTAATTCAAATTAACAAACTGTTAATTCGAATCAAATTATTTCAAAATAATGATGTATGTGTGGACATAGCCCATGTCTGCACTGTGTTATTTCGAAATAACAATTTTGATTTAACCATCATACCCAATATAATACTAAGTTTTATTATATCGACATAACTTTCCTCATATCGAAATGAGGGAGCTCCTCATTTTGAAATAAGGGAACGTCGTGTGGACCTACCATTTTTTAAATTGAAATAACCAGCATTATTTCAATTTAAACAGTGTGTATGGACATACTCCATGTATTTCCCTGTGTAGATATTTACAGACTGTAATTAAGTCATCTCATTACCTCTCTTTGGGAAGCTAAATAAATTGAGCTCTTTTAGTTTATCACTGTATGACAAGTTTTCTGATCTTTTAATCTTTCTCATGGGTCTTCTTTGAACCTATTCCAGTTTATCAACATCCATCTTGACTTGTGAGAACCAGAACTGGACACAGTATTCAATGGCAGTCATATATAGAGATAAAATAATCTCTCTACTCCTACTCATGATTCCATTGTTTATGCATCTCAGGAATCTTATAAGAGAAATATTTTTTCACATTATGTATAAGTAAGCTATGGAACCTATTTACCAACAGATACAACTGAGGCCAAGAGTTTAGCAGGATTTAGAAAAAAGTTTGGGCATTTTATAAATATTAATAGATAATAAAAATATATGTAAATATATTAAAGATTAAAAAATAAAGTGATATGGGAACCAGTGGAAATCAGGAAAAAAATTGTTCTTGGGCCCGGTTATCCCATAAATGCCTACTACAGAGCTTGCGAACAGGGGAGTTTGAGAGGGAAGGAGAAGACAAAGCCCTGAGAGGGAATCAAAGGTGATCCCCTTGCTGAAGAAGCAAGGAAGGGAGCAAACCTTGGGGTGAGCGAATTGCTAACTGTGTGTTTGTGTCTTTTCTACAGGTGATTTCTGTTGTCAGTTACTGTGTGATTTGGGATTGTGATTGCTTGTGTGTCTAGGGGCTGTTTGTAACATTGTTTCTTGCTCACCGTTGATCAACCTCAATCAGTCTTGTGATCACCCTTCCCCTGTGTGCTTAACAATGGGCAAGGGCTGACCTAGGCGGAGAAGGCCTTAAAAGCTAGTGGATGAGCAACAAGGGGACTGCAAATAGCGGAGTTTAAGAGGGAGTTTGTGGGAAGAAGTTTTGTGGTTTGTGAGGCTGCTATGGTGAAGAGGAGCTGCACTGCTTGTGCCAGCATCCCTTCTGTCTCCTCCACCAGTGCCTGTACCCAGACAGACATTCTGACCATGGATATGTCTACACAGATCCTGGTGTGGACTTGCAGGGACTGTGGCCTGCATTTCCAACTTCCAGACAAACTGGCTGTGGAGATAATTCAGTGTGACAGGTGTCTTCTGGTGGAATCTCTCAGGATGCAGGTGAGAGAGTTACAGGAGGAGGTGTCTAGGCTCAGGAGTGTCCATGCCCTGGAGAAATTCCTTGATAGTGTCCATGAGGAGACATCCAAGGCTGAGGAGTCTATCCAGGTGCAGAGGACTGCTGCCTCACCACCAGAGAAGGATTAGATTGCTTTGGCTTAGGGAGGACACTGACAGCTCATTAGTTCTGGCAACTGACAATGCTCCACCCCTGCTCCCATTGCACCCTCCATTGTGGTGGAGAACCATTATGAAGTGCTAGAGACAAGGGATGAGGTGGAAGAGAAGAAGCCATGCACTCGTGAGGCTGAGACAATTACATCCACCACACCCAGGAGGATGCGTAGAATTGTGGTGGTTGGGGACTCGTTTCTGAGGGGGGTGGAGCGCCCATCTGTTGCCCTGACAGGGGCCCATATCTGAAACGTTGTGGATGGATTGTTGAGAATTATCTTCCCCTCTGACTACTACCCCATGCTACTTATCCATGTAGAAACCAATGATACTGTGAGAGGTGATCCTCAGCAGATCAAAGGTGACTACAGGGCTCTGGGAACACAGGTGAAGGAGTTTGGAGCACAGGTGTTGTTCTTCTTGATCCTTCCGGTCAAGGACAGAGGCCTGACCAAAGACAGGTGCATCCTGGAGGTGAATGCCTGACTGCGAAGATGGTGTTGTCAGGAAGTCTTTCGCTTCCTTGACCACAGAGTGCTGTTCCAAGAAGAAGGACTGCTTGGCAGAGATGGACTCCACCTGTTGAGGAAGGAGAAGAGCACATTCAGATGTGGACTGGCTAACCTAGTGAGGAGGGCTTTAAACTAGGTTTGAAGGGGGAAGGTACCAAAGCCCACAGGTAAGTCACAATAAGGGAGACCTGGGGGAAGGGATGGAACTTGGGAGGTGCGGAGACTGAACAGCAGGGATCAAAAAGAGGGCAGTTGGAATTGGAGAGGGGGTAATCAAATCATTGTCTTAAGTGTCCTAATGAAGCCCAAATACCTGAGGTGAGTGGGGAAGGAGGACACCAGGAGAAAATGCAAGAAGAAAGATGCAATGGGGAGATGATCAACAGAGGAAAGTAGGGTAATTGGCCTGGTATTTTAGGTGCCTGTACACAAACGCAAGAAGCCTGGGAAACAAGCAGGAACAATTGGTGGTACTGGCACAGGCAAGGAACTATGATGCAGTTGGAATAACAGATGTTGTGGGATAGCTTGCATAACTGGACCACTGCCATGGATGAGTATAAATCGTTCAGGAAGGAGAGAAGAGGTGGAGGAGTAGCGCTATATGTAAAAGAGCTGTATGACTGTTTGAAGCTCCACTATGAAAGTGGAAACAAGCCAGCTGAAAATCTGTGGGTTAAGTTGAGAGGGGAGTGCAACAAGGAGGATGTCATGGTGGGTGTCTGCTATAGACCACCAAACCAGAAGGAGTAGGTGGATGCAGCGTTTTATGGACAACTAGCAGAAGTTTCCAGATCATGGGCCCTGGTTCTCATGGGGGATTTCAGTTATCTTGACATCTGCTGGGAGGACAATACAGCAGTGCACAGGCAATCTAAGAAGTCTTTGGAGACTGTTGAAGACAACTTCCTAATACAAATGCTGGAGGAACCAACTAGTGGCCTTGCACCTCTCCACCTGCTGCTCACAAACAGAGAAGAATTGATCAGGGAAGTAAAAGTGAACAGCAACCTGGGCAGAAGTGAACATGATATTGTAGAGTTCAGAATCCTGATCAAAGGAACAAAGAAAGGAAGCAAAATGTAAACCCTTGACTTCAGAAAAGCAGATTTTGGCTCCCTCAGGGAACTGATGGGGAAGATTCCCTGGGAGGCTGATCTGAAAGGGAAAGGCATCCAAGAGAGCTGGCTGTATTTTAAAGAAACCCTGCTAAGAGCACAGGAAAATACCATACTGATGTGCAGAGAAAATAGCAAACGTGGAAGGTGCCCAGCACAGCTTAGCAGAGAACTCTGTGGTGAATCGAAACATAAAAAGGAAGTTTACAAGAAGTGGAAGCTAGGGCAGATGACTGGGGAGGCATATAAAGCTATTGTTTGGGACTACAGGGATAAAATCAGAGAGGTCAAAGGGCAGTTTGAATTGAAACGGCAGTTTGAATTGAAACTAGCAAGGGATGTGAAGGATAACAGGAAGGGGTTCTACACGTATGTCAGCAACAAGAAGAGGCAGGGATGGTGTTGGTCCCTTACTGAATGGGGCAGGTATCCTTCTGGCGAATGATGCAGAAATGGCTGAAGTAGTCAATGCTTTTTTTTACTTCAGTCTTTACAGGAAGGGTCAGCTCCCAGGCTACTACACTGGGTAACACAGAATGGAGAGAAGGAAAGCAGCCCCCGGTGATGGAAAATCAGGTTAGGGAGTACTTAAAGAAGTTACATGTGCATAAGTCTATGGAACCAGATGAACGGCATCCAATGGTGCTGAGGGAGTTGACTGATGTGATTGCAGAGCCACTAGCTATTCTTTTTGAAAACTCGTGGTGAACTGGAGGAGGTCCCAAAGGATTGGAAGAAGACAAATATAGTATCTATCTTCAAGAAAGGGAAAAAGGAGGATCCGAGGAACTACAGACCAGTCAGCCTCACTTCAAGCCCTGGAAAAATCATGGAGCAGGTCCTCAAAGAATCCATCCTGAAACACTTGGAGGAAAATAGAGTGATCAGGAGCAGTCAGCATGGATTCACCAAGGGCAAATCATGCCTGACCAACCTGATTGCCTTCTACGATGAGATGACTGGAGTTGTGGACGTAGGAATAGCTGTTGACCTGATATACCTCAACGTTAGCAAGGCTTTTGGTACAGTTTCCCACAGCATTCTCTTCGACAAGTTAAGGAAGTATGGGTTGGATGAGTGGACCATAAGGTAGTTAGATAACTGTCTAGATCAACGGGTTCGATGGATAGGAATCAATGGCTCAATGTCTAGTTGGCAACCCATAACAAGTGGAGTACCCCAGGGGTCAGTCGTGGGGCCCGTTCCATTCAACATCTTCATTAACAATCTTGATGATGGGATTGATTGCATGCTCAGTAAGTTCATGGATGACACCAAGCTGGGGGGAATGGTTGACACACTGGAGGACAGGGATAGGATTCAAGGAGACTTAGACGAATTGGAACAGTGGGCCAAAAGAAATTTCATGAGGTTCAACGAAGACAAGTGCAAAGTCTTGCATTCAGACATAAAAATCCAATGCACTGCTGCAGGCTGGGGACCAACTGGCTGAGCAGCAGTGCTGTAGAAAAGGACCTTAGTGTTATGGTGGACAGGAAGCTGGACATGAGTCAACAGGGTGCTCTTGCAGCCAAAAAGGCTAATGGCATGTTGGGTTGTATCAGTAGGAGCTTTGCAAGCAGATCGAGGGATGTGATTATTCCCCTCTATTTGGCACTGGTGAGGCCACATCTGGAATACCCTGTCCAGTTTTGGGCACCCCACTACAAAAAGGACATGGACAAATTAGAAAGAGTCCAGAGAAGGGCAATGAAAATGATTAGGGGGCTAGAGCACATGACTTATGAGGAGAGACTGAAGGAACTAGGCTTATTTAGCCTGCAGAAGAGAAGACTGAGGGGGGATTTAATAACAACCTTCAACTACTTGAAGGAGTACTCTAGAGAGGAGGGAGCTAGGCTGTTCCCAGCAGTAACAGAGGAGAGAACAAAGAGCAATGGTTTCAAGTTGCAGCTGGGGAGATCGAGGTTGGAGATTAGGAAAAACTTTCTCAGTAGCAGAGTGGTGAAGCATTAGAATGTGTTGCCTAGAGAGGTGGTGGAATCTCCATCCTTGGAGATATTTATGGTCCGGTTAGACAATACTCTGGCTAGGATGATTTAGTGGGAGTGATCCTGCTTTTAGCAGGGGGTTGGACTAGATGACCTCATGAAGTCCCTTCCAATCCTGTGATTCTTCTGAGGCTGCTGGTACTGACCTGTGTCAGAGACAGTATTAGGTGGATCATGGATACAATTTTGGTATATTAGTTCCTATATCTTTAATAATTTGCAGGTACTGGGGCCCAGATTTTTACCACTGGTGCTCATTCTATATCATACTTCACTCCATAAGTAGTCTCCAGGGCCCAGATCCCACTCATCTTGGGAAAGGATTAATATGGGCCTGAAACTCCAGTTAACCTGCTTGCTCACTCCTGGAGAGTGGGACAGGTCTAATGAGAAATAAAGCTCAGATGTGGGAGAGCAGAACTTGATGCCATAAAGAACAGGGTGAGCCCTGTTGGTGAGAGGAAAGGAGGTTGAGAGTTCAGGAAGCAACCGAAAGAAGGCTGAGAAGGAGAGCAGCCCAGATCAGACCATGCAGTCTTCCTCATGGGTCATCTGGAAGCCTGACTGTGTGGCCCCAGTTGGGGGCAAAACTCTAAAGTAGTCTGGCCCAAGGGGCAGAACATTCTTACAGTTAGAATTGGCCAGAGAATAGTAGCTGGGTGGGAGGGGTGACCAGAGACACAGATGCTGCAATTCCACATCTTGCCACAAGTGGATGTTCTGGAGCAGCAACTTTACCATAAATAGAACCTTCTCCTCCAACTGCTGAAACTCTCTCTGAGAAAAGAGGGATACGGGAAAATATGAGCCCAAAGATGCAGTAGTCATCTTTAGAAGAGCGCTGATTACCTGCCCA
The DNA here is from genome assembly GCA_007922195.1 of Podocnemis expansa. NCBI lineage: Eukaryota > Metazoa > Chordata > Testudines > Podocnemididae > Podocnemis > Podocnemis expansa. The sequence continues at coordinate 35,278,400 of ML681979.1, read as the reverse complement.
GGTTGTGGTAAAGAGGGGCTGTCACATGCACTGGAGGTCCTGTTCCAGTTGCAAGAAGCAGTCAAGTGATGAAAACAGATCCAAGCTGTCCTCATGCAGCTCCTGAAACAGAAAGGAAAACTGTGAGAGGGCAGTTGGTGCTGCAAAGGTGAATATCTATTTTGGAAGGAGCAGAAGAAAAGCCAGCTAGAAAGCATGAGAAAAGAATCACTCAGAGGACACAGATAGCAGATAAAAAAAGATATTCAGGCCAGGAGGTCTGAGATCCAGCCCAGAGTATGCTACCCTTGTGGGCAATCTGTGCACAGAAAATGGCTTGCCCCAGTCCTATGTGATCTGTGATTTGAAGGCTTATTCTGGAGAGGCACCTCATGGGAGGACCCACAGATGCTCAGAATGTGGCTCAAATATGGACAAAGCCCATGTGGTTTTTGTGTCAAGAAGTAGGGCATTTAACAAAGTATTGCCCTCAGCAGAGAATGAGTTGCAGCCAGAGAAAGGACCAGGTTTTCAGCAATAGGAAAGAAAAATAGCAGGCGGTGTTATAGCTTCCAGGCAGTGGAAAAGAGTCAGAGAAAAGTGGCAGTGTGGATGGCAGCCCTAGCAGACCTGCAATGGATCTACTGCAGTAGGAGACTGGAGGGAACAGGAAGGGAGGAGTTTGACTCTGTGACAAACCCAGCAGAAGTTGGGATACAGTTGGAGATAGAAACAATTTGCTGGGAGAGTATGTAGTCAGAGTCGTTAATGGAAATCCATGATCTAGAGACAGTTGTTGACGCCTGTGAGTGGGCTGAAGGTCAAGTGCCATTGTGTAATCAACTGATAAGACTTCATTGTATCACGGGTTAGATTACCAAAGGTAAAAGGAATATCATCAGTAGATTGTAAAGCCCCTGACAGGGTCTTTTTGTTGTTATGTTTATATAGCACCTAGTACAATGGAGTCCTGGTCCATGAATGGGGCTCTTATGTGCAAAGGTGATGATAATAGTAAAAGCAGCCACGTAAAATAGGAAAGTGTCAATTAGATAATCATCATTCATAGAGTACAGTCACTGGGCATCAATTCAATACCAAAATATGGGACTTGTTTGAATTATGTGTGGTGATTTGGAGAGGTGCAAAACCCCTCACATCAAACTGGGACAGCAGAAGACATTTTTTTTGTGTGTTCTCAAGTAAAAAGCTAAGTATGTAATTAAACTAACTAATCTTTGTACTTCCTTGGGAAGTCACATATATAACAGGGTTAGGGAATTATTTTTAGACTGAAAATCAGAAGATTTAATGCAAAATGGATTTCTAGAGTACACATTACTTCATAAGATTCTGTTTTAAAAGTCTGTCTGTAGTTGATGGTGTTATTGTTACTTCCAAATTGAGACTTTTGGAATTTCTGTAATGTTATTAAAAACAGATCTGAAAACTGACATTTCAAAATTATTTCATCGTCCTTTTGGCTGTGCCTGCATGGGAAATAAAATTTGTCTAAGTCAATTGCAGAATCGTTAATGGTTAAATATATTACGGTCAGGTTGTGTTTACTGCCACTTCATTGTGCACAAACTTTCAAAAACACATCAACTTGGAAAGTCCAAAAGGGAATTAAGAAAATATTTGGAAGAAACATTGTGCATTTACATTTGGTAAAAGATGATTTGGAGCCAAATACAAGATTAGAAGAAATTTTTCCAAGTTTTCTTTCTGTTGTAATAAAGGAAAACAAATGTTTTTAAAATACTGTAGGAGAGCTTTGACGTTGTCTGTTGTATGAACCTTGCCGATGAATATGTAAAAATATTCCTATAATATGTTAGGCAGTAAAACTAAAAAGCTGCCCAACGAAACTGGAACATTAAGGACACAGTTGCAGCTTCCTGCACTCTGTGTAATGGAAAGAGTCCTGAGCTGTAGAAACTGAGCAAAAGCAGCCTACCCTCATGCCAAGGCAAGGTACTCAAACATCTGCCTCTCTTAATTCCTCATGGGTGTCCTCAGCCTCAGACAATTCAGGCATGCAACGGAAAGATTGGCCTGAACACACCTATTGTGACACTGTTCTTGCCAGGCCGCAGCCTTATTTTCAAGAGGGCATTAGGACTTTATTGTCCAGAACATGCCCCTCTATGAATATTTGAATGGGGAGAAGGACATTGTCCTTTCTTTACCTTTAACACACCCTAGCTGATGGCCTAAAGTGCAGCTCCTGCAGCTGCTCCCCCTTTTGGCAAGGAACCTCTCCAACCATGTGGGCCCAGCATGTCCTTGGCTACAGCATGGCAGCCACTTCTTTCTCCCTCCCAGCTCCACCCCTTCCTCCCACACACCTGGCAGCTCTCTGACTGGAGCATGGGGCAGCCACTCCCCCCCAAGGGTGTGGCGGCGCCCTGTCAGAGTGTGACAGCCTCTCCTCCCCAGGAGCCAAGACTCAGTATGTCCATCTCCCCATCCTGGCTCCACCCCTTTCTTCCATAATATAATAAAAAGGGGCGGAGACAAACATTGCAAAAAAAAGTGGGATACAAAAGTTTAAAAAGCTCTTCTCCTCATTGTACCAAAAATAGTTGAGAAAGGAAAAAAAAGAACAGTGCAAAAAGGTGGGAGGCATAGCCAATCCCCTGCCAAGCCCTGCCCGTTCCTCTGCCCCCACATGTGCCTTACCATGCAGTGTATGTGGCCCTAAGGCCATAAAGTTTGCCCACCTCTGATACAGAAATAGTGCTGTAAATTTTGATAGCATTTTCAGAGCTTGTGTTGATCTTGGCTGATATTTCACACTTAAAGGTGACAAAGGCACAGAATATAGAATGCCACTGGAATCCTACAGTTGCCTGGCCTGCATGCTGCTAGCCAATTAGCCACAATGGTGCTAACCAGTCACTACATGGATGTGTGAGAGCATCTCCTATCACTGGGGAAAAAACGAAACTCATCCTGAGAAATAAGCAAGGAGTTCTGTGGCACTTACAGACTAACAAATTTATTTATTGCATGAGCTTTCATGGGAAGAAAATCCCACTTTGTCAGATGCTTTGAAGATGAGGGAACTTATAGAATAGGAGGAAAATAAATGCAGGGAAGTGTAAGTCATGGGGTCACATCAGGAGATCCACTTTCTGGACACCTCAGTAGAAATTAGGGATGGACACATAAGCGCCACCATATACCAAAAAACTACAGACTCCTACAGTTACCTATATCCCTCAAACTTTCATCCAAAACACACCACATGGTCCAATGTCTACAGCCAAGCCCTAAAGCCTGAGGTCTCAAACTCCCCTAAAGCTATTTCCTGCAGCCTGCAACAACACTATCATTACTGATATTTGCAATATCTTTGTTTGAAAAGGTTTCAGTGGTGCAGCCCTTAAACTAACGTAATAGGCCTCATGTGGCCCTGTATTAATCCTCATGCAGCCCTCGTGATGATTGAAGTTTGAGACCCCTGCCCTAAGATATGAGTGCATTTGCTCAGATCCTTCAGACCAGGGGTGTCGCTGGCACTGGGCACTCCGGGGTACATGCCCCGAACCCCAGCACCAGTGACTCGGATCTCCGGCCCAATTGGGCCAGAGATCCAGGTTCTGGCTGCCCGCAGCCACGGCATCCCCATCCCCAGCTGGGGATCCGGGGCCTGGCCACCGGCGGCCATGGCAGCCCCGTCCCCCGCTGGCAATGCGGTGGTGCCTGGCCCTGTCCCCGGCCAGGGGGCGGGGCCTACAGACCAGGGGCGTGGCCTGGGACTGTGCCCCAGGTCCCTCCCCCAGCCAGCGATGCCCCTGCCTCAGATAGTGACAGATGCCTTCAGGAGCTCTATCAAGCATTCCTAAAACTATGGTACACACCTGCAGAAGTGAAGAAGCAGCTTGACAGAGTGACGTGGCCCCAAAGTCAACCACTATAATAGAAGCCCAAGAAAGAAAACAACGAAACGCCACTGGTCATCACCTACAACCCCCAAGTCAGACCCCTACAGCCCACCATCAATGACCTACAGCCTATTCTACAAGATGATCTCTCACTTCCTCAAACCTTGGGAGGCAGCTCTCTTCTCACATACAGACAGCCCCCAACCTTAAACAGATACTAACCAGCAACTACAGACCTAAAAACAGAACCATTAAAGTAGGCACATATCCCTGCAACAAGCCACAACTGCCAACTTTGCTCACATATATGCACAAAAGACATTATTACAGGACCTAATAAAACCAACTACTTCATCAGGACTCATTCACCTGCTCATCCACCAATGTGATTTATGCCATCATGTGCCAGAAATGCCCCTTTGCTTTATATATTGGACAAACTGGACAGTCTCTGTGCAAAAGAAGGAATGGACATAAATCTGACATCAGAACTCACAACACTCTAAAACCAGTAGGTGAGCACCTCGGTCTTCCTAATCACTCCATTGACAATTTGCTGATTACCAGGCTCAGACAAATGAATAACAGCTTAAAGTTTCAAAGAGAAACTACAGAGTTGAAATTCATTTGAAAATTTGACTGTCTCTCTTCAGGGTTATAGAAGGATTTTGGATTTTTTTCTCATTACAGCAGGTGATTTGACCTTATCTTCCTCTATATGCTGTTCCTTAGTGTTCGAATCTTAACAACTGCTTTGATTTGCTGTTACAGTGTGACCTGATCCCATGACTTACACTTCCCTGCACTTATTTTCCTCCTATTCTGTTGTGGAGCACAGACAGATAATGTAGGGGGACAGACAGATAATGAATTACATTTACCTTTAAAGTATATGTTAGTTAATGTTCTGTCTATGTCTTTCAGTGTCATAAGTAAAATAATTTTGTAACCCTGTGTAATGGAGATTGTGACCAATGTCCAACAGGACTCCATATTGTCAGTTTGGAACTCCTGCTTAAACACTTAAATCCATTTTGGATACTTGATAAAATCTGGTTTAGGCGTATGCTATGTATGTTCTTTTAAATGTGTGAACAAGGTGTGTGAATGAAGGGCGTGTGTGTGTGAAGAGACCAGTTTCAACTGCCAGCCTGTCCTGATGAAGCACAAGAACCATCTAACTGGCTGAACAATGCACACATCTCATTGAAGCCAACAGAAGGAGCCACCCCAGAAAGAAAAGAACAAAATACAATCGAGTCTGCAAGTGACTGGTGACCAATGATCTCCCAGGAACCCTGAGGCAACATGACACAGCAAATCCCATAGATTTACCTGAGGGCCAGCAAGTATAAAAGATGGGTGAGAACATGAAAACTTTGGGGTCTCATTCTGCAACTGTCATCTTGGAGCATCGGATCATGACCGACAGAGGCCTGGCTTCCTCCTTGCGCCCAGCCTAGTTGGCCACTAGGCTGGCTCAAGCAACACATGAAAGGACTGGTAATTATATACCAGGTTGCAGAACTTCTTGAGTGTGTGTGTGTGTGTGTGTGTGTGTGAGAGAGAGAGAGAGACTGCCTTTTGCTATCCTTACTTATTTACAATAAATGTGGCATATTGCCTTGTTACCCTGAATAAGATCCTGCTAGTCTTTTCTTTTTATTAGGGGGTACTCTCCTGGGTGCCCTTTTTGGTATAACACTGTAAGTTCACCCATCTTCAGTGTCTGACAAAGTGGGATTTTCTCCCATGAAAGCTCTTGTGATAAATAAATTTGTTAGTCTTTAAGTGCCACAGGGCTCCTTGCTTGTTTTGCTGAACTAGACTAACATGGCTACCCCTTTCAATCCTTAGAAATGTTTGGGTGTGGGTTACAAAGAATGTCTTTGAAAGCCTCATCAAGATTGATCAAAGGGATAAAAGATACATCTCTGTTCAGATAAGCAATATACTGTGAAGGGAAATATTGTTGTGAGTTCCTCTACCTAGCCCAACAAATCAAATGGAAAAACTGAAGCCACCTCCACCTTTCTGTAGCCTAAGATCAGGAGTTAAAGTAAAGGGGAACGCACCAGAATGCAGTTCCAGGGGCCCCCTATTTTTAGGCTGGCAGCATTCTGGGGCCCCTAAAAATAGAGGAATGCACCAGAACGCTGTGTTCCTAGGCCTCCCTAAAAATAGCGTGAGCAACTGGAATGCAGCATTCCAGTGGCTCTATCTTAAACCCTGCTCCTCTTTAAACCCAGCCAGCAGAGGGCTGCAGCAGGCTGGGAGTTTGTGACTCTTCCCCCCTGCAGGGCAGAGCAGCTTGTAGCCAGGAGCAGCTTCCAGCCAGTCAGGCAGTCTGCAAACAGTGGAGGTAAGGGGTTGGGGGGGCTGCTGGTGTGTGTGTGTGTGTGTGTGTGTGTGTGTGTGTGTGTGTGTGTGTGCGCGCGCATGCACACCTGGGGGTGGATATTGGGGTAGGGGTGGGTTCTGGAGATGCGTATTGGGGGGGCCACCTGTGCTGGAATGGGGGCCCACCTAATTATGCTTTAACCCCTGCCTAGGATAAAATGTATCAGGTATATTTAGGATACAGAGGTGAAATAGAAGGATTAATTAATGTACACAGGGCCTACAGGCCTCAGATATTTGGCCTAACCAAATTTAGTCTTAGGATAAGTTACCATAAATAACTTAACAATAAATAAAGCTGCTAAACTTTTGTCTATGTTTGTGATATGCTGATTTTTTAAAAAATAACTGCTGCGTTGAGGTAATGACATCTACCAGAGATCAGTAGACACCACAAGATGACTGGTGAGTCTGAGAGTTTCTTGAGGTAACTGCTTGTTATTATGGTGATATGCTGATTAAAATGTTAATGAACATCAGAGGAACTTATTAGTTTGCCTATGAAAGTAGCTCAGAATGAGTTAGCCCAAAGGAGTAAGATGTAGAAGTTAAAATAAGGAAAATCCTCATAAATATGCATCACATGTAACCTGATCTGTGTATTTTGTTGGGTAAGACACCAGGATTATGACACTGGTGGTGTTTGTGGTGGTGACGATGATGTGTGAGAATGAGCACAATGATTAACACTTCTGTTTTCTCCACAAGGCATCGTGTCAGTAATGAAAATACTGTGCATTCCCCTTTTCCAGATTGCAAAATGTTCATTCCTGCTAGGTTGGCTAATGAAAGTAATTATTATAGAAGAAGAATAACATTGTCCCTATTGTACACTGTGGGGTTCCCCTTTTATTGTCAATCTCTTTAGAGTCAGCCTTGGTTCTGAACTTTAACAGATGAAAATAAGTGTCAACCTTCCCTTTGGGGTGGGTAGTTATATAAAATAACCAATAATTGTATATCTGTCTTCTATCTCTATCCAATCACAGAACACTGATCTGATGTGGGCTGTGTAATTTAGATTGCCACCTAATTGTTTTATGCAGTGTAGTTGTAGCCATGTTGATCCTAGCATATTAGAGAGACAAAGTGGGTGAGGTGATATTATTTGTTGGACCAACTTCTGCTGGAGAGAAACAACCTATCAGGCTTACATATCCCAGACCTTAACTGTGTGTTGCTTGAGAACTTCTCTTCCTCTCTCTCATGGAAGTAGGTCCAGTGAAGACATTACTTCATCTGCCTTGTCTTACTAATTGTTTTGAACTTTCTTAAACTTTTATGCATGGGCAATGAACAAACAAAAGTAATGCCCTTATTCTTTAAAGAGGAGCCATTTTTAAAGAGGGAAGAAGGGGAAAGGCAGGAGGGAGAGGAGGTTTCAGGCAGCAGAAATGTAAAAAATACTTAAAAGGAATGATGTATGTGCACACTTAGCTAAGCTCCCTCATCCCTAGGCCCATTGCCACCTACGTGGCGGGACTAGCTTAACTCTAGTTTCAACCAGATCCTGGTTCCCCACAAGGTTGGTGTCTCCCTTCTTCCCCCTCCTTTTCCCTGTACACTGCAGGGGTCACAGCATCAAGCTCTCATGACATATCCACAGTCACATACAGGGTCCCCGCCAAACATGGCATGCCATTAGTTGTAGAAGTGGTAGGTCTGCAGGTCAGCCATGCATTTCTTATGCCCTCTCTCACCTCCTGCTGAAGTTCCTTCAATTTCACACAGCACTGTTCCTCACTCTTGTCATGCCTCTGCTTTAGCATCCTATCTGCCACCCGGAAATAGATTTCTATAGGTATGGCTAAGCTGCAGTGGGTGGTGAGTCACCCTGCCTGGGCAGACAAGCTTATGTTAGTTCTGCTCAAGCTAGCATGTTATAAATAGCATGATGTCATAACACAGGCAGGGGACCAGGCTAGACAGTCACGTTCTGACCTAGAGAGTTGAGTAGGTGACTTGAGTGAGTCCCCAAATGTACTGCTATTTCTAGTGTGGTAGGCTGAGCTGAGTGTCTACCCGGATGAAGTGGATTTCTTCTGCTGCTTCTTGCACATCCCTGTATCCGCACAGGCCAAGGACATCCATAATACTTTTCCTGCTTTAGGCACAAGTGTGGCAAGCAAACCTCTGTGAGCTTGGAGCTGGCATACCCAATGCTTGCAAAAATGGATTAATAAGTATGCTTAAGCTGAGCTCAGGAAAAAATACTGCAAACACATTCTGGAGACTTAAAGGCCCCTACAAAGTTGAGTTCATGATTGTGACTAGAGCAACCTCTGTTGTCAGGCCAGAGGCATTGTGAGATAGCTGCTGACAGGCAGTTAGGGTCCACACCTATAATGCAATGTCTACAGTCACAGTGTCTTGGCAGAAGTAGGTTGCCTGTGTCTTTGGGTTGTTTGTGGGGAAGAGTGTTATTGTGTTGATGAAAGAGGGTGCTACAAGACACAGATTTAGTGGTAGATGCAGGACTAAGTCAAAACAAGTCAATTCAGGGCAGCTTAGTTTTGTAGTGTATGCCAGGCTTAAGAGACTTATGAATAAATCAGTTGCAATTCCTTTTTGCAGTCACTAGGGGGTATGTAATTTGTGGTGCAGGTAATTTGGGTAAATACTGGTTAATCAGTGCAGTGGAGGAAACTAGTGCAAGGGCTACATGTCAAGAAAGCTGCATTAGAGAACAAATCCATGGCCATCTGTTCCTGGTTTGCCAGCACATTGGCTTGTACATCACAAGCACTGCCATGTGTTCTTGAGCATTGTTTATCTGGAAATCTGGCAACAAAAAACTATGACAGTTAAAAATATGATAACAATACAGGAATTACTGAAAACAATATGTAAAGTGATTTCACTGTTGACATCTCTATCAAGATAGGCAGTGTGATCAATAAAATTGTTATAGAAAAATGTTTATTTCCCATGTCTCTTTACTATATGGCTCTGATACGTAGGTAGATCAGTGCTTCAGTGTAATGGCAGACTTTTTATCTTGTATCTTGACCTGTTCTCAAAAGGCAATAAAAACAAATTAAAGCATTTACAAGGGGATGAAAGGCATGAAAGCAAGACTGAGGCTTGGATTAATTTTCTGTATTAAAAGAAATGAACATATTCTTACCATATGTTATCAGACCATAGAACATCTACAGCATAGAAGCAGACATGAAAAAATAAGAGCTTCTTAAATTATTGGCAAAATAAGGCTTATGTGTTGGGTGAATCTAATGATAATTTGCAGCTGTGAAATCTTGCTTTTGCTGAAAGTTAGTGGAGTTACTCCTGATTTACAGTGATGTAACTGAGAACAGAATTTTATCTCAGAAATTTGTCAGCAACCAAATAAGTAAATCAGCCAATTTACAGCTGCTATTTGCTGTGGAGAAGAACTCTGATGAATAAGGCACTCTAAGCCCCAATTAAACACATGAGTTTTAACCTTCTGCTTGGCACTTTGGGTGTGAAACTGGCTATCCTGCTACTTTATGCTCAGTTTCTCTCTTTGTTTTTAGCCTTTTCTCACAGAGTCTACTTGAACTGTTGCTGAGTGCTCTGCCCTGTGTTTCTTTCACTTCAAAGTAGTTAATATTTAATGCCAAAAAGTGAGGTAGCTGGCTAACAAGAGCTGTTGGGAGTGGTTGGATTTGTTAAGAAATAGGCCTCCTCCACTAAGCCGGTGCTTTGGGTATGCATGTGCAAATGTGTTTGGTAATACAGTACAACTAGAGAGAGTGTGTAACTAGAAGCCTGGAAGGAAAACATTCTGGGCCACATCCTCACCAGGTGTAAATTGAAATAGCTTCATTGACTTCAGTAGAGCAGTGGTGATTTCAACCAGGTGAGGATCTGGCCTTCCAAGCCCCCAGGGCAGACGTCAGAGTGCAGTGTCAGCTTGTGGCTATTAGTCCTCCTAACAAGAAAAGTGTCTGTTTTGGTTTATTTTCAAGATGATCCTAAGAATGATGGCAGCTAAAAATTGATGATTATTCTCCATCAAAGAGCAGATGGTATCCAGTTGAAAGGGGATAGACTTCATTCTCCAATAGAGGAGAAGAACGCTGATTCCTAGAATAAGTACTTGCATATAGACAGCCGTGTTTTCCTTACTGGCTTTTCTGTATTTTTTTACCTCAAAGGTCCTGTTTACCTTGAGTATATTAATTACATAAGCATTTTCCTAGCAACTACCATTGTTTAAATCTGTGTTGCTTGCATCATCCATCACTTCTAAGTCTTAGTTGAGGCAGCCATTATAGGTCTTTACAAACTTCTGCTAAGCTGTGTTTCTTAGTGACTCTCACCCATGAAATAGTGAGTCACAAGACTCTGGAGACTCATCACTCAGACCCTTTGGTATATGTTGAAATGAGATGCAGCTTTCAAAAATGAGCAAGAAAAAGACTGCTTTCTTTCTCTTGATTTTTATTCTCATCTAGGTCCTTTTCCTCCAAACTATCTGTGCCCACCATGGGATTGACAGAAAGTCTGAAAGAAAGGAGAAACAAAAGGTATTTGTCTAGAAATTGAGCCTTGCTTAACATCTTTTATCAAGTACAACTGTCACCTTATCCTATTGCAGTTACTGACACAGTTTGGCTGTAAGTGTATTTCAGCATTCTATGAAGAAACCACATGTAATTTTTAAGTCTAACATCATTTTTAGTTCTGCATCATAGTGTACACTGAATAGCTTAAACACAGTGTATACATAGAAGCCCCAGTTTCATGCATAAGAGATAAGAGCAACATAAAGTATAAAGGTTTTCCCTTTTATCCCTCACCTTTATGTGCATAGGGCATCCACCAGTTTCCACCAGTATTTCAGTCTAGTCTCTTTAGGGTTCCGAGTGCCATGTTAATGCACGTGGCTTGTTTTTCTGGTTGTTTCATAGGTTGGCATGTTTTCCTCCTTTCCAGATAGCCTCCATTTTATCACTGGCTGTGGAAGTCATGATGGTAGCCTCTTTAAAGAATGTCTTAAATATGCCCATTGTTGCCTTCTTACCATATTTGATGCTTTAGATTGGTTTGCTCTATGTCAAATTACTGCTGTTGCAAGAAATCTTTCGGGTGGACTCTGAAGCTCTTCCCCAGACATTTAGTTTGGAATGAATTTATCTTTTTATTAATTTCTGTTTAGATTTCCACAATTCTGTTCCATAAAGAAATAGACACAGCAATATTAAAAATGTGTACCTTTGTATCAGTACCAGTCATGCTATTTTTCCAAATCTTTTCAGGTTTGTGAAAGCTCTTTGCTGCTTTCGCTAGTCATTGCTTGACATCTAGCATGATGTCACCATCACTGCACATAGATAAGTACAGCGCCGTACAATAGAACCTCAAATTTACAAACACCCCAGAAATGGATGTGGTTCATAACTCTCACCACAATGTTATGGTTGTTCTTTCAAAAGTTTACAAGTGAACGGTGACTTAATAATAACAGCCTTGAAATTTCACTATGCAGGAGAAAAATGCTGCTTTCCTTTTACATTTTAGTAGTTTATGTTTAACACAGTACGGTATGTATTTGGTGCCTTTTTTGTCTATGCAGCTGCCAGAGTGTATACTTCCAGTTCCAAATGAAGTTTGTAGTAGACTTATCAATTCATGGCTGAGCTTCTACTGTACTACTTCTAGTGTTTCTTTATCTACTCTACTAGTTACTTTGAAGACGCAGATAACAATGTATTTTGTTTTTCCCTTCTTGCTGTTTTACTGGATCTGCCAAAAAGCAGGAACTTCTCTTGCATTAAGCAATGTATTGAACTAAGCAAGTCAACACTGTCAGCAACAACAAAGTCATCCTGTTGTGCTTTATCATTTGTCCATAAAATTCCTTGGTTGCCTTCTGTAGTTATTTTCCTTGTGACATAGTCAACGCCTAGCACAAACAATGGGGGGGGGACTTAATATAACTTTGCCATAACTAGCTGTCACTGTTGACTGATAATGTTACCTTCTCTGATTACACAGTCAGTATTATCATACAGCTGCAAAATGTTTCCTGTTTTTACTGCTACTTCATAATATGCCATAATTTTCCAAAGACTGTCTCTGGGTATACTGTTAAAAGCCTTCTAGAAATCTATAAAAATTTATCACAAGGTGTTTGCCACTCCACAGTTTGTTCTGTAATACTTCTCAAGATAATAATATGGTCTGCACATGGTCTCAGTGGCCTAAAACCATGCTTGTTCCTAAGTCAAAAATCTACTTATTTCTTGGTATGTTCCCTGACATTGCACAAGTTTTTCCCAGGCACTGAGAGTAGTTATGGTTGGTAAGGTCCCCTTTCTTTGGCAATTTTATTACAAGACCTCTTTCACTTGGTTGGATTCTTCATTGCATACACTATCCAAAACATAAGTAAAGCCTGTAAGGCTGTTTCATCATTTGCTTTAAGCTTTTCTCCAGTAGTGTTACGCTTTCCAGCTCCTTTCCCATTGCTGAGTTTACTGATGACTTTTTTAACTTCTTCCATCACAGTATCTCTTAAATCAATATCAAGCTTTAGCGGTGAGTCTTCATCATCTATTTCTAGTGTTTCTGGTAGTTGTCTTGGATGCCATCTGTTTAAAAGAGTCCAATAGTATTCTGTCCATCTTTTCCTTTGTTATTCTTCAGTAGGAATCTTTCCATTTTCATCTTTAATACAGTTTTGGTAGTTAAAGCTTCCTGTGAACTGTTTGATTCTTGCACGTGATTGTCAGGTCACTTCTTTGACTAGCATTTTCAGCCTTTTGACATTTTCTAATAATACATGGCCATTTATCTCTGATAGCACTCGTTTTCTCTTCGCTGCATACAGAACTCTGTATTCATCTTGCCACTTGATCATCTTTTCACATCTTATCATTCATGAAGTTTTGCTTTACACTGCACAAGTAGCAGTGCTAATTCGTTCTTCCGTTTTAGTTCTAAAACCAAAAAAAAAAAAATGTTGCATAGTGCCATCTAGACAATCTAATGTTTTCCCACAGAGAATCAATGTCTCGAGTTTTTTTCACTGAACTTTACTATTACAAGGAACCCTTTCTTCAGTTCAAACAAGGAAAGCACTTTTTGTGTTTGAGTATCTTTTATTGTCCACTGTTCCACTGTCTTTTTGTAACCTTCATTCTCTCTAACATGATATTCAATTTAGCAATATAAAGGCTATGGACACTGCCCACATCTGCTCCTAGCAAGCACATACATCTGCCAACAAGCTGAAAAACTTTCGTGAGATGAAGTGATCTATCTGTGGGGGTTGATTTTTTTTAATAGAACCAGCTGGGGAGTTCCAGGTCACTTCATGGAATATTCTGAGGGAAATATTGTTCCACCTCCCACTAGAATCTATTTTGGAAGGCTAGCCTTGGAGCAAGTGTCCTTCTGGGCTGCAAGGAAGACGGGAAGAGTTTGTCTGTTGAAACCTTGCAGTGCTATGGCTGTAAGTCTTGGTTTCCTTTCATTCATGTTCTATATTCATGATTGGCAAAGTGAAAACTCCTGTGATTTGGACACACTGCAGAGCATCAGACAAGCTGGTTATGTTTGAGAGCAGAGAAATGAATGCTTCAGGGAGCAAACTTGTCCTGTTTCTTACATTAGACACATGAAATTTCCACAGTCATCAGTGGCAATAAATGGTCTCCACAATAGAACTTGTTAGTAAAACTGCCTAGATGTGAAATTTTTAGCGGCAAATTTTTAATCACCTCTCTGTGTAACTTTGTACAAAGTTTATGTGGAACCTCTTGCGTACACAGAACCTCCATTACACTGGGCAATCAGGCATTAACAAGTTTACTGCCTAAATATTTATATGTGCATTGTGAGTATGTGGCCACTGATTTTAATTGGTGGTGCTTTTACCTTGGGTTCTTAGTAAAACACAGAGGGATCCACCTAAGGAGTATATATACTCCACAAGCAGAAAAGAGTTAGGGCTATATTTGCCTATCCTTATGTTAAAACAAACAAGGAGTCCTGTGGTACTTAAAGACTAACAAACTTATTTATCACCTAAGCTTTCGTGGGAGAAAATCCCACTTCATCAGATGCTTTGAAGATGGGGGAACTTACAGAATGTGAGAAAATAAATGCAGGGAAATGTAAGTCATGGGATCAAGTCACACTGTAACAGCAAATTAAAGCAGTTGTTAAGATTCAAACACTGGGGAACAGCATGTAGAGGAAGATGAAGTCAAATCACCTGTTGTAATGAGAAAAAAAATCCAAAGTCCCTATTTAGCCTGGAAGCAACACAGTCAAATTTGCAACTGAATTCTAGCTTCCCATCTTCTCTTTGAAGTCTTGAGCTGTTATTCATTTGCTTGAGCACAACAGTTAGTAAATAGTCAATGGAGTGATCACAGAGATTGAAATGCTGACCCACTGGTTTTAGAATGTTGTGATTTCTGATGTCAGATTTGTGCCCATTTATTCTTTTGCGCAGAGAACAGCTTAATCTTACCTTGTATGTATTTCCATTGAAATCAGTGGGGCTATTTGTGGATTAAGATACTTTTCAATGTGAGTAAGGGACTGCTCCAAAGCCTATTGAAATCAATGGGAATCTTTCTGTTGACATCACTGGGCTCTGGATCAGAGATCCTCAGGATTCCAGAATCTTGCCCTCAATTTGTTTAGTTTTTCAGAAGCTAGAGGCCAGGTCCCATGATAACTAATAATGGAGTGTTTTGTATGAAGAACTGAATGCTAAATAGACATCAAAACATTTTGCTAAAGATATTAGAAAATAAATTTAAATCCCAGATACTTTTGTTTCATCAAATGAGTGGGGAGAGTAGGACTCAATCCACAGTTGGTCAGCTGCCTGCTTCACATGAGCTTTGTTATTTGTGCTTTGAAATATTCCTTGTAATTTTCCTAACCAGAATGTGCAACAGAAGCATGCTTTTACGTATACATTAGGGTTTTGGATGCTTCCCACTTCCCCAGTGAGGCTCTTTTAAAAAAAAAAAACAATTAGACCCCCTCTGCCCAATATTCTATCTATGTGCATTGAGTACTATCACAATACCATGAATAACATCTCCATCCCATCATGGACAGGCTTGGAGCAGTTACAGACACTACCACCCCCCCCACCCCCGCCAGTCCCTCAGCCAAGTTATAATAGGTCCTAAATTGTGTTGCAAATATTTCTGCTGATTGAGCTAAAGAGCTACAGCACTGCTCTACATGCTGCAGATGCTTAACTAAGGCTGTGTCCAATCCGAAACTTCACAAAGCACCTTCATAATTCAAATACTATGCTGAAACCTTCCTCTGTGCTATTTACATCTGTGATTTAGAGTGTCAAACTGTTAAGCAGCTAGCATGGTGGAGATTAAACAAGTAGATTATTTTGATACCTTCCATAATATATTAAAAGTGAAATGTGATACTTCAGCCCTTGAGGTCTCAGCACATGCAATTATACAAGGAATTCCCTGTAAAAGTGATCTGGGAAGCTGAGAAAAGTGAGTTCTTCCCAGATGTAGACTTAGCAATGGTCTACAAAACATGACCTCAATGAGTTAAACTAAGGAAACTTGTAAAGGCCAACATGTTGGTTTAAATTTCGGGGGGGGGGCGGGTTTTTTTTCCTTTTCTTTTTGCTTATGCCCACCTCAGGAAATGAATATTGCATTCATAAATTGGGTGTTGTTTTTTTTATCCAGGAGATGAACCTTAACATTTTCATTCAGCCCTGGAGTATAAGATTTCTTTAATACTTTGCCACATTGGAATATGTTTTCCATCTGAATGTGATGATGCAATATCTGAAGAAAAAAGTTGGCCAAGTGGCATTCCATAACAAGCAATAAAAGTTTATGATGCACATAGTATGCTAATTGGCACAATCTGAATTGAATGCTTCCTTATGGACCATATTTGATAAGATATAGCATGTGTAGCTATCATAACATTTCAATCAACTCATGATCGCTACTTTAGGCTGTATTTATTTTATTGTCTCCATAATGGATTTTACAGTGCCAAAAATTGGTCCAACTTCACCAGAAAGATGAAAAGCAGTGTATTCCCTTGTGCTTTTATTTCCCACTGAAATCCTTTCCCTTATATTTTCTTTCTTGCTTTTTTTTTCCTTCTAACCTAGTTCTCTTGCCATGAGCTGTTGACATATGATTTGTTGAAAGTCAAAGCTAGTGGACACCAATGGATTTCCTCCTTCTCTGCCCCCACCCCTCAACATGGCATTATTTTTGCGTAGTTGCTTTTACAAGGCTAATTAAACCATAATGGGGAAATCATTCACGGACAATCTCTTTTTCCAGTCTCCAGATTTTATAAACCTCACACCTGTTTTTCTTAGATTTTTGTGCAACATCAGCCTATAAATCCTCCTGTATTTCCCAGTATAGTTTCTTATGAAAAAGGCTTTTTTTCCCCTCCATTTGCCCAACTGTTTTCAATACTTGCAGTCAGGCCTGAAGTTGTCAATCAAGGAACAGCTTATCAGTCTGAGCTTTTCTTTTTCAAGCTTATACTCAGTGACTTTTGAGACCTGTCAACACCCAGTTGATTTTAGCCCTAACAATAAAGTCACACTCTATCTCCCACCTAGTAGCTTTAGATTAAATTCTGATGTCATATACGTCATATTTACATAGTTAAAACTCATAACAAAGCAACCCATAGGCCATAGGATGTAATAACCATGCAACAGAGCCATTTCCTGTCCCTTTTTTTCTCTCACACTATGTTTTGTGTAGTTTATTGGATGTGAATGTTTTGAAAATGAAAATCGTCTGGGAGAAAACTGCTAGCCAGGCGTGAGGTTTAGAAGAATTCAGCTAAAAGAATATATAGAGTTGTAAATGCTTGGCCACCTCTGGTATTGTAAAACAGAAAGTCTTTCAATATTCCTTTCATTTCCACAAAAGAATGGATGGGAGGCCACAATTATGTGCTCCAACTGCCGAATTTTAATATATGTAATTCTGCTTCATACTAAAGGAAAAGAATTAATGTGGACTCAAAAGCCTTAAACACCCAATGTGTTACAGATTTCATTTTAAAGCATAAAGGAAATATTTCACATATCAGTACAATGTGAACTTTAACCATGAACTATATTTAAAAGACAAATCCACCATGATATTTTTAACAACCAAATTAGGTAAATTAAACTCTTTTTTATTTTTGTTTTTGGCAGCCTAAGAAATAACTCCATTAAAAATAACAGAAATGAAAACTGCTGTCTTTCTCTCTCCATTCTAAAACCACAGTTGCAGTAAGAGATTTTTTAATCTCAAAAAACCAAGAAGAAAATAAGTCTCTAACAGGAAAACATTATATAATGAAATGTAATGTGGGTACTATTTGCAAATTGGCTATTTAAACTGAGATGGATTTAAGTCCTTTTTTTAATTTGGTTAGTACAGAGTCCAAGTAAAGCTGAAAGAAATATTATAAATTGCTTGATACTTGATCTGGAGGGTTTTGTTGTTGTTGTTCTCATTTTGTAAAATGGAGCCCAGTCAGAAAGTAAGAACAAATACAGGGAACTGAATCTGGTGTGGGAGTTAATTTACATTTCCGGACACCAGCAAGGACTATTTGCGTTTAAGTATACTCTCTGCCTCAGTATGGTGTTTCCAGTAAGGGAAAGCAGCTTTAATTCCTCTCAGGACCTGAAAGTAGTCCAGTTGATGGAGTCAGATGTGAAGTTAGTTGCATCTGTGTACCTATCTCCTTTTCATCCTTCTACTATTATTTCCTTTACAGTGGTGTCTATGAGCCCCAGTAATAGACCAGGATGTCATTGCTCTAGGCTCTGGTCAAACACAGGACATAGATGGCTAAGAGGTAGTGCTGGGGTGCATGGGTCTGCTTGCATTGCACAAGTGCTTTGGAAGAGGGCTAGCATCAGATGCCATGCACAAGGGCTATGTCCACATTAGGCTTTTAAATCGAAACAACAACCCTTGTTTCAATTTAAAAGTTGTCATGTCCGAAAGATGTTTCATTATTTTGAAATGACAAGCCCCGTCATTTTGAAATAACAAACCTTATTTCAAAATAGTAAAACCTACACTGAAATTGAAATAGTCGTTATTTCGAAACAGTTGTTTTGAAATAATGACGTTCAGATGTGTTATTTTGAAATAACCATTATTTCGATTTAACACTTTTGCCCTTCTCCTTCCCAGGGTGCCTTCCTTTTTCTATATATTGGCTAGCAACATGGCCCTGCCAGGGGGCCATGTTGCCACATCTCCCATGCTGCCCCCCTCCTGATCCGAAATAGCAAGTCCCATGTCCAGACTTGCTATTTTATTTGAGGTTTTTGCTTATTTCAATTTAAGTTAATTCAAAATAATGATTTTATTTTGAAATAACTTATTTCAAATTAACTTATTTCAAAATAAGCGTCTACGTGTGGACATAGCCAAGGAGACTGAAGTGGACTTAACCCAGATATTTGGCCTGCAACTTGTTCCTGCAAATCCTGCTTCTCCCATTCCCATTTCTGCTGCTGGTGTTGCTATATGGACTGAAACAGACAGAACCAAGAACCAGCCAGTTTTCCAGGAAAACAGGCATATTGTTTTGTTTAAGTTTGGGAGGCTTTTTTGTTTTGTTTTGTTTTTTCTATTTTTGTTAAATCAGTAATGGGTTTTTAACATGTCTATCCTTATTTAAAGCATTGGGGCTTAAGTTATTCCAGATCATTTGGGAACAAAATGCTAGAGTGGTGCTGCCTGGGTGCATATCAGTGCAGAACACAGTGCGAGTCAGAGATCCTCTCTCCTCCCTTGAGCTGGTCATACACCATGGAAGTGCCTTGGCAGGCACTGCAGTGGTCACTCTGAAGATATCCTTCTGCCATCTACATGACCATAGCTTCAGATGAGCCATGCAGGAGCTTATGCTGTTTGCAGTAAGGCACAGAAAGCTTGCATTTTACAGTTAAATTCTCTTTATTTAAAGCTAACATAATATAAACCTGGCAGCAACCAGAGTGGGTGCTGATTACAACTCACAGAGCTGAGCTCCACCTTCAAAAGTGGAGGATGACCTTTTGAGCTGCGTAGTCCCATCCCACATGTTGACAGCATGAGCAACACTGTCAAGTCCAGCATGAACAGGGGCTTCCACCTCTGAACTGCTCTGTGGCTGCCATCCTCATGAACAGCATGATGCCTTCTGGCTTTTGTCTCAATTCTGTTAAATACTCAGCCACTGTGTCACTGTTATTTGTCTGACTGTAGGGCCTTTGAGGCCCAACCAAGACTGGAGGCCAACATGGTAGGAGACATGGCCTCTGCCTCAAAGAGTTGTTCATTTAAACATGAGACAGGTGGAAGGCAGAAGAAATAGGTGAAGTGACTCATCCAGTCTTCTACCATATGTCACTGTCCCAAGTCCAGACTTGTGCTGCCTACACCAGCCTGCTCAACCTCTACTTCTCTCACTTAGTCTCTCCTTCCAAGGTTTGTCTGTGTCTACATCATGCAGGAGTGAGAAACTCTTGGTATTTTTAACATATGTAGCTATAATTTGGAACATGTGTACCCAGAATATGCTCATGTGCTGCTAGAGTGGTGATTGCCTCAGCACACAGTGTGCCAGGGGCTGCATCTGTCTCGCCTAGTTGCTTGCACTGACTGTTTCACCATACAGCTAATTTCCCTCTTCCAGTAAAGCCCATGAGTGAAATGCTCTGGCCCATGCCAAGATTATCCCTGCTAATGGATTAGCCTCTGGTATTGTGAGGATGTCATACTCACAGTCCAATTTCAGAGTCACTGAGCATTCACTAAGACAGCTGAGTGAATAAATGATGTTGCAGCTGAGTGGCAGAACTGAAAAAATTGATTAGTTTTGAACTCAAATGGCATTCTTTCAGTTTTTCTCAAAACAAAAACCCCTGAAACAATTGTCTGAGTTAAAGTGAATGTTTCAAACATTGTTGGAGATCAATGTTTTTGGCACTCCTAGGGCAAAAGTTTTTCATCCAAAACCATTGCCAAATTCAACCCAAATTCATAAATCATTTTGGAACTTCCACCATCCTTCTCAAATATTTTTCAGTGCAAATTCTATTTGCTGGATAAAAAAAATCACCCAGCTCTACTCACAAATTGCAGTAAAGCTAGTGGGAGCTAAAGGTGTTCAGCATCTTTTGAAAATCAGTCCAAGAGGCATCCTTAGTGGTCAGTTTGATAAGTGTAAATGGCTGTCTTTCTAGGTCTGAATGGGACCATGCCCATAAAGCCTTAGCTGGCAGCCCTTTGTTCGTGGACCCAGTCTAACATGCTTTGTGAAACTGGACCACATAACCACTATATGCTTCTTCTCATAATCACCACTTGTTAGCAGCATAGAGGTTAATTCAGTAATTCAAGGTCTCAAAGAACATGGGTAATACAGAATAGGATAAAGTGGGCAGAGCTCTTTCAGAACATGCACAGAATAATTCCTATCTTCTTCAAAGTCATGACTAAGTCCTTCACAACTAGGTTCAAGCAGTGCACAAAGCTGGATGGATGTGAGAATATTTTTGTTATCCGCTGCCCTTTTCATGTTTTAACCCTTGTGTAAAGTGAGAGAGAGCATGCATCATGTCAGAATTCCTCCAATACATTGATAGCAGTAGGTTGCTTCACAGATCCACACATGTACAATGTGGTGCTGAGGGATGATATTTTTGCTGCTAAGGCTGCCCCAATTGTTACCAAATTTGCCTGTAAACTTGAGGTATGAACATTTATTAGGGTTATTTTCCTTTGTGCAGTTTTGTAATCCTATTAATGGACTGCTTGTGTCACTTGTGTTTCTATACAGAGCTCACTTCTCCCTTCTGCAAGTTGCTTCCCAATGAGTTATCCTTGCAGGACCTAAAGTTTTCAGGACAGGGTTCCTCTAGCCCCAGATTTAAATAACAACCCACATATATATATTTACCAATTAACCAGCCGTGTGTGAGCAGACTGGGTCTTTCAGCACTCTCAGCTGACCCCTTACACATCCCTGAACCCAGCAGGCTGGGTTACACAGCACATCTCTGCTGCTTCCCTTATATGCCCCTGGCACCACACCAGACTAGACTTGAATCTAAGCATGCTGGATCAAAAAAGCACTTTTCAGCTGCTCCCTCATGCTCTTGGACTCAGTCAGGCTGGGTCAAAACAGCACTTTTCAGCTATTACCCTTATATGCTCCAAATTTCAGCACTTTGGTATCCCCGCTGTCACCTTACAATTGTTCTAGTAGTAACCCCCTTAATAAATCTTACAGGATCTTTAGGCATTATAGGGATCTCTGGCTATGTAAAAGAAGCATTGCTGCACAGCAATATAGGGAAGCCAAGACCATGAAGAAGTAAATGAAGTTTGAAGAGCGTCTGACAACCAGACGGATTACAAAAGTTATTTTATTTCCATAAAACTTATTATATTAATAGTAACAATTATAAAAGGAAAGAAAAATACCCAAACAGTTACAATATTAATAACCATACAAAGAGAGAAAAACAGTCAAACAGTTACAATATTACCCAGTGTCAATTGCAGTATTGGGGGAAAGTAGCTCAAGTTTGTCAAATGAAATAGGATTTTTCTCCCACAAAAGCTCAGACAATAAATAAATTTGTTAGTCTTTAAGTGCCACAGGTCTCCTTGTTTGTGTTACTGAACGAAACTAGCACAGCTGCCCCTTTGTAACTTAGCTCAAGTTAATTACAAAGATCAGGTCTAGAGAGTTATATCTGGACTAAGGGAAAAAGAGGGAAAGAGAATGGGGGGGGGTTGGCGGGTATCTCACCACTCAGCACAGCTCAAATGTTGAGTTTCAAAAGTGTCAACCTCCTCTCTTTCTGGATCCATCTCTTACTATGACCAAGTCTCCATAGAGAGTGCTACAGGCTTTGCCAGAATGCTGGGCCCAAATGCATAGATCCTGAACATTCTAGAGAAGCAGACTAGAAACTCTCTCAGGCAACCTCATTGCTGTGTGAGAACTGAAAGTTTCATTGAATGAATACAAAAGTGAATCATACAATTGGCACATCACCCTAATCATTATTTTCTTTTGATATCAAATCCAATTATTGTTGTGCTAATCTTATATTTTCTGTTTTCAGTGTATAGGGAAGACAGTTCAAGTGAATGCTTTTCTTAATTTCATTTCTTTTCCTGCACACACATGATCTGTGAACAGGTTATGTTTGTTAGGCATTTATCTTCAGCTGCCATTTTTTCAATCATTTGCTAGCCAATTAACTGGCTCCTTGTTCACATGGCTTTTTATTTTTCCATTTTCTCTGACTGGCTGACCTAAAGTTTGTTAGCTGGAATTACAACACAACTGACCTACATGGAAATATACTCACTGGTACTTTGTTCTCCCTCCCTCCATCCTAGTCTTTTTGCTTGTGTAATCAGCCAACATCGTTCACTGAATTTGTAAGCTGTTGGAGCAAGAACTGTCTCTGTTTTGTACAGTCACTCGTGTATGGATGGCTAGGACAGTGTAGCCCTGAAGCTGTGTTAATAAAAATAATAATAAATCTCCAGGTCTTAAAATCTCTCAGAATTAAGATGGATTGGGGAAATGAAGCACCTGGACGGTGAGGAGGGGGAAAGAATGGGAAAAGAGCAGGAGAGGAGCTGGTCTAAGGAATTTTAAGATGTGTTAAGCATTTTCTTGTCCTTTTTTCTATGAGAAAAAGCACTGTATTATACATCACACACTTCCAATCTGACACACAACTAATCTTCTAAAATAGTGTTCTTTGAATTAAGGTCTTTGTGTGTTCTAATCTATAGAGAAGGGATGTGTTGCACTTTGGTGTGCTTTGTGTGCAAATCTTTAGAGAAGGGATGTGTTGCACTTGGGGGTGCTTCTGAGACTGAAGATACAGAAGACAGGGAACAGTCACTTTAAACCTCAGCTGACCTTCTAATTGGCAACCTCCCAAGGAGGAACCACAGATGGAGCAGTGACTAGACTAACTTAAAGAATAAACCAGATTGACCATCGGGGAGAATGACGTCTCATTCAGTTTTCCCAGCTTGTCATGATTAGAAGTGCAAGTTATAAAATGTGCAGGGGAACAGAATGTCCTCAGATACTGCAGGCTGTTACACAAATCAAATTCTTGTGTCACACTAACAAAATATTTATGAAAATGAATATGAAC
The DNA here is from genome assembly GCA_007922195.1 of Podocnemis expansa. Taxonomy (NCBI): domain Eukaryota; kingdom Metazoa; phylum Chordata; order Testudines; family Podocnemididae; genus Podocnemis; species Podocnemis expansa. The sequence goes on along the minus strand of ML681979.1, from coordinate 35,254,955 downwards.
CCATGGAAAATATTCAGTTAAAGATAAACATGCCCACTGCCAATACAATAGATTTCAAAGAATAGTCAGTCAAGGCTGCCACTTCATTTTCAATTTGCCCCACATTTGTGATTTATTGCAGTTTGCTTTATCCTTGTTGCTACATTAGAACAATGGCTGACTTTACAGGTACCATATGATAGGAGTAACCATGTTGTGTATAGAAGACAATTGATGACCTCTGTCCTGCAGTTGCCTGCTACCAGGGGTTAAAGAAAGCCACAAATCTGATGGGCCAGAGTTCTGGGGCCCAAATTCCAGAATCTAGAAAAATTGGGCCCACACAAGCATGAAGGGGACCCAGGCAATAGAGGAAGGAGGCCCAGAGATTAAGAAGGTTCCAGAGCCTCTCAAATTATGCTTTAACCACTGCCTTTACTTGCAAATGTAATGGCCTACTTCTGCCTTCTGTTATACACTACCTTTCTCATGTAACTGGGGGCAGAACTGAACCCTATGTTTTAATGTTGCTGTTTTTAATGGCAGAATAATCTGTTACATGTCATTTAGAACACACTTTTTGATCTCTCTGAATTCAGGATTTCTAGTTTGTCAGGATTTCTGGCTTCTGTTTCTCTTAACTCTCTTTTTTTCTCCTCCAGAGCTCACTTCCCTCTGCTAACTTCATAATCTTGACTTTCAGCTCTACTTACCTACTCTTGATACCTGCACCTTCTGTATTAGTTACTCTGTCAGTGTCCCTTTTCCCTAGCTGTTGAGCTCTTGCATTTGCTGCCTCTATTGTTGTTTTGGCATAACTGCCTGCCCTTTGGAGAAAGTCCCAGGATTGTACCGATATGTCCCACCCTGATCATTTTCATGTCTCCTATCCTTGTTCTTTTTCTTTCTGAGCAACTGTACATCTCCTTCTTCCCTTGAGACTTTGCTCCTGGCCTCTATTGATTCTCCATTCTCTTTTATTCTCCATAAATCCCGTTCACAACAATTCCTCCTCCATTTTAAGGAGTTAAATAGGATAGATAATATCTAGCATTAATGTTTATCCTTCTTCTCTGCTTGCACTAACCGTTCTTCCCTCTGAGTTACCTTCTAATGCCTCAGCCTGCCATTTTCATTTCCTTTTGTCTCCAAAATCCACTAGCACGCTTTCTACTCCCATTGTCCTAACTTCTCCAGCTCCTTCCAAACCTCTCTGTTGCTTTAGTTCCTACTCTGTGGAAATTGCCCCCACCTATGAAATAAAATAAATAAAATCATCAGAGATTTCATAGGCAAGCACTCTTACTAACCTGAGCACAATCTGCCTTACTGAGAATACCTGTGCCTATGTGTTTTCTGACAGAAAGAAGTTAAAACATTCCTATCCACTCTGCACCCCAAGTAATATTAAATGATGAATTGCTTTCTTTTCCATTCCAATTTCTATTCTTCCTGCTATTGCAGCTTGAGGAAAGCATAAAACTTTCAAGCACCCACTGCTTCAGATGAAGGTAAGCAAATAATGCATTATTGATGCTCTATAATATAAAATTAATTAAATCTGTATATAAATTGTTTCTAGACAGTTGCCCACTCTTGCAGTCATTATCAGTTTTTATGTTTGTTTGGTTTGGTTTTAATGATCTCTAACCAGAAATTTCTGGAAGGAAAATGTCACATTTCCATGGACTGAATGAAATTTCACAGTTCTAGTTCAAAGTGCACATTTTTGAATAGAGTGTGGAAATGAAATATTTTCAAAAATTCCTGTATGACTTGTTTAAGCTGTAAAATGACAGAGGTTATTGCAAATGCCCCAGAAACATTCCCAAATTACTACAAACCAATGTTTCCCTATCTATAAGTTGCTTGATCCTCTTAAGACTGAAGGTAGATCTCAAAATACTGCAGGATCTAACTGATGTAAATCAGACTGCAAATTTTTGCTGAAATACCTTTGTCTTCAAGATGACCAGAAGTCAAATCCAGTAACTGAAATACCATAATATCAAGAAAGTCCAGTTATAGATGGGGATTTAAAAAGTATACTATCTTATTAAAGCTTTCAAAATGTTATATCGTACCAATCTGAATTCTCAAAGAATCCATCCTGAGACACTTGGAGGAAAATAGAGTGATCAGGAACAGTCAGCATGGATTCACCAAGGGTAAATCGAGCCTGACCAATGTCATCACCTTCTATGATGAGATGACGGGATTTGCGGACATGGGAAGAGCCATTGATGTGATATACCTCAACTTTAGCAAGACTTTTGATACGGTTTCCCACAGCATTCTCGTTGGCAAGTTAAGGAAGTATGGGTTGGACATGTGGACTGTAAGGTGGATAGAGAACTAGCTAGATCAATAGTTTCAGCGAGTAGGAATCAATGGCTCCATGTCTAGTTGGCAACCAGTAATGAGTGGTGAGCCCCAGGGCTCAGTCAAAAATGACATGGACAAATTAGAAAGAGTCCAGCGGGGATCTGATAGCAACCTTCAGCTACTTGAAGGGATGCTCCAAAGAGGACAGAGCTCGGCTGTTCTCAGTAGTGACAGGACAGAACAAGGAGCAATGGTTTCAAGTTGCAGCTGGGGAGGTTGAGGTTGGATATTAGGAAAAACTTTCTTACTGCAGTGGAATGGGCTATCTAGGGAAATGGTGGAATCTCCATCTTTGGAGATATGTAAGACTCAGTTAGACAAAACCCTGTTTGGGATGATTTAGTGGGAGTGGTCCTGCTTTTTTGGCAGGGGGTTGGACTAGATGACTGCAAGAGGTCCCTTCCAACCTTATCATTCTATGATTCTGTGAAATCAAAGGACTAAATTTGCAACTGAAAGATAAACTCTGATTAGTGATTAGGATAAGTATATTTGATGTCATTAATTTCCATGGTACCACAATGTCCATGTCCCTGCCAATGCTTTGAGGATTCTCTCTCACCAGTGATGTTTGGGAATTCTGCCATCCATCTGGCTGTTCAGACAAATGTGTCCATCTTAATCTCCCTTCTGTGTTTTTTGATGATGATCACTTTGGGGTTACAATAGAGCAGTGTAACCATTTTCTATCAAAACCTCAAAGCTGGACAAACACTGGGAAATTCATTACAAGCCAAAAACCTGGGCCCAAGTTGTTGAATATTCACTTAGTTTGGAGAAAATGTGGGACAAATTTCAATAGATCCTGCACTGATTTATTGTCTCTGGAAGAAAACTTTGAGAACTTGCTTATTTTGTGTGGTTGTGCCTGTCAACCCAAAGAGAATTAAGCAGTTTCAGCTGAATAAACCCAATACTCAAATTAAAGTTTAGATGTTACCCACACAAACAAAAAGCAGAACAAATGTTTTTTGATGAATCCAGTTAATTAAACCCCACCTCGTTCCATTTTTCTACCAAAATATTTTTATCAAGAGCTGTATGTAGTATGCTGCCACTGATACCAGTGGCCAAACTGCTATTGATCTCTAGCTCAAAGTCTTCTCTGATCAGTATCTCTTTATGATCACGATAGTATAAACAGTTACCTCAGAGTACTCCTCCAATAAATCTCAAAGCAAATTTCTTCCTGAATAGTAGATTTCTCAAGAACCTTAAATGTAACAGATATTGGAGTCTTAGCTAAAAATACATAATGGCCATGGCACAACACCCTCTTTCATACGTGTGTGGGGAGCACAAAGGTGTGTGTCCAATTACTCTCATCCCATTGAGCACCAGAGGGATGTGTCCCTAGTAGATTGGTGTTCAGTCCTCTGGCTGAGGCTTTTGCGATGTTCTATGTATCCTGTGTGATAACAAACAAAACAGTCTGAAGTCAGCCAGTAAGGTTCCATAAAGCCATGAAGGAAAAGACAGAAGAGAAAACTTATAGGCAGCTGCAATCAGTATATGGGCATCTCCTTAGTTCAGAAAGCCTTTTCAGCTCAAGGGATCCATGCCCTCCTTCAGGGAAGACAGGGGCTCAGCTGTCTGGCTGTGTGTCACTCAGAGCTAGGAAGTTGCCCCTATCTGAGCAGAGTTCCCTCCTCCTCCAGTTCTGGTATGATTTGCAGGTGTGGAGGGGAAGGGCCACTTCAGCCTACAGCAGCTCCTTACCCTGTATGCTGGTGCAGGATTAATATACCCCATCACTGTTCATCCCAGATTCATAGTTTCTTGAATCTCACATTCTTGAAAAAAAAATAGGAAACATCATTACACTGATTGAGACAAAATAGTTTCTCATGTTAAATTACAGAGAACAGAAAAGTGATAGGCTATTTGTACTATTAGTGTGAAAACTGAATAACAAATAGTTTAAATGTGATTTTTTTTAACTCCTGTCCATTGCATTTTTTTTTTTATGATCTTCAAATAATCTCCAGGAAGGGTTTTGGGCATCTAGATAAGTTGTTCTCAACCAAGGGTACTTGTACCTCTAGAGATGTTCAGAGTACTTCCATGAGGTACATCAACTCATCTATGTATTTGCCTGATTTTACAGAAGGCTATATAAAAAGAACTAATGAAGTCAGTTCAAACTAAAATTTCATACCTAGACTTTTTTATGCTGCCCTGTGTTCTATTATACACTACGTCTCACATTGAATTGCAGGTACAATATTTATATTCCAATCAATTTGGTTTATAATTAGATAATAAAATTTAGAAAGTAAGACTTTTTCAATAACAGTATGCTGTGAGACATTTGTATTTTTATTTCTAATTTTGTAAGCAAGTAGTTTGAAAGCGAAGTGAAAGTTGAGGGTAAGCAAGACAAATCAGACTCTTGAAAGGAGTGAAGTAGTTTGGAAAGTTTGAAAACCACTGAGCTAGTCTATAAACAATTGTTCTTGTTGTTATGTTCATACTTATACGCCTACTTAGCTTCTCCATTTTGCTTAAGTCATTTTAAAGTATAATACATCTTTACCTGAGGTTGATGCAGATGCATGGATATCTCCATATAAGAAAGAAAGAATATTAGTAGATAAACTGTAGGAACAGAGCACCTGCTAGTAAATTATTTCCTCAGATTGCCAGTTTACAGATAACAGACAAGAGAACAGAATGTTGTTTTCTTAGAGGTTTAAATACAATATAATATTCAGCAAAGCAAACATATTTTGTCCTTTTGAGCCCCAATAAGTTTCCTTTACTGAAAACTGTTTTTATTTATGAATCTGTAATAGATTTGATTGTCAAGCAAAGACATGATTCGGTTTGCTGGGTTTTTCTTTAACTTCAGTATAAATAGACAAATATTTTTCATAACTAGAGAAGATTAACAGAAAATATCATAAGTTCCAGAGGGTTAGCCATGTTACTCTAGTTCTGCAAAACAAACAAGGAGTCTTCTGGCACTTTAAAGACTAACAAATTTATTTATTGCATGAGCTTTCGTGGGAAAGATCCAATTCTGTCAACCACTTGAAAATGGAAAAGGAAGTATAAGGAGGAGGGATACTGCAGTCATGTGAAATGAAAAGTCACTTGTACTGGCACCATTGTAACTGATAATAGAACTAGGGTATTTGTGTTCAGAATGGTGGTCATTCCATTAAATTAATGAGTGACAAATTCAAAACTTATAAAGAATTCATTTTTCACACATGCAAAATTAGAGTGTGGAACTCATTGATACAGGATGTCATTCAAGCTAAGACCTTAACAAGATTAGACATTTATATGGGTAACAAGAATACCCAGATTACAATAGTTAATGTTAACTTCCAGAGGGGTAGTTGCATTAGTCTGTATATAGCAAAAACAACTAAAGTCCTGTGGCACCTTAAAGACTAACAAATTTCTTCAGGCATAAGTTTTCATGGGCTGCAACTCACTTCATCAGTTGCATCTGATGAAGTAGGTTGAAGCCCACAAAAGCTTATGTCCAAAGAAACTTGTTTTTCTTTAAGGCGCCACAGGACTCAAGCTGTTAATAGTTAATGTTCACAAAGAGAATTATAGGAAAGATAAAACCACCCATTTTTGTATTTTAACTTTTCTCTTTTAGGATTTAGGATGAGGCCTTTATGGGTATGTCCATACTTACCCTTTAGCTGAAATTAAGGTGGCTTAATTTGAACTAAATTACTGCATGTCCACGCTAGCTTTCATTAGTTCGGACTAAGCCGTTCCCGTAGTTCGAACTGAGGAAAGCCTAGTTCAAATTTATAAAACCTTGCATGAGTTTGGGCTAAGGATTAGTTTGAACTCATTATTTTGAACTAAACCAGTGTAGCCACGTTAAATTGAACTAACAGTTAGTTTAATTTAACGTGGTTTGATCTTCTTCCTTCCAGGGTGCATGGCACCCTGAAAAGAAGTGCCTGCCCTGGGTGGGGGTGTGGTCAGGGCTGTACTTGAGGCAAGCAGCCACAAAGGTGAACCCCATCCACACTGATCAAGCCCCAGTCCCATGGCCAGGCAGAGGGTGCCTTCCCCGCCACTGGCTGAGTGTGGCCATAGCCAGGCACATGGAAGGGACCCCTGCACCCAGCTCCTGGAGCACTTGCCTGGTGGGGGAAAAAGCACCCTGGCGCCTGGCTCCTGGAGAGCTGGCCGGGCAGGGGAAAAATCACCGCCACGCCTGGCTGGAGCCCTACTTGCTGGGCACGGGGACGGGCCTCTATGTGTGCTTGGAGCCCCACTTGCTGGGCGCAGAGACAAGACCCCTGCATCTGGCTGGTGCTGTACTCGCTGGGTGCAGGGATGGGACCTCCATGCCTGGCTGGAGCCCTGCTTGCCTGGCGCAGGGAAGGGATCCTGGCAGCGCAGCTGGAGCTGCACTCACTGGGTGTGGGGATGGGATCCCTGCACACAGCTCCAGCAGGGAAGGGAACCCCTGAATGTGCCGATCCCTTCCTTGTGCCCAGCAACAACGGCTCCAGCCAGGTGCAGGGGTCCTGCCCTGCACCCAACAAACACGGTTACAGCCAGACGCAGGGGTCCCATCCCCATGCCCGGTGACTGTGGCTCCAGCCTCCCTGCAGGGATCCCTTCCCCACTGGAGCTGAACACGGGGGTCCCTTCCCTGTGCCCAGCAAGCAGGGCTTCAGCTGCCTGCGGCGGTCCTTTCCCCCCGCCTGGTAAGGGGGGCTGGAGCCGGACCAGGACAGTGTTCCCTCCATGCCCAGCCAGCAGGGAGGCTCGATGGAGAGGTGCGTCCCTGTGCCCAGCAAGCGCTCTGGGAGACGGGGGGGGGGGGGGAGGCCCTCCCCCCCCCCCCCCCCGCGGGGGGGGGGGGGGGGGGGGGGGGAATCCCTTCTCCCCCACTCAGCCAGCGCTGTGAGAGCCAGCTGGGGGGGGTGCCCTGGCTCCACAGAGCCTACCAGGGGAAAACATCCCTTGCCAGGCTGCAGCCTTCTGAGCCTGGCATGTGGAAAAGCATCCCCTGCCCAGCTCTAGCTCCACCATGGCTAGACCTGGGCAGGGTATGCTTATCCCTGTGCCGGGCTCGGAGGGCTGGAGCCCAGCAAGCAATTGGGTGGGGGCATGGCCCTTCTGGGGTGGGCCATGTTGCCACACCTCCCATAGTGCCCCTTTTCCAGTTCAAACTAGCACGTCCTGTCCATGGACATGCTAGTTAAAACTGGTTTTCCTAGTGAGGCCATGTTAGTTCAAATTAACTGAATTTGAACTAATATTTATTAGTTCGATTTCATTAGTTCCAATTAAGTTAATTCGAACTAACCGTATAGGTGTAGACATAGCCTATGGGATTTATATTATTCCACATCTGTCTACTGGGGGGTTTTTTGCTCCCTCCTCTGAAACATCAGGTGTTGGCCACAGTTGGAGACAGGATGCTGGATCATATGCACAAGAGGTCTGATGCAGTCTGGCAATTCCTAAGTGTTAATAAACCAATTATAATATTTTGGTAACAAGGCTACAGTAAGAAAAACAAAAAGGAAGATTACGCTAAGTGTCAACAAAGCAGATGAAGCAACTGAAAACATCATAATATTAAAGTTTCTACAAATAATCTGATTCTGATTCCTTGAATCATACTGAGTAGCATCTTACTCCTCAAGTAGTTTCATTGGTTTCAGTAAGACTATTTATGATGTGAACTGCTATTCAGTATGATGACAGAATCAAATTCAGGTCCTGATGGGCCAGTCCAAAATTAAATGTTGTCAAAGTTACACAGTAAATATGTAAAGAGATTATTGTAAAACTCGGCCATAATAATAACAACTAAATTGTCTTTCCCAGATTAAAGTGAAAAAGTGAATAGTTGTAAATTCTTATTTTCAATTTAAGTCCCTGAAGTTTAGAAATTTCATTAATTAAAAACAATTCTGTGTTTAAGTACACAACACAAAACACCCACAAACCACAGGAAATCACTAGCCTAATTCTTCTTGACCTTTCACCTCTCACACATTCTAACATTCTGTTTTCTTCCTTCTGTCCATCTGCTTTAATCATTAGCAAAATCCTTTTGCAACAGCTCAAGCAAGTAAAGTCAGCTGTCATCAGGGCATATTTAAACTCTGACTGTTAGTTTCCACTGAATCAGCTGTATGCCCACAGGTCTCATTAACTACAGGGAAGGGCAGTAGTGCAGTTTTCAAAACGCTCTTGGGAATATAATCTTTTCTATATAAAAGGGTGGTCCAAAAGATATTTTGACAAATTTTAGTCTTCTTCTGAATTTTCAGGTCATTTTAGACTGATATATAACAGACAGAGAAAACAGAGACTAAAAGAATGTGGTAAACATAAATGTAAGGAAAGTGAAGTTGGAAGTATTCAAGTGCCAAAATACGCTACCACTGGGGGAAAACAAAGTACAAATCTTCTTATTAGTGATTTTTATTGAACAAGGATGAATAAGGACTGCTGCAGAAGACCCAGATTTCACTTACGAAATGAATCGACTATTCATAACATTCTTGTCTTTGGAGACGAGTCACAGGAATGACTAGAGACGGTGATGTCATGTCAGGTGAATTAATAAAGAGGTTACAAACAGTTGGAATGCCTTATTTTGAAGAAGCAAGCACAGACGTAATTAGGCAAACAAAATTAAAATCTAATTCTATCTTACTCACAAGGTTTACATGTTTAAACAACTTCAGAGGGAGGATGATATATGTACATACTCAGCCCAGACAAGAAGTAGTTGATATGAAATAACCATCTGACAATCTGAAAGGGTATCAAGGCATTTAAGGTTCCATTGTCATAGCCCTTAAACTATATATAATGCCTGAACTATTCAATCAGTCATAATATATGTTTGCTCAGAGGCCAAAATCTAGCACATTGACAAAATAAACACAAATTGAAGACTGATGTGTTGGTCCTGGGCTTTCACTGTAAAAATCTAACAACCAGATTCTAAGCTTGTGTCAATCAGCATGGTTCTTTGTGGGGTTTTTTGTTTTGTTTTGTTTTGTTTGTTTGTTTGTTTGTTTGTTTGAGCTTCACTGATTATACTAGCTGAGATCTGGTCTATATTCAGTTAAAATAGAGAAGTGAGCAGGCCATAAGCTGAATTACTGCAAGAGGAAGCAAATGACTAAGTAATGGTAACTCATGTTACTGCTTTAGGGTTTTCAAGTTATCACCTGATAGTTGAATAATATTTTAAATAGCCTGTTTATTTTACTTATGGAGGCATGGCAGAGATACAAACCTTCAGAGGAAATTACCATTATATTCTGCCTTCCACATCTACTATCCATCCCAAAAGAGTTCCATTCTGCTCAGCAGTTAAATGGAAGATACATCGCAAGAAAATCCTGTATCTGTTGGTGACTCATAATGTGGCATTTTTTCCCCTGTGTTAATATACCCTCTCTGCTTGGCTCACGGCAGAGTCTTGTACTTAGGTGTCCCATCTCCTATATGAGTACCCTAACTACTGTGCTATGGGGTATTCAGGGATGGGCCTCTTTCATTATTTCCTGTTGGAGCTGTTCCACATTGTATAAAGTGCTTGAAAATTCACTGGAGCAGAGATGTGAACCAGTTTCTCCCACATCTCAATTGAACTAGAAAGTCCTCCTCAGCCTCCTGCTGGTTCCCTGAACATTTCAGTACCAGTTCCCACCAGTAACACACATACTAACACTCTGCCATTATAGTGTTCTGTAGCAGAACACTCTGTAATCATATCACATGAGCCATGTAGGACAAGTGTAATATATCCTCTATGCTAATACAAAACTTGGGTTTAGGTCAGGCATAGCACACAGGAGCTACATTTACTTAGTCTGCATTCAAGCACTGAATGTAGTCCACATGAAGCAACCAATCTTGCCAAATGTTACCATTCTTGCCCTCCTTTAATATTGCATACACTTACACCTCACTAAGTCCCAAAGACCATTAAACTGCCTGCTATCCCCATGACAAAAAGATCTCTCGGAGTACGTCTGCACTAGTATAAACCGAGGGTCCAAACTCAGGCTCAGGTCTAATTCCCCTTCTGTCTATACACAAATTTTGCGAACCTAGGACCATAGGACCCCAGCGAGACAGAGGGTCTGAGTCTAAGGCCAGTTGAGACCCTAGATTCAAGCCCTGTTGTTCTGCAGTGTAGCTGAAGCTCCACTGGCCTTGTGCTCTGGAAGTCCACCAAAAATATCCCACAATCTCATGAGCTGATTTGCTTTGTCCTCTTAGCAGTCGAGTGCTTGAAGAGTAAAGTTTTTCTACACTGCACCACAAACAAAGGATTAGAACAGCCACGTTTTGAAGGACACTAGGAAGCATGGGCTACAGGTGATTGGACTGAGTCCCATATGATGCACTGTAGATGCCAGAGTCTCAGGCTGGAATCTGAGGTTCAGCCATGCCTAATGTGTTTACAAGGAGTACAGATGCTCAAGTGCTAGGTTAACAATTCCAGGGTCTGTGAACTTGCATTCTGCAAGACCTAGACTGACATTGTGGTGTAGAGAGTCCCTCAATGAACCGCTACTGCCACAGATGGAAGAACTGAGCAGTGAAGCACAAAGGATCCCTCAAAGCACATACGCACCTCTCCTTGTATTGAAAAAACAGCTCTGCCAACCTGTTCCAAATAATCCCACAACAGTTCAGTACAGCCAGACCCTAGCACAGGGAATGCTGCTGGACTACACACAGATCATTGCTGGAAATCAAATCCGTAGAACACAACACAAACAATGGCACACCACTTTAATCATTCACGTCTACTTATCATGGCGCCATTTCCATTGGCCAGTGGTACTGGAACAATTTTTAGAGGGGTGGTGCTAAGAGGCATGAAACCAAACTGTAAACCTTGGATATAATGAAAGCCACTTCAAGCCAGATCACCCCTAGTTCCAGCACCTATGTTACCGGCTATTACCATTTCCATGGGGCAGAGTTAGGGTTGTGTTACAAGAATGGTGTGTATTGTAACTCTATATTTCCAGGTTTACAGAACTCAGCATTCTGGAAAGGCATGAAGCATCGCTGGGCAAGCTTAAAGCTTTGGATAGTTTAATATATTGCGTCAGTCTCTATACCTAGTTAATCAACAACTTTAACAGATTAAGTGGACATTAAAACAAAGTATTGTATCATTTTGTTTCATAGGTCAATAATCCATCTCTCTGTTTACCAGCTAGAAGCGGATGTAGCTCAAGATTTTGTCAGGGAAAAAAGGCATTCAAGAAGAGCAACAGCAGCTGTAAGCAGAAATTAAAATAACTGCATCTCATAAAACTTCACAAAGTGGACCAGCAAGTGTGCAATAAGAACATTTTTTAATTGCTATCATATCAAACTTATTCTAATAAAAGTCAAAGCTGCAGATAGAAATGCCTCAGGCCCATATGTAGGAAGAGTTTATGTGGCAGGAGAGAGCAGAGAACAAAGAGAAAATTAGCAACATGTTAATTATCTCTCTCCTGTATTTTCTTTGTTGTCACTCTGGATTTGGCTCCAGGAAAACATTGAGCACGCTATGGATGTTCCAGGAGGAATAGAAAGCAGGAAGAGAGGCAAAGTATGAGAGAGAAAACAGATAGTTTTCATCAATAAAAATTAATCATACCTATCCAGGGATAGAAATAACATTGTTATGTTCTAAGTGACTGATTCAGATGCATCATTTGAGGAGAGACACTGGGGCAGGAAAATGAGAGATGTCTGAACTTGAACTAATCAGTGGGAAAAGGCTTGTCTGTTAACAATAGTGGGAGTCTTCCTTGAGTTAGAAAATGAAGCTTATCCATATAAAAGAGCAAAGTAGATGTTCACAGATTTTTCTCTGTACTTCATTTGGAATTCTTGGTCATGCTCTGAAATCTATGACATCAGTTCTGAGGATTAGAAAAAGGGCCTGAAGTGTCCAGGTCCTTATTTGAACATAGTGGGCATGGCATTCTTTTTCTGTTATCTGAGACTTGCTGTCCACTGAAAGGAGTAACAGTGCCAAAATAAATCTGCACAGTATTCCAGTGCCATGTATTTTGCAGGTTGTCTAGACCAGCCAATCTCCCAGATGAGGTGGGATTTTATTCTGTTCCTGTTATCCCATTATTCACTTTTGCACATGTTGTCTTTATTAAACCCTTTTGGGGGTTGAAGAGTTTCTTTCCTTCTTTCTTTATTGTTTTAGCTGCTTACTGGACAGCATAAACACACACCAGCAGATATTTCAATCCATATTCCCATATCCCACCACCTCTGGGTGACTGTCTTGCTGAAAGGTGTTAACTTTGAAACCAATTCATTTTCAGCCACTTAGGATAGGGCTGCAGAACAGCTGGGAGGGTTAATTGCCAGATTGGGTAGACATACACATGCTAGATCTGCTCAAGATCGCATCTGAAAATAGCTGTGTGGCTGAAGCAGCACGGGTAACGTTCTGGGCTACAGACTGACTGCAATTGCATCCAAAACCCTAGACATGCACTAAACAAGCTAACCTGAGAAACTGCCTGACCTGCCATGGCCACACTTCTAGTTTTAGCACACTAGCACAAGCAGGATGGGTTATGATTACAGCACGTTATGATCTGATGATCCCTTGGGCTACGCTAAATTACAAGAAGGACCAAACTAGCCCCCTAAATATTAGGGGGAATGTAAAGAGGATGGAAAATCACTAGTATCCCCCAGCTAGGTACACAGGACACTGTCTCAGTGCACCTGAGGACCTTGTCCTAGTTTTGTACATTGTCACTTGTTTTATAATTTCAGAAGTCTCTTCATGGTCACCTCAAATACTTTTCTTTGCCAGTGAGAATAAGTCTAGCTGCTTTAACCTTTCTTTATCACATGGGGTATGTCTACACAGTCACTTTTATTTCAAAAGAACCCCTTTCGAAATAACTCATTTCGAAATAAAATCCTTATTTCAAAATAAGTTAATTCAAATTAAGGGAATCCCTTCAAATCAAAATAGCATGCCCTATGTGTGGACATGCCATTTCGATTCCAGGTGAGGGGCAACATGGGAGGTGTGGCAACATGGCTGGCTTACCGGGCCATGTTGCCAGCCAGGTTGCCAGCCAGTCACTTAAGAGCATGAGTGGACAGCCCTTCCCTGTCCATCGTGACCCCCACGCGCTTGCAACAGAGCTAGCTAGGGATGCCCCCTGGCTCCCGTACCATCCTCAAGCACCTGGTAGACCCGCTGGTAGCCTGCAGGGTGCCGCCCTGCTGTGGGACACACTTTCCCTGAGCCTGATGAGCCCAGAGCTGAGCCCTGGACCATTATCTCAGTGGCCCTCACAGCACTGTGGAAGAACCCCGTGGCTGAGGCCTAACAGTGTTGAGACACAGATAGCTCACTATGCCTATAAGGGGCGGGGGGGGGGGGAATAAGTGTGCACTTGCTCTGTCCTACAGGATGGCCTGGAAGAGGGCCAGTAGCAGCCCCTAACAGATAAGGTATGCCAGAGGACCCTTGCTGTGCTTGCCTCCATTGTTCACGGACAGAGCACATATTGGAATTTGGAGACAGAAGGGATTGGATTTTACTGGCATAATGCTAATGTCAGTCAACCTGGATAAAGGGCAAGCTGTTCAGGCCAGTCCAACTAGGCCAAAGGCCCCTGGCACAGGTGACTATGGGCGAGGCAAGTCAAAGGAACGAGCTGCAATTGGGGGACTTCTAGTGCCAAAAGGCCAGGCCCAGAGCGTAATTCCCTATAGCAAGAGCTTAAGCATTGTGATATGTGTACTTATGTCAGTAGACAACTAACATACACTCTTCTTGGGGCCCTTGGGTACTTGCCTTTGGGCCCACAGCTGTGTAGAAATAAAGTGCCATGCCTCACTAGGTTGTGCCCCCTGCCTACTGAGGATTCCCCCACTGCACCAATAGCTCCTCGTCACCCATCTTGGCACCGGACACCAGCACAGACTGGTGGGAACAGGCTGTCCAGGGAACCTGGAGCAGCAAGCACTGGAGAAGGAACCTCCAGGTTAGCAGGGAGACCGTCACCCTCATCACCAAGCCCACTCCAGGCCTATGCCGAAGGCATACGGTAATGAGGGCAGGCATCCCTGTGGACAAGAGCGTGGCCACCGCTCTCTGGAAGATAGCCACTCCCAAGTCCCACGGGTCTGGTGCCCATCTCATCAGTGTCAGGAGGTCCACTGTCAGGGAACTGCCACTGCAGGTCACCCACGCCATCAGCCAGTCCTGCTGCCTTGTCTCGTCACCCTGGGAGTGCTGCAGGACAGCATCGCTGGCCTCACTGCCCTGGACTTTCCAATGTGTGTGGGGGATCGTTGATGGCACCCACATCACCAGGTAAGCCCACCACACCGGCTGCTCCCGCTTTCTGCCCCAGCCAGCCTGCACCCAACCTACCCACACCCTGAATCCAACCCAATAAAACACGCAACAACTTTGAACATGAGTGAACTGTTTTTATTTATACAACCAAGGGGGTATGGGAAGGCAGAACTGGGGAGACAGGAAGGGTTGAGTGGGGGCAGAACTGGGGGCATAGGCAATGTGGGGTGGGGGTTTCAAACTGGGGGCACAGGCATGTGGGGTGGGGGTTTCAGACTGGGGGCACAGGCATGTGGGGTGGGGGTTTCAAACTGGGACAGGGGACGTGGGGTGGGGGTTTGGGGACAAGTGAGGGGGCATTTTAGGGGGGAGCCGCCCCGGGGCGGGGCCCACAGCCCCACAGCCTTCGCCGAGGCCACCCCGGGTCCGGGGGCACCGGCAGCAAGGGACAGCAGGGTCCCTGGGTGCAGCAGGGGCAGGCCCAGGCTGGGGGGGCAAGGTTTCTCCCAGTTTGCTGCAGCGTGCCATGCACACCCTCAAGGGCCGCTGCCTAGCACTCCAGAGCTGCAGCCTGGCACTCCAGAGCTGTGGCCTGGTACTCCAGGGCCACCACGACGCGGTTGTCTGCATCGACGGAGCATTGGAGGTGCTGGACCACAGCATCCTGGCGCCTGGATTGTTCAGTGCACCAGGCCATGAAGGACTCCTCAGCCTGCTGCCCGAGCTCCAGCATGGCGGTGAGGATGTCATCCCTGGTAGGCCGGGCTCTCCTCCTCTGCCTGATGGCCACTGGCGGGCTCCTGGGCAACGGACGGCGGGTGGCCAGATGAACTGCAGGGGCAAAAGAGAGAATGGTTAGGTGTCAGCCTGCTAGCCTTGGTGTGTGCAGCCTGTGAGCCGCAAACACCCCTGCCTTGACAGCTAGCAGGATTCCGGCTCTGTACACTGCAGTCAGGGGGAACAGGTCCTCGTGGCCCATGGTAGGTAGTGAGCTGTTCTCGGGAAGTCTCCTGGGCTCATGTGACAGCCGTGCTGGCTGAAGGCTCTCGGCCCTGCATGCTGCCAAGTCAGCCTATTGCCACCCCGTGTTGAGGGACCCCCATCCTGCTTGGGCATGGGACCCTGTCTCCACATGCCTCCCTGCAGCATGCATGCACGGGAGACCCTGTGTCCACACCCCCAGGCACAAGCCCAACTGTCCCAGGACCATGCCCCCCTCAGGACCCATGTCCTGCACTCCTGGGCCTCCCTGCCTTGTGGCGGGGACACTCACCAAGTGGGATGCCTGATGTCCAGCACGATGTTCCCTCTGAGGCAGCTGCCTCCTGCTTTCCTGGGTGGTCTTTGGGGCTGCTGGTCCAGGGCCCCCCTTCACTGATGAGCTCCAGGCTCGTGGGTGGAGCCGTGCTTGGCCAGCTGGTCTTGCCACCCACATCAATGGGCTCCTCCAGCTCTGTCTGGCGTCCACGGGCCTCAGCCAAGTCCCTCACTTGCTCCCGGTGTGGTGGGCCACTGGCCTCCTGGCTGAGGAACTGGTCAAGCTCATCATAGAATGGGAAGCTCGTGGCAGCTGCTGCCCTGTGGAGCTGACTGGCATCACATGCCCAGGCATAGTCCTGCCCAAGCCCCTTGACCTTGGAGTGGACCTGCTCCGTGCTCCGGTCAAAGCCCTCCTCATGCAGCGCCTCGGCAATGTCGGCATAGACATCAACATTGCAAGGCCTGGTCCTAAAGCACTGGAGGATGTCCTCCATTGCCCAGATGTGCAGGAGGGCAAGGGTCTCTGCCTGGGACCAGACAGATCCCCTACACCGCCCCTGCGCCCGAGCTGCTTGTGCCTCAGCCATGGCCCACCTTCACAGCCTGGCAGCACAAGGCATGAGCCTAGGAGGGCACTTCCTGGCCCAGGGCACCCTGGGAGGAAAAAGGCCACCTCCAAGCCGCTTTTGAAACAGCGTTGTTTCGAAATAACGGGTTTTGGACCTGTTGTTTCAAAACAGCCATTTTGATTCATTGTTTCAAAATGGCTGTTTTGAAACAACATGTCCAAACGCCATTGTTTCAAAACAGCCATTTTGAAACAATGGCTGTTTCGGAAGCAGACCAGGTTTTACTGTTTCAAAACAACGCTCGTAATTTCGAAACGACGGAGTCCCATCATTTCGAAATAATGAAACCGGATTTGGACCTGGCACTTCTTCTTTCAAAACAACAGCTGTTGTTTCGAAAGAAAAGTGCCATGTGGACACAGCCATGGAGTCTTGAGACCTGGCATCCTGTGGATTGCTGTATACTACATTATTACAAAAGGACAATATCCTTTTCCTGTGATGTGGTGACCAATACTGTATAAACAAATACTTTTGATAGGGATAAGCGCTTTCTGTGAATAACAGCAAGCCAGACTATCCCTGTGTTGAAATAAAGAAAGCCATCAAGGCTTCAGGAACATGTTCCTTATGCTACAGTATGGAAGCAAGCGAATTTAGGCAGCAAAGCCCCAAAATATGCAATAATAGGGAAGTAATGCCTTTTTAATTTCTCCCCCATCTTCAAAGTTCCCCCATCTTCAAAGCATTTGATAAAGTAGCATTTTCTCCCATGAAAGCTCATGTGATAAATGAATCTGTTAGTCTTTAAAAGTGCCCCAGGACTCCTTGCTTGTTTTGCAGAACTAGACTAACAAGGCTGCCCCTTTGGAACTTTACTTTCTCCGTGGACTCTAAGTCCACAGAAATTGCTTTACACTAAAAAAGGTTCTTATGCCATGCTCATCACAATAGTATCTGAGCATTTTCCAATAGATCATTAAGTGATATGACCACATCTTTCACATTATAGTTTGTTATCTCATCCTCTTCCTAGGAGAAGTGTGTGTGGAGTAGAATGTTTTGGTTTGATAGGGTTTTAATTTTTATTGAGGGAATTTTTTAAATTATGTAATATTGTGCCTTCATGTTGGAGAAGGTCAAGTCAAACAAGTATACCTTGTATTTGAAGCAGAGGGTGGTGTGGTTTGTGAAGGTCATTAGTTTCATTGGGAGGGCATTTCAGAGCCTGGGATTTGCCCCCACAAAAGCTTTGCCACCCATACAGACAAACTTTGCTCTTCTGCCGCAAATAGGTAGATTGGTAGACCTATGGTCTTCATCCAAGAGCTTTAGGTGTTATTTCAGATATCCTAGTGTAGCAGGAAGGCACAGCCCCCCTCAGGGATAGCCCAGAAGGTTCCACCTGATTGCAGGGGGGCAGAGCCAGGAGCAGCCTGTCAATCAGGCTGGAAGAAGAGGAGCAAGACAGGAAGTATAAAAAGGAAGGCAGCCAGCTCAGTTGAACCCAAGCCATCAAAAGGGAAAGATGTATCTCTGCTCTCTCCTGACCTTGGGCCACCCTGCAGGGAAGCTGGGCTCTGGCCTCCAGACCCAGGCCCAGGCCCAGATGTCTGGCGGGGGCCACTTGCGGCCAGGGACTGGGAGCTAACAGGCTCACAGGACAAGCCATTACCAGGAAAGCATGTGAGTGCCTCTGATTTATTCCCCACTGGGGGGCCCTGAGCCTCTGCCCACCTCCTGTGGCTTGGAGGAGCTACCCCTGGCTGCTGGGACCCTGTGCTTCTGCCCACCTCCTGCAACCTGGAGGAGTACCGCCTGCAGAAGAACCTGATACACTCCTCGACCTGCCACCGCCCGATGAGATGGAGGGGTTCTATAACCTGCCCCTGGGTGACTACCCTGAGGAGCCAGCAGACGAGGTACTATTGGGACATGGGTCCAGGAAAGACTCAGGGGAGTGTGGGTCTCAACCCTCAGCTGTGAGCCATGCCTCAGGGTCAGCGTGTTGCGGCCAGGACCCCGCTGACCCCTGCGCAAAAGCCTCAGGCCCTTCCAGGGACCTGGGCTGGGACACAGTGGAGTTGTGTGACCCTACACCTCTGCTGATTCCTCCCCTTACCCCGAGTGCCCTCATGGTCTGTGGAACCTAGAGGTAGCACTGTCAGTTCCCCAGTATTCTTAAGACCTTGATTGTGATTTTGTGACTTTGCCCAGCCAAGGGCTAGAGACTTGGCAGTCTGGCTCTGTGCAGGGTCGTCAACTTTGTGACCTTGCCCTGACAAGGAACTAGAGACTTATAGGTCTTGCCCTCGAAAGGGCTGGAGACACTGGCTGGCTGCCCATCCCCCTCAGGAGAGTAAGGGGCTCTGTTGCATCTGGGTCCAAGCATTTGAGGTCATTGAAAACCAAGACACATAATTTGACTCAATGTTCTATGGGAAGCCAGCGTAAGGTGTGGCTGCTAGGCCTGACGTACTCATGGTAGCCTATGCTGGGAACGAGACATGTTGTAGCATTCTGAAACTAGTTGGAATTTCCTAAGGGCTTATGGGTTCAGCCAAGGTACATTGCATTACTACAAATCAGATGGAAGGTGCTAAAGAGAAAAATAACTAGTGCTAAATCACCCCATCCTACTGGATGATAAAAACAATGAGTCCTGGGGCACTTTAAAGACTAACACATTTCTTTGGACATAAGCTTTTGTGGGCTCCAACCCACTTTGTCAGATGCATGAAGTGGAAACTACAGTTGAAAGGAATATATACATATGCCAGGATGGAGGAGTCCTCTGATTATTTTGGAAGGGAGGGCCCTTATCCAGAAAGCTATAGCATCTAGCTCATTTGGGACAAATTTCTTTACAGACCCCCAGAAGCTGCTGAATTCAAACATGCATGGCTCTTCTTTCTTCTACACAGCCATACGTGCCCATAGGGCTCTCACCCTACAAGTAAGCGTAACTAGTTCAAACAAATGGCTTAGTTTGAACATTTTTAGTCTGACCTAAGCCATTAGTCCATGTCCACATCATGCTAATTTAAACTTAAAGCCGAGAGAAACTTAACGATCGAACTAAGCACTTAGTCCAGACTAACCACTCAAACTTATTAGTTCAGACTAAGCTTTGCTCAGTTCAGACTAAGAAATTTGAGTTCAAACTAGGTAAAACCTAGTGTAGAAATGGACTAAATTAGTCTGGACTAAGTTTGCTTAATCCAGCCTAATTGGCTAGTATAGACATAGCCATTGTGCCCTCAAAGAGATACTCCATTACTTGTCAGCATGCCAAAGTTAAAATGCTTAAATTCCTATAAAATGCTGGGTGTGCAGCAGAGCTTTGGCAAACAAATATTTAGGGGGCCATTTCAATGGGCCACATTCCCCCAAACAAAGGATTCCTTGTT
This sequence comes from Podocnemis expansa, assembly GCA_007922195.1. NCBI lineage: Eukaryota > Metazoa > Chordata > Testudines > Podocnemididae > Podocnemis > Podocnemis expansa. The sequence continues at coordinate 35,235,024 of ML681979.1, read as the reverse complement.
CATCTGCTCCTTCAGTCATACAGAAGGACCAATGAATTACTTGCCCACAAGCCACCTTAATAACCTGGGAATCAAAGCTTGGGCCAAAGTGCCAGTATCTGCCGTTCACATCCTTCTTTGTCTCCCCATTCTTCATTGCATCAGACTTAAACGTCTGAGATAAAATTTTCAAAAGCAATCTGTTAAAAGCCTAAGTTTAACTGAAAGACTTGGGTTCTTTTGAAAATTTTACCCCAATCTATATCTAGCATCAAAATGTTCTTAGTAAGATCTTTATGTCTAACTTACATACAGGCTTTAACAACAGCTATTTCCTACGTCCTAGGTCTCCACTCATCCATTTAATAAGCAGTTAAGACTTCCATTTAGGTGTATACCATGGTCCTGTATAAATTAGGAGTAGGTGACTTCCTAAAGTTTCCTTCTCTCCAAGATTAATTTATGAATTTTCTGCCATAATGACTTTGGTAACAACATTTGACTTAATGAAAACCTAGCAAAGTTGTTGGGAGGGGTTAAGAAATTTCTAGAGCTCTTCATAGAATTCCAGAGGGTTGGTTTAGTCTTAAGCACCTCATTTGGAAAAACTGCTTCCCTTCCATTAACCTCCCCCCCCCCCCAAAATAGAAGAAGATATATCTGACACAGAAGATTGAAAGGATAAGAAATTGTATCTGTGGTTAATATGCTGGACTAGAGATCTGCTTCTATGTTCATCTCTTTCCTAGACATCATGTGTGACCTGGAGCAGTCAATTCCAGGTGCTTCAGTTCCTCTTTTGTAAAATTAGACTACCCAATACTTTCTAACTACCACCCCCTTGTCTGCCTTATGTATTTAAAATACTAGCTCTTCAGAGCCTGGGCTGTCTCTTATTATTAGTAACTGGCACAAGATTTTTATCTCAGTTGGTCCCTTTAGGCATGATTGGAATACAAGTAAATAATTTAGAAAAAAACTCTACAAGTCTTTGAAGTCTTAAACTCATCAAGTTCTAAACAGATTTAAATTATTGTACTTGTTCCATGTACTTCCATCTCTTATCACAATAATGACTGAAAATGCCCAGGGAGAAAACCTGTCTTTAGAACAAGAGGGGTAAATTAATGAATGACACCCTGACAATCACCTGCAATTTTACTGGCTTTAGTGGCATATGATCCTGACCACTGCACTCCAGTTCAGAAGTGTGCAGTTGAAGATCACAAACAAGATCCATAGAATGGTATTAAATGAAGTAGTGCAATTGACTATAATTGAGTTACAATAATTTACACTGAGGCCCAACATTTGTACTCAGAATAATGTTGCTGTTTGTTGTTTACCCTTGCAGTTGGTTTGTGAGAAGTATAAAATACATGTGTGGAATAATAACAGCTATCCACCTTATTTACATTCATATCATGCAGCCACTTGGTGACTTGGTCATCTGGCTGCCAAGGCGTCTTCTGGCAGAGTACTTTTAGAAGTAAAAATAGGAAATGAGTGAAAAAGACAAATAAACCTTTTAAACAACTTATCACATTTTACCCTGGAATCAGGAACTAGTTACATGAAAGGAGATTGCTGAACATGTAAAAAGGACGCACCTAACTTTAAGAAAATGGCACACTCCTCCTAATTTCTGGCCTTTATTTTTTATATATACCACCAACACAAAACATAGGATCTCACGCTTTCACACAGTGGTCTTTTATTTAACCTGCTTTGTAAATTTTGCCATCTTCCTCTTCATCTTGCGAATCTCCTTTGAGAAGAAAATAAAAAATATACTTGCCAAACTGCTACCTCATCAGTTTTCTTGTATTTTAGTATCATGTGGCAAAGGTAAAATCATATTAAAGAAAAAAGAACCAAAGAAAGCTATTTAGGAGTTCAGAGTATTAAAAATAACATAGATGTATATTATATCTAGAAGTGTTTGGACTTGTTGAAAGGAACTTCGTCTAAGACACCTTGGTGTATATGGAAAAGTTACCTTAGGTTTCACATTTTCTGTAGCATTACAGTTGTAACACAGGAAATGTGAGATTCAAGATTTGTTTTAGTGGAAGAAGGGGAGCAAAGATAGGAGAAGATAAAGATAAAATAGCAAAGATGAGTGAGGATTCTGAACTGCCTTCCTGCCAATATTTTTTGAGACTGTGATAACACCTACTGTGAGTAGACAGAATTTCGAGATTTTTCTACTCAAGAGAGTACGGCAACTGATTTTTATATAAATCACACTGCTGTTTTCTCACTTCTTTTTATTATTTTTACAATAAGGCATATATATCAAATATGCCATAAAATAGAATTAAAAACAACAAATAATGCAATATGATTTAGAATCATAATTCTGACATATAAGTAAGGATATAATGGAAGTTAATTTACATTCTGCTATCAAGGGAAATGTATTTTTTGCTAAAAAGGGCTATGTCTACACTATGGGCTTAGGTTGACCTAAAGCCCCTTAAGTTGACCTAAATTAAGCCCAATCTATATTTAGAAATTATTAAGGCAATTTATGCAATTGCTTGGAGGGTCTCCTGCCCTGATAAGTAACAGAGGGGGCCAAATTCAGCCAGGGTCATTTGTCGGGGCTAGTAGGAGCCGGTTTCAAAGCCCTACCCCACCCCCGGAAAGAGGGGGTGAGAGCCAGGTCTGGGAGTAGGACCCAGCTCCTCCCTAGAGGGCAGGTGCTGGATCAGGCCCCCGGTCCGGATCAGCCCCTGGAGCCAATTGGGCTCAGGGTACCCAATCTGAAGTGGGGGCAGGGTAGGAGGAGGGGCATGTCTGGGTACGTCTGCTCCCTGTCTACACAGACATACCTTGAAGTCAGCTTAACAAGGTTGACCTTGTTAAGTCGACTTCCAGGGGCCCCCCAGTGTAGACATAGCCAAGAAGAGGATCCATCTCTTGGATGTGGTAGGTATGAGACTGAGACTCTGCTAATATATATCTGCATAGAATGGCCATTTTTTTTCTTGTAATAACACAATATATTCTGCTCTTCTTCTGCAAAACGGCCTCTAAATTTCATGATATTCTGGGGAATACAAAGTGAACTATTTTATGGAGTTAGAAAGAAGAGCATTGGAACATTATGCACAGGAAGTCACAGTGTGACCACTGGGGATACACAGAAATGCAAAAACTTTGCTTTTCCTATAGTCCTATCTAAGAAGCAATTTCCCAATAATAGAGGAAGATATATGGGTAGTCTGACTTAAATTTTTTTAAGAGACCCACTACATCTGAGTATTTCCTGCACTGAGTATTTCCTGGATCCAATAGCATAGAACCTAATAAATCAGTTATATATTAAAAGATGCTTTAAAGATTATAAATTTTTCCACACATCATATTCCAGCTTTCTAAAAACAGTTATCTAAAACATTTAAAAAGGCTCCTCCTCTATTAATTTTTTCTTCTCTTTTGTTCCTTGAAACCTACCTATCTTGGGGCAACCATGAGCTAAAAAGTACTTTCCTCTTTCTTTGAGTGTTCTGAGGCAATGCATGTGTGGTACATGAAAGCAGTATGCAATTCCTAGTACTTCACTCTCTGAGAATAGAAACAGAGAGTATTGTTGCAAGCATGCTTTTCAAAAACTATCCCCAGAACTAAAATTTGATGTGTTTAATGCATCTAATGTTGTTAATTATTAAGGGTTCTGTTCAGTTAAGGTCTCCCTTCCTTACTCTCTAAATATGGAGTATTGTTCTATGACTTGAACTGAGACTCCAAACCTTTATTTGTGGTTCATTATATTCCACTGTGGTAGCTCTATGGAAATTGGAATCTAAACTAGCAATCCACTCCCCTTTGTATAGATATTCCATACACATTTCCCAATAATTGCTTCATTTAGAGTATGCCCAATTCTTCTGACATTGCCAGGCTTCTCTGTCCAGTCTGTTGATCTTTTCCAACCACGAATGAACTGGCTGTTCCATGGGTGCAGAAACTGCTAATTCAGCTGGCCATTGAGAAAATATTCTAAGTGCAAGAGACTCTCCATTTGAGAGACAGACAGAAATGATGATACACTTTGTGAAAAAAGCCATAACTTCATTCTTGACCATTTTGTAACCCAGGAATTGTGGGGTTTGAAACTGTCTATTTTACAAAAGATTCACACAAACACAAAAGTGCAAAATTTCAGAATTTTGAATGTCAGTCGTTGTCTAAATTCTAAACAATACTCTCTGGTTAAAACTGTTGGGGTCTTTGCTTCTGATACAGGATTATTTTTGAGTCAAAGGGATATATTTTACTTACAAATGGTCCTGCTTTCAAGTACACAACCTAAATTTCAAAATCATTTCCCAAATGGGAATTCCAAACAAAATTTCCAGGGGTTTGAATTATTTATAATCATTTTGCATGGCCCTCTGCACTCTTCAGTCTACATTTTCTGTCTCAGTTCAGTGATTCAGTGCCAACATGCTAGAGCTCAGCACATGATCAATTGCGAACCATAGTTTATTTGAGTTTAGCCACCTTTTCTAATCATAAGCCTTCTATAATTAGATAATGACTTAACAAATATGCTCATTCTCATTATTTCAGTGAATGCTTTGTGGTGATTGCATTTCATTCCATGGACTGTGGATTGTAAATATTCATTACTGACAATCTGACATTTGAGCTGAGCCACTGGTTACTAGTGATGTAGCAGTACACTCAGCCCCAGTCTAGCAAAGCACCTAAACACATGCTGAACTTTAAAGTAATCATATGGCTTTACAGGGACTACTCAGGTGCTTAAAGTTAAGTATATTCTTAGGTTCTCTCCTGAATCAGAGCTTTGCCACAGGTAGCAGATGTAGAAACAGCTTCTCCATTTGTATTACAGAATCATCTGAACAAAAAAACAAAACTGTTTTAAACAGCAGACTGGGGATGCCTTTCCACCAGGATCCTGTGACCTCCAAAAGGTAGGAATTCAGTCACTCCCTGAGCACTTTTCTTTATCATGGCCTATGTTCCCTTTTAAAACTCCTCAGTGCAGAATCTCTATCTGTTAAGAACCTTGTACAGTATGCTTTAAATGTCCTGAAGCTAAGTGGCTTCAGTCCTCAATTAGTCATTTCACAACTGGCCTAACCCTGCAAACTGTTATGCAGGTTAAGTACTCCTTACATTGAGCCAATTAAATGTCACAAACCTTATGCACTGGAGCAGTCTTCAAATTCAGTGGGGATATCTTCATGATTAAAGGTTTTCAGATTCATGCCCACAGGCCTACTTCTCCTCACAAATACAAACACACACACACACACACACACATTTTGCCATTGAGCCCAACTAGTAGAAGTTCAGGTTCATGATTATGTTGCACCAAATTGGAGAGAACCACACCATTAAAATCTATATGTACTTAGCCTACCATTGTTGAACTTCCCTCTAAGTAGTTTTTTACATGTACTGCCTAAAATATTCTCTTTCTCACTGATAAATGTACAACTGTTGTAGATTTCAGTTGCCTTAAAATTATTTAAAACACACACACTAAATTTTAATTACCAAGCAATGCAAGGATGGCCCAGTATTACTTTTTGTTTAATCTAGAAAAACTGTTCTTCCTTTTTCAAGCCAATAGAGTTATTTAGTCTCCACTATAAAAATGCCTTCCAAAGAAAAAAATATATATATTTTGAAACTAGGTTTGATGATAGATGATTATTGAGGATTGACTGGATAAAGCTGAAATTATTCATGTTCAAGTTGTCATTTGTACAGAGACATCACATGGCGTTTTCTTTTAACTCCATATAACACACATCCTCTTGCTTAATCCTGTGTGTCCAGGGAACAAAACGCCACTTCACACAGTCTGGCTCATTGGATAATGCAATATCCAGAGGAATTAGTTTGGGGAAAATGTTCTGATTTGCAGTTGTCTGAAGGTAGAACAAGTTAATAGTGTCACTGAGAAAGATAATCCTAGGAATTTTAGATGTAAACAGTGGCTGCCATGCCCCTGGCTTAATGGACATCTGATGTTACACCTTGTTATGTTTCAGTTGTTTAAAAAAAAGTCTGCACTTTATAAAGGCTCTTTCAGTCAGGAACATTGCTAGCAAAGGATACTGTGAGCTAAAGACTCCTCACTTTCACAAGAAAACTGAGTTTTACTAAAGAATTGTATATTGCATCTACTTTTTAATAAGTTCTAAAGGGGCAGCTATGTTAGTCTAGTTCAGTAAAACAAACAAGGAGTCCTGTGGCACTTAAAGACTAACAAATTTATTTATTGAATTATTTATTGCAATAAATAAAATTGTTAGTCTTTAAGTGCCACAGGATGCCTTCTTTGTTTTACTTTTTAGTAGATGCTGTTAAATTACAGTGTCAGCTTATTTTGACCACTAGCCTTATTTCAAAGTGTATGACTATTTGCATAGCACCGATAGCATGCTAGGGACTCCACATAAAATTAAGACAAGGTCCCTGCCCCCAAATAGTTTACAATCTAGGGCTCCACTCCTGAGGCATGTGTCTAACCTTACATGCTGTGAGTAGTCTCATCAAACTTCAAAACACCAGTGAAATGAATGACCTTCTGCATAAATACAAACTTCTCCTGCATGGAGTCTTCTGCTGCATAGGGTCTAGATAAGTAGTTCCCAAACTGTGGGTTGTGACTCCGAGTGGAGTCACTTCATCAGCAGATGGGAAAATGGCAATTCCATGTGTTCAAAGAACATCATTTTACAAAATGGTCTCCTTCCGCACAGTGTGATCTCATATACACAAGGCCACATTGAACAGGAGAAGCTATTTTGCTCTACAAAATGGCACCCTCCATGCAGCATGACCCCACATGCTCCATATGTGGATGAGATCATGGAGACTAGAGATCACCATTTTGTAAAGCAAAATGGCATCCTACTTGCAGCATGACCTTGCATTTATAGTTTGTGTGAGGTCACACTGCAGGGAGGACACCATATTTAAGCTGCAAATTCCATGCTGTCTGGGATAGCAGGAAATAAGACATCTGTAAATGAGGTCATGCAGGGAAAATGTTTGTGAACTGCTGGTCTAGGATGGACCAAATATACACAAGGATTGAGAAGCAACAAAAACATTGTTTAACTAATGCCTTGTTATTTCCATGAGTTTTGTACTGTATGGAACTTTTTCAAAATGTATTTTCCTTGGGCTTTTAAATCCTTCTTGGAGGGAAGGACTGGGATGTATAGATCTTTTGACTAGCTAATTATATGGCCTGGTACAAAATGCTTTTTATTATATTTTATTTTTGATTTGACACTAGCATGAGCAGAAATTTTACTGGATTGTCTCAACTGACAAAATACTTCAAACAATGAAAACATGCAGAGTGAGAGTTTTAAAAACAAAATTAGTTTAGAAACAAGTAATTCTTCATCTCTTACCTCCCAGCGTCTGCTGGCTTTGTATGTTAGCAAACAAGCAAATCAGAAGCCTCATCCAGAAAAATTACACCACAGATCAGTTCAACACACACTTTAATTTGCTCTAACAATACTACTGTATGTCTGTAATGCAGCTTTCTAAATAAATTGTATAGATAATCCAGATATAAATACGTCATCCTAGATTTCAGGTATATATACCTTATCACAGAGTGTCAATATGACCTTTTATTTGTAAGTATGCACAACGTAGTTAGTTCGAAAAATGCTCAGAAAAACAATAGCAGATTTTAAAAAATGTGGGGAAAACCAAATGGTGTTGCTTTGGGACTCTGAAGTAGTTCCTTTTTTATCCTATATGTCTTTTCAAAAACAGGCTTTTCTGTATTCATGTTGATAGCAACTTCAACCTGTGCTACTCTACTGCTGCTTTCCACCTCCCATCTGTACATGCAGTCTGTACATACTCACACCCCATGGGATCTGGCAATGCCAGCAAATATTCCATTGCTTGGTTTGGGCTGCCCACTCAAAAGGAGAAAAGACACTGAAATATTCCCTGTAGGTTTTTCCTTGAGCACTTAGCTCAGGAAGCTTTCTGCTCACAAAAGGCATTGCTGGCACCAGGAATTAAGCAACAGTCCTAAGAGCAGGACTCCACTGTGTAGCCCAAACACAACTTATTATAATCCCTTGCTGCCTTCTGTGCTTATATAATACAGGCCTTCTTGAGTTACAAGACACTTTGAAGATCTCACCTTCTCCCATTACTTGTCTTTTACATAAAATGTCCACAGATGTGAGTCTGCTGGTGTGTCTAAGACCTGTGGTTAATAATTTATACACCAATACTTCCTATTGGGTATATTGTTTAAAATACTTATCTATGCCAGAGGGAACAGGCTGTCTTGCTGCAGGAGCCCCCCCTGCTGTTTATTCTAAAGAGCAACAGTAACAGCAGCTCTGAAAGGAGAAGATCCAATATGCAGATAAGGTGTGAATTAGCAACTTCTGGGGGAGGAAGAGGAAGAAAGCAATGAAGATTTTCCTGAATGGCATTTGCTCTCAGTGCAGGTCCCATGAAGTGGGATGAGCAGATGTGGATCACTCCAAAAAAGCATGGCTAGCAAGCAATAAGATCATAAGTGAAAGTAAAAACAAATGGAGTTCATGGGGCAGAAGGATTGTTTACAGTATCTGCATTATCTCTAATTAATAACTTAAAAAAACAGTTCTATAGAATCGAAAATAAATCTCTCTTTCCACAAGGGACAAAAGATATAGGGGAATTTAACAGAAAGGTACTCTTTATAGTCATGTAAAACACCACTTAACAAGTCACTGACAGACCCTTGTCAAAAAACAACAAGGAGTTGTGTGGCACTTGAAGACTAACAGATTTATTTTTTGCATGAGCTTTCATGGGAGAAGATCCCACTTCCTCAGATGCTTCGAAGATGAGTTAATTTACAGAAAGGAATGAAGCTAAATGCAAGGGGGTGTAAAACATAGGATCAGGTCCTTGAAAAGTTGCTACCTTTGCTTTGTGTTCCAGCCATTACTCTCAAAAGATTCTTGAGCCACAGCTTAAAGGAAATGGTTTGGACAGCCACAGCCTATGAATGTGCCTTTGCATATGATTGAGTTTGTCCTGTACTCCTAATCCACAAAGAAAAAGGAGGGTGTTAGTGGGCTGCAAGGTAGGCTGTGAGAAATGATATTTGTGCTATAGATGGTGACAGTACATCTGGGAATGATAGTACTCACTAGTCAGCAGTTTGGGACTCAAGGAGCCAGTGCTGACAGGAATATGTGCTAGATAAATTTTCTCAATCTCTGACTCCCTTCTGTGATTCTGCCTTGTGGAGTATGAACTTCCAGTAGAAATGGTGAGGAGAGTGGTGCCATCACTTTATGTAAGGAAGTATCAACCATATAATCAAAGCAATAATTAACTTGGCATCACCAGCAATGTCTGCTCAGGAGAGAGACAGGAATGAGAAACGGCGGTATTGTAGCTCAAAAATATCATGGGGGAGTTTTCTCCCTTCTTCAATTTTACTTATGGATCAATTCTTCACTTTTATGATAATAACAATAAACCAATTTCACTCTAAACTTGTAAAAAATAATACCCACATATGCAGGGTGACAGTTGCCTGTGTATTCAGACATTCTCTGAAGTTAATTAAATATAAATTTCATGACCATTAAAGAACCTAATACACGTTTACAGGCCAAAAATTCACTTGGTGCTAGAAATGCTTCAAGAATACTTTTCAGGAAACCATTCATCAGCATCTTACCAATTCTAACTTGTGAGTATAGTGATTCTTTCTCAGAATTGAGCTTATAAGAGCAAAATCCTGGGCACCAGGTGGAATGCCTTTACTAACTAAAACTTTGTAAAGGTTATTGCTACTGATACTTTGACATTTAAATTAGAGGGAAGGGTTTGACAGTTGTCTTGGAAGGATGTCCACATCAGCTAAAATGCAGATGTGAAACTGTGCTAACTACAGTTTAAATCTCTGCAAGATCAGTCATAAACTTTGGGTGGCCATTTTGGATTTCTTCTGTTTCGTATTCTTCAGAGACGGGCACAGGCTGATCTTGTACCGTTTATCCTGTCCTACCTAGGCACTGGCTGTCCTTTTCCCAGGCACCCCAAATCTTAGGGCATTCTTTTATCCCTTTTTTCTGTCAGGTGGGAGAGTGCTAACACTTGTGAGTTCTGGACGCTTTCCTCATCAATGTGAAGTTTTCTGGTTAATGGATAATGTGAACAGTTGGTTGGACATTTTGAAGCTGCTGTTTTTATTGTCATGAGTTTAGAGGGCCACTGTATATTCCTTCACAGGTATATCCCAGGTTCTCACCTGATTATCTTCTGTTCTTTATAATTCTAAGAACTACTCTGAAGATTGCTATTATCAAGTTTCATAGACTATGTCTATGCCTAAAATATTAGTTTGGATTTGGTTAGTCCAAACTAAGTAGTTCAATCATTAGTTCAAACTAAGCGCACTTTTTTAGTTTGAACTAACTTTTAGTTTGAACTAGTCATGCTTTTTTTAGTTTGACCCAACTTTTTAGTTTGAACTAAAAAAGCGTGGTTAGTTTGAACTAAAAAACACGCTTAGATTGCACTAACCACTAGTTTGAACTTATTTAGTTTGAACTAGCATATCTACATTCTGCTAGTTCAAACTAAATGTGCAAATTAATTCAAACTAAGCAGTTAGTTCAAACTAACAAGCTGAACTAACTAGTTTGAACTAAACTTTTTTAGCTTGAACTAGGCAGAGCCTAGTGTAGACAGGGTTCATATTAGTTCAGATTAATGCTCCTTAATTCACGTGTACACATAGCCACAGTGTGTTTCTTTTTCAGATCATTTTATGACATAGAGCTTTTGTTGCTAGCCTGCTGTCTATATAGCTCAGACAAATTCACAGCTGAAGTATACAGTGTATCAGTTCCAAAAGATTAGTCGTGTTAGTCTAGTTCAGCAAAACAAACAAGGAGTCCTGTGGCACTCTTAAAGACTAGCAAATTTATTTATTGCATGAGCTTTCATGGAAGAAAATCCCACTTCATCAGATGCTTGAAGACAGGGGATTTACAGAATGGGAGGGGAAAAAATGCAGGGAAGTTTAAGTCATAGGATCAGTTCAGACTGTTACAGCAAATCAAAGTGTACGAGATAGAATCCCTTATGCTCAAGGGCTATGTCTTCACCAAAAATCTTAGTCTGGGTTTGGTTAGTCTGAACTAAGTAGTATGAAAGTTAGTTCGAACTAAGCACATTTTTTAGTTTGAACTAACTTTTCATTCGAACTAGCCATGCTTTTTTTAGTTTGAACTTTTTAGTCAGCTTTGATAAGTTTGAACTAAAAATTTCGGGTTCAAATTAGTTCGAAATAAGGCTCCTTAATTCATACAATACTTACACTGAATGTAGGCCTGAACTGATGAAAATATATTACTAACCTCAGTAGTAATCTAGCATTTGGGGTTATTCTCCTAATTCCGGCCTTGGAATCTGACTGTGCTGTAACTGCTTTTTTAAATCCATGGGCTGATGGTATTTCCAGTGAAGTTAATAGATGTGTTCCCATCAACTTCAATGGAAACAGGGCTCTTTTCTGGGGAGGTGCTGAACATTTGCATATCCTTCTGTTTTCAGTTTGAGATGTAGGTGCCCAGAACCCTCAGGATCAAGCCCTATGTTTGTTTCAGTTCTTGGATCAGAAATTCTGAACACAAATGATGGTTTTATTCTGGGAGTATTTTCTGGATATTCAGCCACATTATGGGTTAATGGGTCGTCAAGGCACTTTTATACTGTATGTTGAAGCTGTAGTGTTTGTTATACTAAAGTGTCTACATTGTTTGAACTTCCTGACTCATCCAATTTGCACCCTTGGAAATTAAGGTTTATTAAATGAGATATGGTATTCCCCTTACCTGAGAACTACAGTCAGTGAGAGGATACATTTTAAAGTTTTTATTTAAAAATAAGATGAAAATGCTAAGTGCCAATAATTTTCATTTATATTTAAATCCACTCACTTTCTATTTTTTTGTGTCAAGCATCCCTGACGTACATGGCAAGAAAACTGTATCCTGAACTTGTCTTGTATTGAAAACTGAAGCAGATCCTCAAAATCCCATGAGGATAGGGTGCACATTGTTCCTCAAGAATAAGGTCTTTGTGTCTTTATTATTTTTACAATTAGCTTTAATGACCTGAAACACATGTGCGCTTTTTTGAATCATTACATTCAAAAACTAAAACTCGACTGTGAAAAATATTAAGAAATGGATAGAGGAAGTTATGCCATGTGTGCTAATTTTTTTTCCTAGGACAATCTCCATTTTCAAAGTTGAGTTTTGGCCATATTAAAAGGCCAAGTTCCAAAAAGACAAAAGGGTTTTTGTTGTTGTTTTTTTGGTTTTATTTTTTTTTAAATAAATCCTAGCACTAGACAACAGTGCTACAGAAGTCATCCTTACCAGATGGCTAACATAGACAAGGGAAAATAGCCAACTTGATTTCAAAGTTAAAAATGATTTGTAAAATGAATCATAGAAACTACTTCAGATTCATTATTTTAAGCAGGGGGAACTCATGCTTAGCTTATGGGTCTGGTTTGAATAAAAGTTTGTCTTTCTTGAATAGAAGTCATATGTGATTCCAGGCAGTGGCCTGGACTATTTGCTAATACTAATTGTTGTTGGTTGAAAGTAGGGTAGGATATTGTTAAAGTCTTCCCTGGCAGTAACTTGATCTGTGGAAATGTACTTTACAGGAATTGCGATGAGATCTACAGCTGGCAGAAGCTGATGACAATATAGTCACATGACTTCGTCTCTCCCATTTAATAATGGAATAAAAGTTTGCATGATACAATTTTGCTGGTTTGTGATGGCAAGAAGTGCATACAGTTGCATTTAATTTATGCTCCACATTAATCTGACAATGACAAAATTAAGATAGATACACACTTCCATGAATATTTTACATTTCAAAAAAAATTGCTGATGTGGCTAGCTTGAAATAATATTACTAACATGTATGTCAGCAATAAGACTAGCAAATTAGAAAGTGACCTAGTGAGGCTAGATGTACTTCCTAAAGTCTAATATGAACCCTCAGCATACAATAATCACAATAACTTACCCCAACACATTTCTACCAGACACCTAATGTGTTAATAATTCCTTTGTTTATCACTAAGAAAGAAATGTAAATTCAAATATATTTACTTTGATTATACAAGTGTATATAAATCCTTGTATTTTGGCCAAATTCAAACTGAATTACTGCGTTCTCCCTGCCTAATTTCTAGAGCCCTGCAGATCCGCAGGTATCTGCTGCAGATCCGCAGTTATCCTCATCCACGGATGTGGGTGCAGATAATTTCAGGTCCATTGTTGTGGATTGATTCACAGATGCAGATTCTATTTTTATCTTCTCACAATTCAATCCACCACTGCAGCTCCTCCACTGATCTATGTCAGAAGCACACAGGGGAACCATGAAGCGCTCCAGCCAATCCTACCTCAGCTCTGATTGTTATCTGCCAGCCAATCAGAGTCTCAGTGTGGGACTTGGAGAGCCACTGCTGACCTTTGATTGGCTCATTCCCCATGATTTCCCTGCCCACTTCTTCCTTTTCTTGTTTGCCATTTGCATGCCATGCTGTCAATCAGAGATTTCATTGGTGGGCAAGGAAATCTGATTGACAGCACAGCGTGCAAACCACAAACAAGAAAAGGAAAATGTGGGCGGAACCCATATGGGGAATGAACCAGTCAAAGGCTGAAATGCTGAGTGTGAGCCCAACCTCAGCTGCGGATGTGGTTATGGATGCAGCTAAAACTTGGCATGTGGATTTCGGACCAAATCAATGCTATCACTGAGCGGATGCGGATCAGATGCAGTTCCACATTTTTGCATCTGCTCAGGGCTCTACTAATTTCACTATCTATGTGTCATGGTTACCTTCTTCTTTACCCCATCTACTAAATGAAAGTGTAATGTTGCTGTCCACTGTTAAACACTTGCTTTTTTCATCCCAGAGTTAACTGCATTTCAGTGATGGCAAAATGATTGCCTGCAGTATAAACTTTGTAAACCACTTTTAGATCAGGGACTATATAAATATAAACATTTATTACAATGCTTTTGTTATAGGGTTCATTACCTTTCCTCATAAAGGATCCAAGTTAACCAAATTAAAGTTGCTATTTCCATTCTTCTTTATTTGGATACTATTCTTTCTTCTCCATGTTGCAAAATGTTCCAGAGCTTTCTAAGGAAGGTTCAAGCCCAGTGCCACTAGGTTGGTGTTAATACACTTCATATGTTGCTAGCTAGGTATCACCCAGCAAGTAGAAGTTCAACCTGGAACTTCTGTTTGATACATCACACATTTATTTTCACTGTATGTCCAGTCAGTATCAGAATGATTTGCTATAGATTTGTCATGCTAAATTAGATGGAAAGTATTTTTTAGAATATTAGTTGTAGTGTTTCACATTTTTTTGTAATATTTCCTACGCTATTACTGATGTAGTTGCTCTGTCGTTTTCTCATATGATGTGCTTCATGCCCAAGGCTGTTGTGGAAAAGAGTTTATAGGTTCAAGAAGATGACATTGAGTAAATTCTGTCCTTGGGAAACCATGAAAATGCCTTCAGTGGTTTTAAACACCTGCACAGAGGTGCCCAATGTAAATAATTTTTAAATGGGCTTGCACCAGCTCAAACAAAACCTGGAATTCTTAGGGACACAATGGAGAACAGAGATTGATAAAGCTTTTTTTCATTAATGTCTCATTACCTAAATGTGGTGTTGATAGGCCCAGTATCACATGCTGGAGTTGCTGTCTTTGAGTTTAGAAAACACTAGCAGGAAGCATAGTGCGAATGGGGGAGTGGCACAGCTAGGCCAGGGGTGGCTGCTGTTGCAAGGGCTTCTGGAGCTGCATAATTTTTTTTATTAATAAAAAACCTTGCAGGGTTTCACTCATTAAGTCTTGTCCTCAACTACTCATGAATAAGTAACAGGGATGACCCCCTCCCTGGAATCTATCTGCTCCCTTTCTTCAAAGCCCCGGTGAGCCCACAATTGCTTTTAAAGCTTGGATTAGAGTGTTTGAGATCTATGCCTTTGCAATAAATGACAATAAACTTCTCAAACCCCCCCCCCCCCAAAAAAAGCATGCCATGCTTATTCACTGCCTTGGAGTTGAAGGACTGTGTATAATCTTTCCTTTCTGAATGATACAGTACTCCACTCATTGCATTAAAGAATTCTTTGTATCTAAAGTAAATGCAGAGACTAAAAGCTGCAAATTTCACCATCACAAACAGAAAATAGCAGGGTCAACAGATTAGTATATTGCTGCTGTTAGGGAATTGACTGTCATGTGATTTTGGCAACATGGCAGACTAAATGACTGAAGATAAGTTCATGAAGAAAGTGATTGTGCCCCAGATTAGAAAATGACTATTACTTGAATCAGATCTGATAATACAGAAAACCCTAACCATCGTCAGATCAGTGCACAAGTTCGTAGTTATTTTTTTTGCAGCAATTCTCTTTTACGAAGTTGTGAGAACTTTGTATTGTTTTCAGATTCCTTTGAAAAACACGAGAACATCATAACAACTGCTTTCTTCATTGGTGGTTTTATTACTTTATGCACTTGCAGGGCATCCATTACCTTGGAACAGGACCCGTGTTTCTGATGTGTTCACCTTTTGGGAAAGATTGAGCTCCGAAATAAGAGGGAATTCAGCATACAAGACTCTCATCACCCTTTTGTGTATTCACTGACTTCCATGTCAGCCTCCCCTTAACCTTTTTGCACCATGAAATCTAACAGCAATGCCTCTGCCTGTTGCATGTGGAGTCCCTCTCACGAGAGAATTAATATTACAGAACGAGGAACCCGGGTATATTAATCCTGCCAGGGCCAGCATTTAAATGCCTCAAGAAATCCCCGCAGGGTTAGTGAAGGAACAATGCCAGAGAAGAGTCATAGCTCCCCTCTGGAGCCTGAATCTTGCAAAGCACATCCAGAAGTGTTTTTACCCAGTCAGGAAATGATGTCACAGATTTGAAGAATGACCTTGAGCCTTTCCTTTCCTAGCTGACTCTTTTTCATCCTAAACTGAGAGACAAAAGTAGGGGTGGTGATATCTTCTATTGGACCACCTTCTGTTGATGAGAGAGGCAAGCTATAACACTAGCAAATCTAAAGAAAAACTCTGTGTGAGCTTGAGAGGTTGTCTCTCTCACCAACGGAGGTTCATCCAATAAAAGATATTACCTCACTCAAATTCTCTTACCAGTGTCATGGGATCTTTGAAGCTGCAACAACAATTTCATCCCCATTGTTCATGTGGGCAGGGGAAATATACAGCCCTTAGAATTCACAGCATCAAAGGTTAAAATGTGCATCTCAACCCTGCCCTACTCTGGGCCAGCTTCTACTTTTTCATGTTTGTTTAATAACAATCTTTCTTGCAGCAAGAATACATCCTTAACAGGAAACACTTTTAACCTCCTTTCAGTGGTGACTGCTTGTAATGAGAGAGATGTGGAAGAATATATTTAAAAAGAAAAAAAAAAAGAAAAAACTCTGACTTGCACCACTTTTTGTTTTTTGTTTGAGCACTGAATTCCTGTGCTATGAAACTCTCTCAATGGATAATCATGATATTAGACACATGTGAATATTAAGGGCTCACTTCTCCATTCTGTCTGAGTGGAGATCTAAGGGAGCTACAGCTCCCTGATTCAAAGTTGTCTAGCATTAGTGCGTGTTATAGCTGCTTCTGCATAGTGCTAAGGTTTACCACTGACACAATGTTCTTCCGAGAGTGTACTATACTGGAAGAATGGACATAGTAGAGTTTCATTCTGCCTTGCATCTGGCACGACCATTTTTTCCCCCCTAATACCAAGGAATGTGAAGAAGGTTTGTGGTGGGTGATGCATGAGGAAACCATACCCTCTTCACCACCTTTATGCTTGTAGAGTTTCTCTGCATGGGATGATTTTCTGCTGGCCCTCTCCAGCTGCTGTAAGGGTACTTTGCAGGCATAGAAGATCTAAAGTAGCATTAGTGGAGTGGAGAAATGGACCCAATGAATCCAGTTGTTCACATCTGATTAATAGAATTTTGATGAATGGTGAGCTGAGATGCAGGTGTGCATTAAAAGTATATAGGGTGAGAGTCTCAGCCTCTCTGTTCCCTTTATTTCAGGTAAAGGGGCCAAAGCAATGTACAGTGACTCTAAACTGAGCTCTGGCTGGAGGGAAGGGGACATACTGAGAAGGTAGTTGGGGGTGTTGCAGAATGCCGCACTCTGGAGATTCTGGACCGCGCTGTTGTCTAAAGGCAAGCAGAGGCAGGTTGCTGTAACTTAAGACCCTCAAGCTGTCTAGGCTATTCCAGAGGCCACTCTAGCCCCTTAAATACACAAGAATCAGGAGGGCACCAATGTGGATTAAAGCTCCCTTAACACCTCAGATCACCATTAGCAACAGTGTTTTCTTCAAACAGCAATTTATTGTGATTCCTGACATTTGCCTAGAGTACATTTGCCTTAAATATGTGGGCAAACTTTTTAAATGGTTTCACAAAATACATACAAATGGGAGATAATGGAATCCTCAATTAGTTCTTCAGTTATAGTCAGTGTGTATTTTAAGTAGAACTAAAATGTGGACCAAAACAAGTTCTCGGATAGTCTATCAAATATAAATAATACACATAGCAAAGGATATAATTCAGTGTTACATTCTCTTCCTGCACTGTATCTTACATGCAAACATCATTAAGCTGACTCTGTCATCAAATTCCAACTCTCTGTTGAAGTTCCAGTTGTTATCACTCATAACTAAACCAATGAGTCTAAGTCCTTAAGCTTATCTGCTAAACATCTTGGCTCTGAAAGACTTTTTCAGAATTAGGTCAACCCACCACTTATCTTAGTACCTCCTGCAAATACCCCTATTCACAACACATTGTGCACACCACTTTCAGAAGCCATTATAATATATATTAAAACCATTCTAATCTGGTGCTTTCACACTTTGATACTCAGTAACAGCTTGTACTGATTCCAGCCATCAAGCTCATAATCTCCCTCAGACATTATCTTAAAAAAAAATTCCATTCTATCTTATCCACAACGTGTGAATGTTACCTCATCCATCCTTGTGCTGGCTCCAGTGATTAACCCAATAGCTGACATAATAAACGTTTAATATAAGAAATAGACCATTTCCTCAAAGTTGATTTTGTCAGTTTTGTTTGAAATGTCAACACTGGGTATGACATTGCTACCAGAAACTGCCATATTTTTATATGTCATTTAATTTCCAAGAGCTAGAGCCAAAAATGATGTCATTTGTTGTAATAGCTCAGCACTTATCTAAAATGGGAGACTCAATTTTTATTTAAAAAAAAGTTTTCATTTTTTATAGCAATTCCCAGGGTAAGTAGGAAAATATATTTTCCTGGAAACCACCATGACACAGAACTTAACCTTTAGATTACATAAAATATTATTCAGTCTGCTTAATTAAAGAAATGTCACTTGAAGTAGCATATTTGGGCATGAACTGGCTTCTGTCCTTAAACATTAGGTCTCTGCATTAAAAGCATTTTATATCAGGAATATTTTTATCTCAAATAAAAAATGAACCCAGGGGATGTGTTTTCCTCTGCTCTCATACTAAATATTGCACTTAGTTGTTCATGATAGTCACAGCTATGCTCTGGGACAAAGATACACAAAAGGAACAAGAGGCTCAATGCTTCCCTCAGCTCCTTGGTGTGCATTGGGCATTCACCCTCACTTTGCAGTAGCTAACAAAACAGAAGGTACTCAGACTACAATTGTTCTCTTATTCCATGTCAGGTGAAGGAAGAGTTGCAGATGAGGAATGTGGCCATACATGCTCTTTTTTTTTTGTTCAGTCAGCTGCTGGCTGCATTCTAGCCTATTATGGGCATGCATCATATCCTTTCGTTGTAAAACTTGTGTTCAGGGGTCAGAGAGTCCCAGAATGCTCTTTTCAGGAAAGCAACAATGAAGATTACAGAGGAGGCATGAGATTTGATCCGGTGCCCTTTGAAGTCAATGCAATGACTTTTATTGAACTCACTGGAGTTAATCCAGGTGTACTCAAATGTAATTTTGAGCACAATTTGACCCCTGGTTAGCAAGACTCCTAGGGCTGAAGGACACTGTCTAATGAAAAATAGCATGAATCCTTTGCCTAATTTACAGGAAAACATCCATTGTATGCAATATTAATGAGAAACAAAACATTATTTTCAGAGAAACAGTTTGTTCTTCCTAATCCAGTATTATTGTTACACACATGTTAAATCATAGGATACACGTGCTTGTAAAAGCTGATTTATTAGCTAACTTGAATGAAAGTCATCTACCCCAGCACCACCCACCATCTGCAGAGACTAAAGTCCCTAAAAAAACGTCCCTTATGTAATTAAATGTCAAAGACTCACTGGTTTAAGGTCAAAAACAGTACTGCCAGCTGGTCAAAAGGAGCAAAAAGCAAACGGGTTTTAGTTTATATACTACAGTATTTTGTTTGTTTTTATTAAACACTCTTACTGATTTTAAACATCTGTATTTGTGAATTTGTTTAGTTCTTTCATACTTAAGAGTACAAACAATGCCATATGTGCTCACTGCTGGCATTTCTGCTCTTAGTGCTGACATTTGCCTAAAGGGTTAGGTTTACATTTGCCAGCTCAGTGGATCTGAATCAGTATGAAATTTGAAATATTCAAGGTATTTTGTTTGTCAGTGTGAGAGAGAAAGTGTAAAGGACACATGAATAGCTGAGGAGACTGTTTACTAAATTTTGTGTAACAGCATATAGTGACAACCAGATGTGATTTTTAGTCAGCTGAAACTAATTTTCTGTATTTACATATATGTCACTGGATAACAGGCAGAATCCCACTGCTCTGCCTCTATACTTTGATTTTTTTTGTATTGTTTTGTTTGTTTTCTGTTACTAGTGTGAAGATAAACAGGTGCAACAAAATCTTTTAGTTACTGTGCAGCTACTTGTCCGAAATCCAGTAACCAGCAATAGAAGAAAAAAAACTTCTTAGTCCACGTCTATGAAGCAAACTAAGGAAATGTGATCTAGAGGAAATTAGTATAAGGACAGCTGATTGAAAGACCATATTCAAGGAGCAGTTGTCAATGGTTTGCTGTGAGATGTGGGGGCATGTTAAGGGCCCCAGCAGAGGCTAGTCCTATTCAATATTTGCATTAATGACTTGGATAATGGAGCGGAGAGTATGCTTATAAAATTTGTGGATGACACCAAGCAGGAAAGGGGTGCAACCATGTTAGAGGACAATGTTAGAATTCAAAATCAACTGGCCAATTTGTAGATTTGACCTCTAATCAACAGTCTGAGAACCAATAAAGACAAGTGCAAATTATTAAAATTTGGGGACAAAATGCCTACAAAATTGTTGAACCCCGGGTTCGTGATATGACTGGGATGGACCAGCGACACCCACCAATGAGACAGACACCAGTTCAAGTAAACAAAAAAGCTACTTTTATAGTGACACCTTAAATACCTTTAACCACTTAACAGTGTAAATCAAGGAGATCTATGCAAAAACGCTTGTAATCAACTAACAATATGAAGCAAAAAATCTATATAGGACACTTATAACCAACTAACAGCATAAAGCAAAATCTAAAGGAACACTTATAACTAAATGACAATATAAAGCTAAAAACCTATGCAAAGCACTTATAACCAAGTAACAGTGTGGAGCAAGAAAGTCTATATAAAGCACCTGTAAAACACCTCCAACCAAACAACAGGATAAAGCATGAAAGTCTATGCAAAACACTTACAACCTACAAAAGTACATACAGTTAAATAACAGTATGGATTAATGACCTACAAGAGGGTGGCCATAATAAATCAAGGACTTTTCTGGCCTTTTACTGCCTCAACATCGGTATAGGCACTGACCAGCCCACCAGACGCATATTTACCAATGGCTGGAAGCCATTCCTCCTTGCTAGCCAAGAAGGGTGGGCGGCAGAATGAAAAAAGTCAGATGAGAGAGAAATAAATCCAAACACTCCCCCTGTGTACACTAGGGAAGTTTGGGGCCAGCAGTTTAGAGCAGAAGCAGAGTAATGAACAATTATACAGTAAGAAGGATGCAAAATACAAATGACTAACAAAACACCTGTCAAATTAACAACACAAAGCTATGCTAGACCATAAACAACTATATCACGAAAAGATTATGCAGAGTACAGAGAAAATAACAACTACACAAACTATACAAAACTCAGGTGAAGAAGCTACAATCACAGACTGTATATAAATGGTACCAAGTAGAATGATTAAGAGAAGGTAGGAGGCCTATGTTGATTTATAATACCTGTCCCAGGACCGCGGTAGAACCCAAAGCGAGGAAGCAGACCAGCTGCGGCATCTCAGCACTTAATCGTTTGGCCGGCAATCCGTGTACACCCCAAAAAAAGGTCTTGTGGGTGGGTTCTCCCTGTCTCAGTCGGGGGATCAGTCCGACCGGGTCGCGACGTGTCCTTTATCATCCGAGGGTGGGAGAACAACAAGCTAGCTGAGACAGGGGGTTTTAATAGAATTTTGCCCAGCCAGAGTAAAAATAGCCAATTAGGAGTGGGATCCTGGTCAAGACCAATGATAAAACTGGGACCCCAGACAATGACCCCTCCTTCGTGGTGACAGGGGTGCTGAGAAACTGTTGGGGGGGGATAGAAACTCACCCCCTTTGTTGTTGACAGAAACTAGGGAGAAGAAAAAACTCACACAGGAGATTGAGAGCCATCAGGGGAGATTGATACTTAATGTTCTTCCCCCTTGTGCTGGATGGCCCGGAGATGGAGGCCCATCAGGGAGATCAATACTTAACATTTCTCCTTGAGAGCAGCATAATCCAGGGGGCTACATGTGGGGCGGGATGGCCATCATGGCTGCCACCACCACTGACAAAAATGTGACATAACTGGCAGGTGGTAGTACTGCAAAAAAAGATCTGGTGGTTACAGCGGATCAGTAATTGAATGAGAGTCAACAAAATGATGCCATTGTGAAAAAGCCTAATTATTCTAGTGTGTACTAAGAGGAGAATCCTATGTAAGACACAGGAGGTAACTCCCAGTTGGCACTGGTGATGTTTCAGCTGGAATACCATGTCCAGTATTGAGCACCACACTTCAAGGAAAATGCACATAAATTGTAAAGAGCCCAGAGGACAGCAACAAAAATGTTAAAAGCTTTAGAAAAGCTGGTCTATGAGGCCAGGTTAAAAAAAACTGGGCATTTTATTGTTGAGCAAAGGAAGCAGAGGGGGGAACTGACAACAGTCTTCAAATAGCGTCAGGACATCTATAAAGGGAATCAATTGTTTTCCATGTCTGCTCCAGATAGGACAAGAAGTAATGGTCTTAATCAGAAGCAAGACAAACTTAGGTTAGATATTATGAAAATCTTTCTTACTACAGGCTATTTCTACACTTACAAAATTAATTCATAATAGTTATTTTGAAATAACTACTTTGACTTTAATTCAAAGTAATAATTTTGAATTAGCACTACTTCAAATTTATTACTTTGAATTAGGAGTCCAGGGAAGACTCTCAAATTCAAAATAAGGTAGAAGTTATTATTTTGACATAGAAAGAGTCTTCACTAGACTCTCTAATTCGAAATAGGGGAAGGCAGGCAAAGGAATAGAGTCATTTCAAAATAAGCCTACTCTGTGGCTTAGAATGGCTTATTCTGAAATAATAAGTTTGATTTAAGCACTATTTCAAAATAAAAACAGGTTTTATTACTTCAAAATACCACATAGTTATTTCAAAATAAACACTTAATTCAAAATAACAAAGTGCATACATGAACAGGAGAAAAGTTATTTCGAAATAAGCCTCCTTATTTCAAAATAACTTCTAGGCGTAGACATACCCATAAAGATAACTAAGAACCGGAATAGGCTTCCAAGTGAAGTAATAAAGTTCCATCATTGAAGACTTTGAAGAACAAGGTAGATGAATACCAATTAGGGATAATTTACACATGCATTTTATTTTTAGCACAACTTATTTCTGATTTCAGTGCTCATTAATCTTACAAATGAAGGAAGTATCATGAATGTGCCAACTATTACATTAATACAGGGGCTGATTTACAATTGCCTGGTGCCTTGTGCCATCATTTACCCTCATGCTGAGTGAGTGTACAATACTACCAAATCAGAATGACCTTTGTGTTGGTGGAAATGACTCTACAAGGTGCAAAGCAATGGTGAATTGGGCCCACAGTTGCTCTTGTGAGAAAATTAGAGCCAGATTCTGGCTATTTGTCTATTAAGCATGCACAAAATATGAGTGTGGTAGGAAAGAATGCCGGATACAGATACAATCCTGTCCTAACGTTCTCTGGGGTTTATAGAATGATAGTGATACTAATCATGCTAGACATCCAAAAGAAGATGAGCTGGTACAGAGCCTAGTCTTGGCCCTGTTTGCACCTGTTAGTGACTGCAACCAACTGCTGAAAGAAGCACACATTGCACCTTTTCAAAGGGTGAGTACAGAGGTAGTCAACAGGTGAAATCTGGGCCAAATTCAGACCACCAGGGACCTTTGAATGGATCCCAAAATCTTTGCATTTACTTTATTATTATTTTATTTATTATTATTTATTTATTTCACATTTGTTTGTTTTCTGTGGCATCTGGACCTTGACTATAACATGACCAAGAAATTTGAACCTTGACAAAAAACGATTGACTTCCTGGATGCAGTAGATGATACCTCAAAGTCACTGCTGAAAGTGTTCTACCTGCTTCTGCCCCTCCAGAAACTCTGTAATATTAACAACCTCTTTTAGAACATTGTCCTGGACACTATGGGTATCTTCTCCTTATAGACCAGCATCCCTCATTATGGCAGCATCACAATCTCAAGTACAATGGACAACACTCAGATATTCATCCAAAACACATCAGTAAACTCATTCATTTCATCCTCACTCACAACAATTTTACATTCAAACAACAAACCCCAAACCATGGGAACGGACTTGGATGCTAGGACAACAGACTCCCCCAGAGATTACCACCACAACTTCAACCACTCATTGAACTCTTTGATTATTGGTGCTGGATGTGACAGTGGCCTCTAGATGGGATGTTAGATCTGGTGGGTACTGAGTTATTACAGAAATTTCTTTCTTGGGTGTATGGCTGGTGAATCCTGCCCACGTGCTCAGGGTTTAACTGATTACCATATTTGGGATCAAGATTCAATTTTCCCCTAGGGCAGATTGGCAAAGGCTCTGGGTGATTTTCACCTTCCTCTGTAGCTTGGGTGGGGCTCACTTGCTGGTGGATTCTGTATACTTTAAAGTCTTTAAACCATGATTTGAGGACTTCTATAACTCAGTCATAAGTTAAAGGTTTATTGCGAAAGGGTATTGGTGAAGGTCTGTGATCTGCTGTGTACAGGACAAACCATATGACCATATTGGTCCCTTCTGACCTTAGAATCTATGAATCTAACGTTCTCTGGAATACTCCTGCAACAGCATAACTTCCTGGACACCACAATCAGCTTCAACAGTGGAACACTGGAACAAATGTATACAAAAAATCCATGGATCACCACAAAACCAGTAACCGCAACAAAAAATCTGATTTCTATCGCCAGGCTCTGAGATACCATAAAATGCTCCAAAGAGAAAGTTCAGGATACAGACCTTAACATATTAAAACTGCCTTCACTAAACAAGAATTTTCCACTACCACAGAAGATCTCATCATGGAGCAGGCCACTCAAACACCCCAAAAGAATCTGTTTCAATACAAGAAAATAAAGTCTGACTACACACCTCTAGTCGTCACCAACCACCTCACACTGGAACTCATACAGGGTATCATTAAACATTTACAACTCAGAATTGGGGACCAAATCCTAAAGAAGTCTTTCCTGAACTCCCTCTTCAGACCTTCAAACAATCCATCCCCTCACTTCACCAGTTCATCATCAGAAACTAGTTCCCTGCAGGCCAGGGAACACCAATTCAAACTGACACCAAACTTTTGCCATAACAGGAAATGCAAAACCTGTACACTCACTGCTACAAGGACTACCATTCCCCCCCATACACGATACTCCTTACTTACACATGCCTGTCAGAACACATGGGGGGCCCCATCCAATGCCCTGAATGCCCCAATAGCAACTGTTTGGGTAAAATCAGACAATCACTATCCTTTCAAATGAATTCAAACAAAAAAAATGATGATAAAAAATAAACACACCACATCACCCATATGAAACACCTTTGACAAAAACAAATCACTCCATTAGACCTCTCTGTCCTCCTCCTACTCTTGGGAAAAACACTATGGAATATGAGCCTGAGAGCTTAAATTCATAAATCTGTGAGGGCACATCTACACTATCAAATCAAATCTATTTAAGTCAATGTATATCCACCACAGTAATTAAAGTTATGTTAAAACAAACAAGGAATTCTGTGGCACTTAAAGACTAACAAATTTATCTATTGTATAAGCTTTTGTGAGAGAAAATCCCACTTCATCAGATGCTTTGAAGATAGGGGAACTTACAGAATGGGAGGAAATAAATGCGGGAAAGCATAAGTCATGGGATCAGGTCACGCTGTATGTTATGTTGCATATCTACACTATGATCCTTCAGCTGGTGGTGAGCATCCTGACCAGCAGCTTTTCCACTGATGTAACCATGTGGGGCATTGAAGGGCACTGTCAGTTGGAGCCCCTCCCCTCATGTGGAGACTGACAGCCTAAATTTGATCCCCTGTGGGGTGGGGATCTCTAGTTGAGAGCCCACAAGCAGGGGAGCTCCAGATGTGAGTCACGAAGCAGGGCTAACTAAGCAACCTAACTAATCAAGCAGAGCACTATGCCTCTCCTGGAGATGAAGTTATTAAGTCGATGTAGTGAGTGAGTTACATTAGTGGAAACAACATTTTAGTGTAGATGCTTACAGAATTTGGTCAATGTAAGCTGCCTTAGACTTACAGATACTTTGTAGTGTAGACTAGGGTTTAAATTGACATAATTTTATTGTCTAGACATGTCTGAAGTGCCTTCCCCAGATCTGAAAAAGAACTTGCTGTAGCTCAAAAGCTTCTCTAAGATGTTGGTACAATAAAAAAGATTACCTCACTCACCTTGTCACTGCTCCAGATGCATCTTTCCAGCTTCTGGCCTCTGTCATCAGACTGTCTCTGCCAGTTGCTGCTGGAAAAATATATCTTGGAATCTTATTAGTATGTGTGTGGTTTTAAAAGCCACCGTACTAGCATAGCGCTAATAAGCTTCTCTAAGCTTCTAGACTGTAGTGTAGTCTATTAAGAATATGGCAATGGAAAAGACGTTTAAAACTTAGAAATATAGCATATATCTGGTCCCAATCATGGAGTCCTTATTCAGGCAACACTCAGCTAAATAAAGCCTGAATAAGGATTTTAGGATAGACACCTCCCAGCCATGCTCAATACAATATCTTGTCTGCACATACCATTGTTGATATCTTTAGTTTTGACCTGGTATGCTTTCCTATAAGTGGAGTTAGTGGTGAGAAACTGTACTGCTCATCTAATGCAAAGGTCATTAAACAGACCACTTGCATTTTTGTCTGTCCCCTACTTGCAACGCCCACATTGCACCACCCTCTGCTTTCACTTAAAATTTCTTCTGATGCTTCAGCAAGCAACTTCTGCTAACTTAAATTCACATGCATATTGGCAAGTAGGTTAAGTCAGTCTAGGTGGTTAAAGGGCTTTTGTTAAAGATGCAAAGAGATACTTAAGCACTTTGGAAAATTCCATTTGTCCATCAGCATTTTTAGGTATCTAAATACCATTTAAAATCCAGACTCAAGGCTCTTTAGGATGGGGATTGTGGATTCCTGTGTGTTTGTACAACACTTAGTGTAGTAGTGGCCAGAAGCCTGACAGGGCCTTTGAATGCTACTGCAAAACAAACTATGGAAATCTAA
Source organism: Podocnemis expansa (assembly GCA_007922195.1). Lineage (NCBI taxonomy): Eukaryota > Metazoa > Chordata > Testudines > Podocnemididae > Podocnemis > Podocnemis expansa. The sequence continues at coordinate 35,207,983 of ML681979.1, read as the reverse complement.
TTTACACAATCTTACACATCCTAACTGAATTAGGCCCATTTTCTGTGTTCAAGCGAAAAATAACTTTTGTCTGTATTTCTTATTATATTCTAAGCCAGTGACTCTGACACTGGCACCATTCAGTCAGTCATCATTTCACTTTCTAAAGAGACTCTTTCGATATGTACATATGTTCTTGGACCTGATTCTTATTGAAAATGTTATATACTCCCACTTTAAGACCTTTTACACAGACAGAGCAATATGAAGGGACCTGAGTGTAAATAAGCATCTGGCTCATGAGATTGTATAACCACATTACACATTAGGGGCATAAGCAGCAATAGTTTCTCATTGTAAATTGTACCTGCTATGGCAATTTATCTATCTGGATCAAACATTAGTTGGCAGCACTCTCCACAAGATCCGGTTGCAGCATCTATATCAGCATCAAGCAAAATCAAACATGGCTTGTGACCAGAGGTTTAGTGATAGATAAATCATTTGGAGGGCTCTAGAGAAAAAAAACTCTTAACACACACCAGTGTTATGGTATGTTCCTTTATTTCTCTTCCAGCTTTTTTTTTTTTTAATTTGATTCGCAGTGTTCTAGTGACATGTGTTTTTCCTTATACAGCCATTTGGAATACAGGTGTACAATTGTGTTTTTGATGGAGTGTTGCTATTCTGGAGTGCTCCATCCAAAACACAATCCCACACATGTAACCCAAACCGCTGAAGATGAGTCAGACATCTTCTCATTGCTGTGATAATTAGACATATTTTCATGCAAACTTGCATGGTCGTTATTATTAGTTGCAGACATAGAGCTTAAGCAGTATTCCTGAACCTTATGAGGCCTCAGTGTTGAGATTTTCCTTCTGAACTGTGGGGATATTGTGATTAAAAAGAATCCAAGCATTATATGAGCTCTAACTATGCCAAGTCAAATGCTTGTAGGCTGCAAAGTAACCTTAGTGCTAAAGTAACTTTAGTACACATTAGAAACACTGTAGACACAGATATATTCCACAGCAGTGGTTAAATAATCTGTTAAAGAAATATAGCAGCTAAAAGAGAGAGATTATCATCATTAAGGAATTCATTTAAGTGCCACTTCCAGTCTCACTAATCCACACAGGCTATATGGCTAAAATTCTTGTTTCTTTGAAAACGTTTCACTTTATTATCACATTAAGAACATGACCACTTTTCAAAAGCCTGAAACAACAAAGAACTCCACTAGGTTTTCAAGCCTTAATCTAGGTATTATTTTCAAGACACACGCTGGGGAAAGGCAGACTTCACAGGTCTTAGCATACGCTGTCTGAACCTTGTCTCTGCCAGTGTTTATTTCTTATGCTGCAGGAGTTAAGAGGTGATTAGTGGGAGAGATACAGAGCGAAAGAGAAGACGCAGGAGAGCAGATGTCATACTCTTTTGAGTCCAGGCTTTATAGCCTTGTTTAGTGCTTTAGCAGCAAATTTCTTCATGGCATTTTTGGCACTATGTGGGTGGTAGCCTGACATCAAATGTTTAGCTGCTGAAAATCCCTGAGTAATGACAGGTCGTCTCCCTAACGTAGGAACTATTGTTAGAAGACTTTTTAACAGACCATATCTGAGATCCTCAATGTACTGTTTTCTTATACTGTATTTGGTTTGCTTTTGTTTTTGATGCCCAAACAACACAGGTGAACTTTCAGACTGGGTGATCTTTATGACAGGATAAGGAAAGCAAAAGAAAACAAATGGAAGGGCCTGATTCTTGGTGCCAGTCAGGTTGCTTTGCCAACTGGTATTGAGAAATCTCTGGGTGGCGTAGAGCTGTTGTCTGTCTGGGAGGGACAGGGCCTGTTCTAACTTACATCAGACTACTGAACAAGCCCCTGGGAATCCTGGGGATCAGGGAACACAGAGCTGGACTACAGCCATTTTTGATGCCCCCAGCTTCTAGTTCTATATCAAGCACAGTTCTTCTAATTCTGAGGGACTAGAACCTCAGTATCCATGATAAAGAGGGCAAATAATCTTCCTTACCCTGTAACAGCTACCTTCTACTGACTATAAGCCATTGCTTCCCAACAGAGAGTCAGGGAATCTACAGTTATGGTTGACAACTTCCAGAAGGGTAGCTGTGTTAATCTATTTCAGCAAAACAAATAAGGAGCACTGTGAAACTTACAAAGACTAACTAATTTATTGATGCATATGCTTTTGTGGGTTCCAACCCAACAATGCCCCTCTGCCATATACATTGGCCAAACTGGACTGTCTCTACACAAAAGAATAAACGGACACAAATCAGACATCAAGAATGGTAACATTCAGAAACCAATAGGGATGAACTTCAGTTTCCCCGGACACTCTATAACAGACATGAAAGTTACAGTACTTCAGCAAAAAACACTTCAGAAATGAACTTCGGCATGAAACGGCAGAGCAGGAATTCATATGCAATATTGACACTATCAGAATGGGTCTGAATAGGGACTTGAATGGCTAACTCACTATAAAAGGTCATTTTCACTCTTTAGACATTGTCACCTTCTCATCAATTGCTGTTAATACGCAGCATCTACACTGTTTGAATTGAATTGACTTTGTTAACTCACACTTCATGTGTATATATACCTGGCATACTGCAGCTCTCACTTCATGCATCTGAGGAAGTGGGAGGTAAGCCACCAAAGCTTATGCTTTAATAAATTTGTTAGTCTTTATAAGTGTCACAGGATTCTTTATTTGTTTTACATTTAAGATTGCATTGCACAAAAAAGACATAATAGGTCTCCTGTATTTACATATATTCAAAAGCCACAGGTTTCCTGCTATTGCACATGAACCTCAATAAAGTGCAGTCACTTCTGAGAGGCACAATCTTCCCAGCTTACGGGAGTTTGCCCACTTCATCTGTCCAGGCTTTCCCATTAGCTAAGCTTTGCTTACACCCTGCTGTGTTTAGACTGCAGATCAACACTCATGGCTTAACTTGAAGGATCTGGGCCTATATTTGTAACTGTTTTATTTTGCTTTTGCATTTACAGATTTTCTTTCCCCTCTTTACTTCACAGATCTGATCCTGTGTCTCATGGCCAGGAATGCAAGATTAAATCCACTAGTAAAGTTTAAACCTCCATATATGCACACATGTTGTGATGTTCCCCTCTGCAATCTGGACTGGTATGTCACTGTATCACTCCATCCTGGAGCCTGTCTTCCACCTGCTCTGCTGCATGAACCCTTGCTCCTGAGTCAGCCCATACACAGCATCCTGCAAGACAGCAGACCTTACCTTAGCGAATGAGTAATTTCTGGCCAGTCACTCATGGAATTATGCAATATAATGGCTCCAGCAAGCACCTCTGCCCCCAGATGGCAACCATGGGAACTGCCTTCCTGCAATATTCAGTGCTGCCCTCTGAACCTTGCAAGGTTAAATTAGTTCATCAATTTACCAGAGAAATTAATGTACATCAACTTTGTCACTTTAAATGAAATCTCTACACAAACCCAAACAACATGTGCTGCTTTAGATAAAACAAACAAATAAATTCATTAAGTTTTTTAAAGGATTATATCTTAAAGGAATGTAAGTCAAATTTGATCAGGATGAAATAAAAGCAAGTTGCATTCTAAACTAAGCTGAACACTTGTACTAGTTACAAAGTGCAATAATGCTCACCAAAGGCTGGCTCACTCTCTCAGCCAGACCGTCTCCCAGTGGACAGTCCTTCAGTTGTTTGATGTTCTTTTGTAGGTGGAAGTGGAAGAGAGAGAAAAAGCAAGATGTCTCCCCTTTTTCAACGTGTCCTTTTGCCCCAGTCTGGGGCCTCACCTCCCCTTCTTTCAGGGTCAGGTAACAAACAGTATCCATGCATAGTTTTCTCCACATCCTGAGACTCTGTGGGTTTTTGTGGATTGGCTTATTGGTGTCTGAGTTGGTCTTTTGTTCTTGGAATGCTGAACTGGTTCGTTCTATACAAGTCCTAGTAAGGCATGAACTACCTCTCTACTTTTGGACGGTTTTACTTAGATCTGTCTCAAGCCTTGAGACACATATTTGTGAATATTACATAACAGAACTTCATAACCATACGTATGACATTACAACAAGCACCACTATAACAATAAATATCAGGATGTCATGAGCATTTAAAAAACACTGAACAGGGCATTCTTTGCATTAAACAATACACAATTAAACTGTAAGGGTAAACATGAATGAAATACAAACACACTATTAGGATGTGCATAGAGTACAGTGTGTTACATGCCTACACTAGATGAAGTAATAGTGAAATTATGAAGCAAAACCCTGAGTGAAAGAGGTAATCAGAATTAGTTTTATGCAAATTCTTTCACACTTATGACTTCTTTCAGTCCTCTTAAGACACCAGAGAAATATCAGTAACAAGTCATTTTGTTCACAGAGATACGGTTTATAAAAGACATGAGAGAAGCCCCCACCCGCCGCCCCCCGAAGTCAATAGCAATACACCCACTGGTTCCCATCATGCTAGGATTTCAACCTTGCACTCTGGTGCTCAGCTTTCCCCTTCCCCCATACCATCCTGTAGTACTAATGTCACTGCTGTGTATTGATCAAAAATCACTTGTTAGGCACATTGGATCATTTCCTGCTAATTCTCAAATCTCATTGGTGTCAATCACAATGATAAACATTTTACAAAGAAGTATAAAAAGAATAAGAGCATGAACTTCATCTCTTAGAATGCCTGTAGATACATCTTAGACCGTCAAGCCCACTTAGTCCAGCAGCAGGTGACTGCCATTGTTTCTGCATATATTTGTGTGAGGGCATAGCTCTTATCCATCAGGACGTATACATGTATCTGCAGTTAGGCCAACACCACCAGAACAAACCAAACATAGGGTATGTCAACACACACTTCTTATTTCAAAACAACAGAGGTTGTTTCAAAATAAGAAGTGCCATGGTCACATGACGCACGGCCATTTCGAAACAAGCAAACAGCTTGTTTCAAAATGGCCACGGTTGTTTTGGAACAGCTTAAACCTCCTTTGGTTTCGAAACAGGGTTGTTCTGAAACCAGAGGTTTCGAAACAGCCCTGTTCGGACATGTTGTTTCGGAACAAAGTGTTCCGAAACAACATGAGACCTTTCTCCCGGGGTGCTAAGCACCCTGGGAGGAAGGGCTGCCCCCTCAGCACCCTGGCCAGGGTGCTGAGGGGTGTCAGCGGGGGCGGCGGGGCTGTGTGGCACTCCACGGGTGCCTGCAGGGGACTGCAGGCACTGGAGGAGTGAGGCGTAGCCCCGCACCTCACCAGGAGGGTGCCTGCAGTCCCCTGCAGGCACCCGCCAGGAGAGGCGCAGCAGGGCACCTCACCCCAGGGGCTTTAAAGCCCCGGCTGCCCCCAAACCTGGCGGCGCGGCCCCGGCGCGCGGCTGGAGCCCGCTGCTGCCAGGGCCGGAGTAAGCGCCGGCCCAGAATCCCTGGCGCTGCCACCCCTGCCGGAGGCGTGGCCAGGGTTACCACACTGTGGACCTGCTATTTCGCTCCCTTATTTCGTGGACAAAGTTTTTGTCCTGCGAAATAAGGTGTTTCGAAATAACATGTTATTTTGAAACAGCTTGTTTTGAAACGTCTTGTTTCGAAACAAGCCTGCCCTGTGTGAACATAGCCATAGAGTAATGTTAACAGGTGCAAATACATATTATTTTATGAACATATGTTAAGTGTCATCATTCTTTACATCTATTCCCAGGAAAATATGCCTGGAATTAAGAGAAGCAGCACCACCGCAATGTGCAGGTAAAGCAATCATTCAAGTGAATACTTACAAAACACCATGCTAGTGGATTGTGTTCCTAACTCATGCTTCATATGCTTAGCTGCAGTTTTAAGCATGAAATAATTCAGCCCTCTAATGGAGACAAATCACAACACTGTGGATGTGCTAAACTGGCTTTGAAAACATTTTTTCTAGATACAAGGTTAGTGCAAACAGGTCCTTCATGTCTGCTCACATTAATGGCTTTTGTGACCTAAGAGAACTGTTTGAAAAGAAAAGAGAATTTATTGGTCAGGTGACTGTTCCAAGTTCTCCCAGCTATAATATCAGCTCATCATTTTAAAATGAAACCCTGAAAACCTATAGCCCTCTCTTCTAAACATGACACCTTATGTGTTAGTTAGCAAGTAGGATTAAAATGTTAGCACTGGTCACATTTTGTGGGGGAAATTACTAGGTAATCCTAAAGTAACCTGATTTTAAAATGAGAAAAGCTATAAAGTAATCTGGGCATCATTTTGATTTTTTTTTATTCTGTTACTGGAACAGTAAGTGCAGTTCTAATTGTCTTATTCATTTCAAGCAGTTAGGTTACTGAGGCAGTGATAGCTTCAGAAAAATGATGTCCCTCTCAGTAAGATTTTAAGATAAACACACATTCATCTACTGTTTATTGTAGTTTAAAAATAACAAAAAAAAAAGTTGAGTGCAGAGAAAATTCTTCAGACTGCTTTTGGAGAGTGACCTAAGATGTGGGAAAGTTGTCTATTGCTTATGTTATTTTTTCACCCACTTTTGAGTGCTTTGAGGCTACATTTCCCCTGAGTTATGACAGATATTGCCACCCACCTTAGTTCTTCCTGCCTCTGCCCTTACAAAACCTCTTTGTTATTTTATCTAATCAGATTCAGAGGCCCTGCTATCGTTGGCTCTTTCAGACTGTTCAAAGTGGTTATATTTCTTATTTCCCAGGCTTAAGAATAACTAAAAATAACCAAGTGAAAATCTGAAATGCAAACCAAGTATTTCTGCCAGCATTAGATGTGAGGATTGAAAAAAATGTACAGAACTGACTAATTTTGGTATTAATACATTTAATTTTTATTTAATGTTACTTGTTACTTCTGCTGTTATGTGGTTAATATCTTTTTTGATTCATATACATATGTTCACGTCCACAAAAATATTGACCTAATACTTTTCTGACATTCTTCACACAGAGGAGAAAATTATTTATATTTGAGGCTCATGGGTAAAAAGGAAATATTAAAGAATGTGAAAGAAAGGAATCATATAGGACAATAAGGGTATATCTATGCTGGCAAGTTAGTCCAAACTAAGGAGGCTTAGTCCAGACTTAGTCCATGGTCACACTACGCTTTCCCTAGTTCGAACTAAGACATATCTAAGGAATACTTAGTTGCAACTAGTTAGTACCCCTGGTTAGTCCGGACTTACACACTTAGTTTGAACTTTACTTGGAACTAGGCATTATGTGGCCACAAACTAATGCTTAGTTCAGACTTAAGAAGTTGGAAATAAGCTGGTTAGTTTGAACTAACCGCATGTTCTAGTTCAAACTAAGTGTTAGTTTGAACTAGAACGCGCAGTTAGTTCGAACTTAGAAGCATGAGGTTAGTTCAAACTAACCTGGGTTAGTTCAAACTAAGCTTGCACCTCTTAGTCTGGACTACCAAGTCCAAACGAAGTTTGGCTGATGTAGACATAGCCTGAGTCTCCATGGGCCAGTCCTCTAGAGCAGCAATTCCCAACCTTTTCCTTTATGTGGACCACTACATCGTCATTGAAAGCTTTTGCGGACTGCCATGTAGGCAAGCTGTTTTAAAAGTTTTTAACATAGCCTATGGCTGAAAGGAGTCAAATTTGTATATCAAGGGGTATTAAAAACACAGCTGTTTCTAATAATTTATTATGCTCACAAATATATTGTACTCATTGCAGTACATTTACCTGCAGTAGGCCTACTAGTGGGAAAAAGATAACACCTTATGAGAAGGAATGATATTATCTTTCCCCCCATCCCCATGGATGACCTGCAGTGCCCTCATGGACCACCAGTGGTCCACAGACCACAGGTTGGCAACCACTGCTCTAGAGTGCTGATTCCTCCTGCAAGTTGCTGAGCCTTCTAACTGAGAAAAAAATAGCTCCAATGTGCGGGGACATGGGTGACATGATGATTCAAACCCATGTTACTCTTTCTTGACTTCAAAGAGAACACATCTATGAAGAAACCACATTTTAGCCAAGGTTTGCTGTAACTGAAAGCTTTTAACAGAGGGATCTTATAGACCACGTTTGTAGGCACAAGGGCCTGAACTTAGTGGACAAAGAGCCAATGGAGGTTGAAAGTACTCAGAACGTTGTAGGATTGGTTCCTAAAGTTGTAAATCAGTCCATTAGTATAAATCACAGTCTAAACCAGCTATTTTAAGCTCCCATCATAATCTTATATACCATGCAGAATTTAATCATTAACTAAGGCAGTAAAAGAACAATGGGGAAGCCAGGTGATGAGGGAACAGAAAGACACTAAATTCAATAGAACTATACAATTTATACTACTTAAGAATCTGGCCCTTGGTGTTTGCAGCATTTTGATAACTGTGGCTTATTATTATTTATAGATCATTACCTCTGCTTAATATGCAGAAGGTCCTGGGTTCAAGTCCCAGGGGGTTGGACTCGATGATCTCATGAGGTCCCTTCCAACCCTATGATTCTATTCTATTCACTTGCTAAAAAAAAGTATCATAACATTGCTTTTTTAAACTGAAAACAGTTTGATCTAGTTTTCAGATGTCACAAATAAAATATGCTGTTGAACAATGATATCTTATAAAATAAATCTGTTTCCTAGGGCTACAGCAATTTTGTTTTCTGTACAACTCATATGGCAAGATCTTTTTTTTCCTAACACACACACACTCTGTGTAGGGAAGTGTTATCACAGGCAGCATGAACAGAGAATAGGTTTAAAGAAGGTTCTTAATTCACCAGTTTGTTTGCTTTTCATCCAGTTTGAAATTGTTAAACTTCAAAAAAAAAAAACCATAACCAAGAATATAGCTAAATATTTATTATCATAATCTCCTATTTCACATATTTGCAAGTTCAGTACTGAAATACAATCTAATACAACGCCTCAGCCAAAGTAGATGTAGCAGACTTTTTATTGTTATTATTTGAACTTTTTTCATATACAATTAAAAGTATGGACATTTTATATGTTTATTTTATATTCAATAGTTAGACAGTTATTATACTTATATATATGAAACCATACACTGTACCTATCTTGAGAAAAAGGATAGGTATAAAAAAGAAGCCACTACTGATTTATATGGGTGAAAGCCTGGCTTCAGTGAAGTCAATGGGCACTTTGCCACTGCCATCAGTGCAGCCAAAATGTCATCCTATTAACTTGTGCTCATTCCTGCCAGAGCCTGTATCATGGTGAGTAGAAAGCAAACCTATCTTCTTAGAATCCTCTGACATATTTCATTGGCAGTAGTTGATCTTCATGGCTACATTGGTCTTTGCATTTGTTAAATGCTACAGTTAAATAAACAAGGAGTCCTGTGCCACTTAAAGACTAACAAATTTATTTATTGCATGAGCCTCCATGGGAGAAAATCCCACTTCTTCACATGCTTTGAAGATGGAGGAACTTACAGAATAGGAGGAAATAAATGCAGGGAGGTGTGAGTCATGGGAACAGGTCACACTGTAAAAGCAAATCAAAGCAGTTGTAGGGAACAGCATATAGAGGAAGATAAGGTCAAACCACCTGTTGTAATAAGAGAAAAACCCAAAGGCCCTATTAAGCCCAGAAGCAATGCACTCAAATTTGCAAATAAATTTGATCTCAGCAGCTTCTCTTTGAAGCCTTGATCTGATATTCATCTGTCCAAGCACAGGAATTAGTCAGTCATCAATGGAGATCAGGAAGATTGAATGTGGCATAAATCACATTGGTGGATGAGCAGGTGAATGAGCCTTTGATAGAGTAGCTGGTTTTATTAGGTCCTGTAATGGTGTCTTTTGTGTAGATATGTGGGCAAAGTTGGCAGCATAGTTTGTTACAGGTATATGTGCCTGCTTTAACAGGTCCGTTGTTAGGTCTATAGTTGCTGGTAAGTATCTGCGTAAAATTGGGGGGCTGTCTGTAAGCTAGGAGAGGTCTGTCTCTGAAGGCTTCAGACAGTGAGGGATTGTCTTGTAGAACAGGCTGTAGATCACTAATGATCTGCTGTAGAGGTCTGACTTGGGGGTTGTAGGTGATGACTAGCAGCACTCTGTTGATTTCCTTCTTGGGCTTCTCCTGTAGTAGTTGACCTCAGGGTACCCACCTGGCTCTGTCAATCTGTTTCTTCACTTCCGCAGATGGGTACGGCAGTCTTAAGAACGCTTGATAGAGATCCTGAAGGTGTCTCTCTCTATCTGAGGAATCAGAGAAAATGCTGTTGTATTGTAGGGCTTGGCTGTAGACATCATGTGCCAGAAATGCTCCTCTGCCTTATAGATTGGACAAACAGGACAGTCTCTGCACAAAAGAATAAATGGGCACAAATCTGACATCAGAAATCACAACTTTCTAAAACCAGTGAGTCAGCATTTCAGTCTTCCTGATTGCTCCATTGACGATTTACTAATTGCAGTGCTCAGACAGATAAATCTAGATCAAGGCTTCAAGGTGAAGCTGCTGAAATTGAATTTATTTGCAAATTTGATTGCATTTCTTCAGGGCTTAACAGGGACTTTGGACTTTTCTTTCATTACAACAGGTGATTTGACCTCATCTTCCTCTATATGCTGTTCTCCAGTGTTTGAATCTTTGCAGCTGCTTGATTTGCTGTTACAGCGTGACCTGTTCCCATAACTTACACTTCCCTGCATATATTTCCTCCCATTCTGCAAGTTCCCCCATCTTCAAAGCATGTGAAGAAGTGGGATTTTCTCCCATGGGAGCTCATGTAATAAATAAATTTGTTAGTCTTTAAGTGCCACAGGACTCCCTGTTTATTTTACTGAACTAGACTAACATGGCTGCCCCTTTGGAACTTGGCTACAGTTAAGTATCCTTGAGAACGTGGCTACAAATGGTTGCCATTAGAAAGAAATGAAAATCCTCTGAATGGCAATTGTGCACATCATCTGCATTCACTAGATTCCATTTAAATACTGAAACCAGGGCATGCCTTTTCTTTCACCTCCACCATCATGTGTGTCTACTTCCATGTGTGCTAAGAGGTTTCCACAGTGCTGAGCTCAATGGACATTTCTCCACAGTATGTAGGAACCTTTCTGGACAGATATTAAGCAAACAGTGAACTTCACTGTTTCAGCTTGCAACACTGTTCAACAGCATGTAGGACTGAGCCTTTGACTTGGATGTTTGATTACTTATGGAGTGACTCTCACTGTCAGTGAATGATGTCACATTCATCACTATGGACCTGATTCTCATTGAAGTCAATTGAAAAACTCACATTAGCTTAAATCAGAACAGGGTCAAATCCTGTATTTGTCAGAGGGAAAGCTCTTAATTAATTGATTTTTATCTTCAAATGCTCATGTGTCATGTTGTATAAGAAAGTCTAAGGCGTGAAAAGAGCAAATACTGGCTACTAATATTTTCTTCCAGCACTATAAAAGGATGCAGTCATATTTAACAAATTGCATTATTCTAATATACTAACTCTTAAGGCCATATACTATCCTACACTGGGTTGCACATTTCCCATGGCTAGCAATAGGACTTGTACATATAGATGAAATGCAGTAAATGTCTCCATGCGTGCAAATAAAAAATAGTACCCATGTGCAGATAAAGAGTTTGATTCCAAGACATGATGTTGCACCTCTCACAAAGTAAGAGTACCCTCCACTCCCACAGACTTCAGTGGGAACTGCTGAAAACCCTATAATCCCTATAATAATAATGTTTATTTGCTTCCTCTAATTTTAATTATAGTTCACACTAGTATAAACCAATCTAGCATGTGTAGTATAATGGGGATTTTGTTAGCATAGTCTGACATTAAGTGAGAAATGACAGACAGCAGATTATTAACTTGTTTCTCCCTTTTTGGAGAATTAGTACAGTATTAGTGCTCTTTGAAGAAAACCAGTCCTTTCAAAATCTTCTGGTTCCAAGGGATTTTTACTGAGCAGACCAGATTCATGTGTGTGAAAAATGTGCATTTGTGAGCTTTGTTATATTTTACCATTTACTACATACTAGCACAGAAATTCCTAAGCAACATGACTCTCACAACAAACACAATTGCCAGCCCTTAGCTGGAAAGCACATGCAAGTACAGACTGGTATTGTTTTAATCTAAGTCTATTTGAGAGTCAGTGGTCAAGGAGACAAGGGTCATTCATTTCTCTGCATATTTTAACCACTTGCAGCTATGTGCTAAAATCTAATTAAACAGAATAACCAACTGTGAGGCAACAATGCTAGAAAAGCTTTAGAAAGGGATTGTGTGTGGATGTAAAAAAGTGTTGAGTGTTCTTGTTGTTTTCACTACTAGGACCAAGAAATTTGCTGTCTTTTGCATTTTGCTAAATATTAGCAGAGTAAACTAAAGTGATATATCTCTCATTGCCTTGGCTAACAACTCTTTGGTTAGAAGTGCCCATTACTTTATAGCCCCAGAAGTTGACTTGAATGGAAGCAACATGGATCTTAGCAGAGACCTGAAATGGTAACTGGAAAACCACTGAATTTCATTTTGGCTGATTATTCCACTTACAGTCTCCAGCACAGCCTCAAGAAGAAAGGAAAGAAAGAACAGTAAACTTTCTGTGCTTAGAAGAACTGCCAGCAATGGAATGAAAAACAAAGCTGAAGTCCTGTATCTCTGTTCCTGCTGCTCAGTTCCAGCTTCCGGCTTCAGGCAGCCTAGATAACAAGATTAGCCAAAGGACCACCAACCCTGTCCCTGCTGAAACAAAGAGAGAGAGAGAGAGGGAGCAGCTTTCCCTAATGACATCAGAGCATCTGTGCCAAAACCCATCTATTTACAATTCTCAGACGCCACCTCTGAACTCTGCCTGTTTTTTATGCATTCGCCAGTAGTCTGCTTGCCATGCCTGCCCTCCTTTACACCTAGACTTAACACAAGGATGTCTCAGAAAGTCTAACCAAATTTTCTGTCTCATGTAGCTCTATTGGTTCCTACCCCTGTTCTTTTTGGGTCAACATAAGCCCAATAATTTCTTAGCAAAGCACTAGAATCTCTCTAATTGAATAGTGTGGAAGTTGGTAGGCTAAACTAACATCTAAACTTTTTCATGCATTTTATAAATGCCATGTAGTATTTTGTTAGGTTCCTTTTTTAAACAAATGTTACCTAAGATAAGGCATAATTGCTAGAAGCCCAGTTGTGAATTCATGTGTTCTGCTATAATGGCACAAATAGCTACATGTGTGATGAACATCTTCAACCAAACCCAGACTTCACTTTCAGGCCATGAGCCACATTCATTCCATTGGCACAGGGAACCCTACATGCAGTTTGGGGAATAAATTTCATACCCCCATGCACGACAGTCACATATACCTGATTATTTTGTCATTATGAAGGACTCAAGTCTGAAACATTTGGAACGGGCAGGGGCAAAGGTGTGAGCATATAAAACATTATGACTGATTACAGCTGCAAAGTTGGAGAGGGGGGAAAAGTAGAGCATAAAGACTTTTGAAAAGTCTGGGGCTGGGGAACCAAGGCCTAAAGAAGGCAACTGCCTCCTCTCCCAAACACATAACACTGCAGATTTAAGTTTTTCCCTCACCTAAAAAGTTCCAACAATTATATTTTCAAAAGACCTTAAAATTAACACTTCATTAACAGAATCAAGTTATATCATCTCTGAAGTATAACTACACAACCCTTGTTAAAATGGCTGTTTTGTCAGCACAGAATAGCAAAGGCAAATGCTCATTCTCAGGTGTTACATGTTCAGGTCTTTCTAAGGAAAAGTTTGCAAAATCATAGGGCTGGAAGAGACCTCATGAGGTCATCTAGTCCAACCCCTGCTAAAAATGGGACCACTCTCACTAAATCATCCACTAGATCAGTATTTCCCAATCAGTGTGCCATGGCACACAGGTGCTCCCTCAGGCCTGAGCAGGTGTGCCACAGAATGTTTGGAAAAACTACTCAAAGTGTTCTTGATTGGCTCATGAATATTCATGAGTTCATCTGGAGCCAATATGAAGGTGTGCCTCAAAATAACTAAAGGTATCATAAAATCCAAAGGAGATCATCTAGTCCAACCCCCTGCCAAAAAAGCAGGACTACTCTCACTAAATTATCTCAGCCAGGGTTTTGTCTAACCGAGCCTTAAACATCTCCAAAGATGGATATTCCACCACTTCCCTAGGCAACCCATTCCAATGCTTCACCACCCTCCTAGTAAGAAAGTGTTTCCTAACATCCAACCTCAGCCTCCCCAGCTGCAACTTGAAACCATTGCTCCTTGTTCTGTCCTTTGTTACTACTGAGAACAGCTTAGCTCTGTCCTCCTTGGAGCATCCCTTCAAGCAGCTGAAGGTTGCTATCACATCCCCCTCAGTCTTCTCTTCTGCAGACTAAATAACCCTAGTTCTTTCAGTCTCCCCCCATAGGTCTTGTGCTCCAGCCCCCTGATCACTTTTGTTGCCCTCTGCTGGACTCTCTCTAATTTGTCCACATCCTTTTTGTAGCGGGGAGCCCAAAACTGGACACAGCATTCCAGATCCGGCCTCCAGTGCGGAAGAGAGGGCGACAAGGTGCACCAAGGCAGAGAAAAGGCTGGGAACCACAGCACTAGATAATACAACCTAGAAGAAAAATCCAGTTGTAACAGTCAGGTAGTAAATTAAAGGCTCCATCCATGATGGATGGTTGAAGCTTAAACATCATGTCTGGTTTTCTCCGGGATTTGGGGGGTGGGAGGAGTATGCACTGAGTGAGGGTGCAGGTTTGACCATTATTTCACTATTCTCAGCATTTTTCTCTTTCCTGGGGAGTGCAGCCCGAGCCTGCACCAGACGAGGGCGGGGGGGATACGGGTAACTCCGCGCTAGCGGATGGGCAGGACAGACAGCTGTCGGATCCGGCTGGGAGGATCCACACAGCGAGCGGCTGGGAGTAACCCGTCCCCACTCCAGCCCCAAGACTCCGCCCCCTGCTCCGACCTCCAGCCCCGGGTTCCCCCGCCGCCCTGCGGTAGGGGGCGCTGTTCCGCTTCTCTCCTAGCTCAGCTCCCTCTACGCGGCGCCGCGCTGTCAGCGCCCGCAGGTCACATGACCCCCTGCCGGAGAGGGGGCAGTTGTGTCACGTGACTGGTCAGTTGGCGGGCGGCCGCAAGGCCTGCTAAGGCGAGAGGGAGGAGAGGAAGCGCCCGCTGCCTCCCGGGCGGGGAGGGGCGAGTTTGCCTCGATAGCAATGGCAGGCGCGGGCCCGGCAGGTGAGTTTTTCCTCACGGGATCGGCTGCAGGCCCGAGAAGGGCGTCACGTGACCGGCCGGCGCGCGCTGAGCCCGGCCGTTGGTGGCGGGAGCTACGGTGGCCGAGCAGAGCAGGGCTGGGCTGTTTCCTAGGTAACCGCGCGGCGCGGGAGAAGAAGGTGCCGGCTTCTCAAAGCTCCGCCACAGGTGGGTGACCGGACGGGGATGGCGGCAGCCTCTGGGCGCCGCTCCGGCCGTTGGTCAGGGGACCCGCCTCGCCTGGGGGCTCCGACCGCCGCTTCTTGTGCGGGCCGGGCGCTCCCCAGCTCGGCGCGGCCGCCGGGTGCCCTGGCGAGGTGGGGTCCTGGGGCCGGAGGCGGGAGCAGCGCCTGAGCCCCAGCGGTGGCCCCAAGCCCCGCCGCGGGCTCGGTCCGGTGTGCTGGGGCCTCTGCCCTGGAGCCGACCCGAGGGTCTGAAACGCCGCAGCCCGGGTAAAGTGTTGCCGCCTCCTCCCCCCAGGTCACAGGCCATCTCCGGGAGGGACCCAAGCTAAATCCGCCGCCTCCTCCGGCACCCTGCGGGGCCCAGCTTCCCCGGGACTTACAGGGAGACTGAGCCGGGTCCTCGGGTTCTCGTGGAAAGGTGTGTAAGGGCTGCAGATTGCCCGCTCCAGCGTGCTGGGCGGATACGTTTAAAAAGCATAATAAGTCGGAAGAGACAGATTTAGGTCTTGCCTGCAGTGGAAAAGTGAGTCGAACTATGTTAATTTCACCTACAGTAGGGGTCTCAAACGCAGATCACCACGAGGGCTGCATGAGGACTAGTACATTAGCCCGAGGGCCGCACCACTGAAACCTTTTCCGACAACAATATTGCAAATATCAGTAACAATCATGTTGTTGCAGGCCACAGGAAACAGCTTGAGGGGCCACATGCGGCCCGCGGGCTGCGTGTTTGAGACCCCTGCCTTACAACATGTCAACACTGTCTTCCGTGGATCCATGGTGTACGTCTCCACCCACCTAAGAGTGGCTGTGCATCTCTCAACTGCCCAGCACCTCCCTGCTGGAATGATAGCCCAACTGCCCCACAGGCCCCCAGGTCACTGGTGGGCCACCTGGGGCTACTCTGCTACCAGCAGGAGCCAGCGGAGGCTTCCTGGCATTTTCCCCCTGTTGCTTCCTGGAAGCCACTCACGGCTTTTCACAGTGGGGGAGCAGGGTCCAACTGCCATGACTTCTCACTCCTCCCTCTCCCACTCCCCACCAGCAGTCAGGCGACCTTGTCACTTTCACGGCTTACTGAGACTGCTGGGGGACAGCTGGGGAACGCCAAAGGGGCGTCTCCCCTCTTGGAAGCTGGGGCTTCTTGCCCTGCTCACAGCCTCAAGTGGGGTCCTGCTGCCCCCGACTTCTCATCCCACTTCTATACAGGAGCAGAGCCCAGTTGTTGTTGTTGTCAATTTCAGAGCTACAAGAATTATAGCTACCAGCCAATGTAAGAAATTTAGTGTCTACACTAATATTGCATCACCCCATCTATGCTGACATAGACCCTTTTGTAATATTGTATGTATATACATGGCTTGCAAAGCTCTTTGGAATCCTTCTGCTTTAAGGACATAAATATAAACTTATTAAAGGTGAAATTCATATAAAGTCTTCTGAGGAAACCTGTACTTGATTTTGGTTAACAGCTGACATGATCTAGGGCAAATGGTGTGGATGTCAACTGATTTTTTTAAAATGCTTTTGAAAAATAAAACGGGATGAATTTTATAAGACGTACTGTACATATGTATAAAAAAAACTCATGTATGTATGTAATGCACAAGAAAATAGGGTTAGATAAGAAGATCAGGATTCACTTACTAGCAAGCTTGGTGGTTAAAAATTGCTTAAGCGACGGTGCAGGCGGTGTAGGTAGTAACATATTAAAATATCTCAGTTCCCAAGATTCTTTGTTGAAAAATTATAAAATAATAACAGATTATGTGTGTCATGGGAGGTAACATTCTTAATAGTCTTGCTGTGTATTTCTGAGACTCTCCAAGTGTTTACACAGGGTTATCTATTTAATTCAAAGATGGCACGGTAATTTGCTGTTAGTGCTGGCAACGTGTTGGGTAGTCTTTAGATGGATTAAGAGGGAAAGCAGGAAACAGGTATCAGAACTCAACTGTCACAATCAGTTTACTACTTAGGCAACAGTTCTGTGTTCTGAAAAAGTTCACATTTAACAGTAAAACCTTGTCTGCAAACACTTAATCCTTTTGAATTTATTATAGCACTTCTTATTCTGAAAGGTCCCAGAGCACTTCAGATCTACGAATGGCACTAGCAAAAAAACAGCCAAGTTGAATCTAAAGGGTGACATCTAAATACTGTATAACATTGAAAGGATGGGGAATATTTGCTGTCAAAACCAGAACAAATCTTCCCTAAACAAAAAACACTATTAGCTGTTCAGTGTGAATGCAGAGCAGACAGCATTTCCCCTTTAAGAGCTAACCAGAAAAACATCCACAGATTAAATAGTTATTTACTTTGTTATGTACCAGAAATGTGCACAGTGCTGGATAAACCATAAAAGTCTCCCTGCCCCAGATGGTTCACAGTCTTGGAGAATAAACAGCAGTTAAAATGCATCAAGTGCCTTGCAAGTACTATATGTAATATAGATGCAAATTAATATTTATGGTGTTTTTCCCTTTTGTTACAAATTAAATATTTAATTCCTGTTAGGATTAGTGGAAGATCTACATAGTGAAGAAGAATATTAAGGATGAGAGGAAACCCTTATTTATCAACTTCAAAATCCTTAACAGCTGAATCTTTTCTTCAGTATTTAAGACAGGGCTTGATAAAATTGCTCCCCAGCTAGGCACCCAGCTTCAAATTAAGGCACATAGCTGGGACATCCCCCGCCACCGAAAAACCACTGCTGTCACTTTTGATGGTGGCGCAGAGCCTCCTGCCACCAAATCCACTAGCACCGCTGCAGGTCCTGGTAGCTCTCTTTTTAGGCACCAGGGGCTGTTCCGCTGCTGCAATTCTGTGGTGGAGCTAGGTGCCACACTACAAACCCTGAGCACCAGTGATGACTTAGTGCCCCAGGTTTGTTGAGCCATGATTTAATCCTGTGGTTCTAAGGGGTCTAGGCAATTCATATGCAGTGCTTGGACCTTCCTTTGCAGTAAACACAATATTTGGGGGAAATGTGGTATAGTCTAGTCTTGATACACAACTTTTAAGGTTTCCTCTGTGCAAAGTTAGTGGGAAATCACCAGACTACTTAGCATTTCAAAAGCACTCTTTTAACTGCTTTTTCTTTTTAATTTTAGTGTTTTGGAAGTTAAAATTGAATTGCTGATTATGGCTCATCGGTTTTCAAAAGAAGAACTAGATGAGCAGTTTGAAGAATTTCTGAAAGAGGTATGTTTATGTTTTACCATGAGATTCATTACATATCTTTTCATTCACTCCATTAAATTGAGGAGAAACTTATAGATGGGTGTGGTAGAGCAGGAGGAGCATAACACAGCTGTATGGTGGTGAATAATTGTCAGCTGTCTTTTAGGTTGTGATTTCACAAAGACTTAGAGACCTGCTTACCAGAAAACATGCAAGTAGTCCCAGTAAAGTCAGTGGGATATCTTTGTGCTTAACTTTAAGTCTGTATTCATGTTTTTGCTGGCCTTAGGTAACTCATTTGCTACATGATTTTATAATTTGATTTATTGTGATTACAGTATTCAAGGTAGTAAATTTGTGAGCTGCACTCAGCACCAGTAGCTGAGATTCAGAATTGATCTGCTTAACTTAGAATACATGGAATGAGGTCAATGGCAACTTTTCCATACATATATAAAATTGCATTTAAAACTACTTTTATCAGATATTTTTCCTATATTGCTTTTAGATATGTAATTTCACTTAAATTGCTCTAAATTCTAATAAAATTAATTGCTATAAAATAAACCTAAAAAATGGGAGACATCAGTAGTGGTTTGAAAGCTTTAGGCTGAACAGTTTTATCACTGGTGACACTTGATGCTTTGATGATCCTTGGTGTTTGTCTAAGAGTCGCATTTAGTCAAAAATATCCAGATTTTCTACTTCTGGTTTCTGAAGATCAAAACACTATAAATCTCCAGCCCTACATTTCTTTTACTGAAGCTGCATTATGTAGTCTCTTTCTTTTCCAGCATATGAATGAAAACAAATTGTTGTAGGGTCAGTCCAGATAAGCTGGAGAAGGTGCTAGTTAGACGTGGAGAAACATCTGGAGGATTTGGCTGGGATTGTGTACTCTGTTTATTGAGTTCTGCTTGTCTATTGTCCAAAGCAATTAATAATATCTCAGTATTTTACTAGATCCATCACTGCTTCTGGTTAGCCTGTCTTGAGTTTCTCTTTGGCTGGCCAAGCAATTGTCATCTCATCTTTCTGATACAGGTCTTGCTATGGTTTCCACACGTTTCTCTTGTAGGCTTCATTACTATAGTATGGGTTGGATACCCTTTAAGAACACTTGAAAGCTTTGGTAGTGGAAAATGTTTCCTCCTGTCTTTAAAGCAGGGAAGACTGTCAGCTCATAATACTGTTGCTCCGTGTGGCTTCCAGTTTCTTTTGTTTAACCTGTTCAAGGCCTTGAATGGCCTGGATATGGCCTGTCTGCCTTTTTCCCCTGTTGCCTTTTCTGGTAATTGAGATCTACTGGGGGTACAATTAAGATAAATCTGTTGGGCTCTGATGGCTTTATCCAGGGATTACGACTTTGTAACTCTCTCTGGTTTATTGAAATCTTAGTATGGAGTTTGTAAGAGCATGAGGTGAACCACACTTATTTACTCCTTCCCTTGACTGGAGATGCTGGCATAGTAGATAAGACATGTGATGTTGGATGGACTTGGCCAGTGCAAAGTATACATCCCTATTTTGGATAACACATATGTATGTGATCTTAGTGTGCCATCCAGGATAGTGGGCACCAATTAAAATAATACAGAAGAACCCCAGAGTTATGAACACCTCAGGGAGGTTGTTCATAATCCTGAAATTTTCATAACTGTGAGCAAAATGTTATGGTTGTTCTTTCGAAAAAATTGCAACTGAACATTAACTTAATACAGCTTTGAAACACTACTGTTAAAAAGAAAAATGCTGCTTTCTTTTATTTCTGTAGTAGTTTACATTTAAAACAGTACTATAGATAGTTTTTAAAATAATTCTGCAGTTGCTTGATTGTGTAGGTCTGGTTCCAAATGAGATGTGTGACTGACTGGTCAGTTTATAACTGAGGTTCTACTGTATGTCATGTGTTAATATTTTAAACATTCACATAAGTAGTTAAACTACTCACAGAGTTGCAATAGTTAGTTCTTACTGGAAGCTGTGAAGTTTCTTATTTTCTTTAGCTTGTTTCTGCCTACCTAAATTGTCCAGCTCAGTCAGCTCCCTACAGCAGGCTGTCCAACTCATTTCCTATGGTGGGCCAGATTTGACTTAAATGTATTTCTGGTGGGCCATACAGACCATAAATCAGGGGTAGACAAAATCAGCTCACAGCTAGGCACCAGTAGTTTTACTTTTAGTCATGAGAGGGCGCGCCTCCATTACATTTCTGCAGTGGAGCTAGCTGGCAGGCCACTAGAACTGTTCTCCATGGCAATCAGAAGCATAGAGTTGTAAAAGCCTGCCATAAATTGAAATATTGCATTCTCACAGCATTGCAGAGTGCTAGGTATGCAGAACTCTGCTCTGAAATGCCATTTTCTCTCTTCCTGTTATGGAGAGTGTGTGGTCCAACAGAGCACAGTTATGGGACAGATGGAAGAATCTGCGCATTTGACACCACAGTCCTACAGCCATAAAGCTGGTGTAATTCTGCTGAGCAGCTTTGAATAAGAAGGATTGGGAAACTTAAATGGCATTTGGAGCGAAAATGACTATGGAACTTAAGGTACTCCATCAGCTAAGAGGACCTAGTTCTGCTGTTTTTGAAAACAGTCTTCAGAATAAATAGTTACTACACTGAAGTTTTTAAGTGTTTGCAGTTATAGTAGTATTATGTAGATGTTTTACTGAAGAAGTGTGGTGGTTTAGTTTCGCTTTTTCAGAAACTGATGTTTGTGGCTGGAGTTAAGGGTGTTTTCTCAGGAGGCAGAGCCATATATTCTGAGAGAAAGAATATGGTAAAGGTAAAATCTTAATTGTACATTGCAAGGTGGCCTGAGTACTACAGGGATTTCCTGTGGGGTTTTTTGTGTGTGTTTGTTTTATTATGGTATTGTATGCCCTGGCACAACTTTAACCAGCTGTCTGGAAGCCTTTTGGGCAGCTTTTCCTTAATTTTTAAGAAGTTGGATTTTTTATCAGTTGTAGTTATTCAAATGAACAGCTTATCAATGGTTATATATGTATTTTCCTGCATATATTTTCACTTCCCCCATACAGTTGATTTCCTTGTGCAAATTCCTCTGCATAGTTGTATTCATTCCCTATGCCCTCTTGTAGAAGCCTGTTATCTAGTAGCCCCCTATATACATACGAGGTTGGCCCTGTACCCTTCCTCATCCAACTCCTGCCTCCTTCTGTTTCCCCATGGAGTTTTCCTCCTCAATGTACTTCCCCCATCCACCAAATCTTTAGTCCCTATCAAACCTCTTTCTTCTTACATATTGAGAAAACTGACTCGAGCTAGATCAGCATTTCTTAGAGATTTCTGTGTCACACAATATATGGGGACTTTTCCCATGTAGAGCACTCCATTTGCTTTGCTTGAGGCTTCGTGACAGCTGCAAGTGGAGCTCTGAAGAGCAATAGATTGATTATTGCTGCTTTATGATGATATTCCTGTGCAGCCAAAAAGGAGTTGTTTTAGAAGGAAGAAGCTTATTCACTTGATTGGAAAACCTGCAGAGTATTGTTCAAAAAACTATATCAAGAGAATCCTGATTCCTTTCAAAGGTTGTGTGCACAAAATAATATGTGTAATGCTTGCATATGCGAAGAAAAATAATTTTAAAAAATTAATGCAAAAATGTTAATGAAACAGTACTTTCACTGAATGACTGGAATGATCTTGATCTGTGAAGTCCTAAATGCTATTCCCTTAATTTTACTGCTGTGCCTTGTGCCACTGACCATGAACTGCTTTGTGGTAGTAAGTTACACAAGTGTTTAAATTATTTTAGGATTGGTGACCAAGCACTTGAAGAATTAGTCTGCCTTTATGCATGTTTTTGACATTAACCTTTTGTTAGCTGTCTATTCAGTAATTAATAAGTATCATTGTTTAATGGGAAATAAAATAGTTGAATCTGTTTGACTCTACTTTTTTCAATATTTTTGAGAGACATTATGGTTTTTTAGCCTTCAAAACTGGTATTTGTTTTGTTTGTCTTTCCTTTTAAACAGTAGACATTTTCAGTAAGTTTGGTGATCAGACAAATGTGATATGGGGGGTGGCATGTAGTAATTTTTGTGCAAGTTTTCTATCACAGGTGTTACATTATTATTTGCAGATGACAAGATGGCTGGACATAGAAAATTTCCAGATCTGAATCAGAACATCTGGGGGTTTCAGTTTCTTCAGTTATGATACTCCAAGGAATATCAGGATCATGCATGCCCTGCTTACTGAGTATATGATAAGCTAGTCATAAAAGGAACAGCAAGTAGTAACAGAACTTGCATCTTGCACCTGTCAGTAACTCCATGCTGGAGAGAGGCACTCCATCCTTGTGGGACAGTGGTGCTGTGATACTTGTGTTGTGAATAGAATAAGAAAATAATTTTGACTTTGTTATTTATCAACTCCATATATTAAAAATAGAAAATTGTGTTTTGTTCTGTCTGGTGAGCAATTCAGCCAAAAGAGTGTACTGTATGTGCTGGCATTTTTTAGCTTCATAATTTCCTAGTTTTTTTATTACATTGCTTAGTATTCATGTTGCAGACTTTCAGTACTTAAGATTGTCTTTCTGAGTCTATTGAAAACATTCTTTTATTTTTGTAAACTGTTTTAATGGTTCAGAAATGATGGGGTTTTGAGTAGTATAGTATCTTTGTGAATCTGTTCCTTTTGCTAGAGGTATCAATGTTCTCACTAGAACCAGGTCTGCTTGTTTAAATCTTAACATATGAATGACTTCACAATTACAAAGTACATAAATCTTGGTTGATTCATGTATCAAGATTGCGCTGTTAAAATGACCAGCAGTCCAGAAATATTAATATAAACAAGATTTCTACAATGGTTTTAATATGCCTACATGACACATCCTGTCCGTTTCATAGTTTAACAATATAACCAATAATATGCAATGTTAAACTACACAATTAGGAGAAAAACTAAGAAAAGAAAATACAGTAATATCTACCCCAGCTGGGAGAACCTTAATCTCTTGTGTTTCTGGCCTTTGCTGGCTCTTACAACTGTATAAACTTAACATTCTTTTGCTTTGTTTTTTTTCCCCTTTCATTTCATTAGGCTTCTTAAGTTTTGTTTTAATACATTTTTTAAAAATAGTATTGGCTTCATTTATCATAGGAGAATATGATATAGCATGTAAAGTCCACACTGCACTGACTCAACTGATTGGGTTTGCTACAGAGGGAGTGTGTTGGGGAACTACTTGTGTGTGGCAATGATGAGAAAAAAAACCCATGCATTGAGGTTCTGGTAGGGATAGGCATATGTGGGGCTGACTATGTCTCCTGCCCTTCTTTCTTCCACCAGTCAGCATCACAAGAGTACTGTGGTCATTGTTCTGTCAGTAGTCTCCCAGAGCTGTCCTGAGAGTCGGAGGAAAGGAGCAGAAGTTGGATCTGTGGGAACAGGTCAGGTCTCTTCTTCAGCACAGCCTGGTTACTTGGTAGAATGGCTGTGGGTCTGTCTTCTCCACACTCCTTACCAGTTACCTCAGAAGGAGTTTTGAACTTTGCTCAAGTGGGCTGGCAGGTTCTGAGTTAGGCCTAACAGTCAGAATGTCTGTGGCTGACTGTTAGCCTTGCATGGATACCAACTTGATAGTCAGGGCACACTGCCTACCTGACTTAATTCCCAAGAGCATGGAAAGTACAAAGTGGAATTCTGAGTTCTGGCCTCTACGAGAGAGAAGGGTGACTTCAGTGATTATTTCAGAGGAAGGCATGAGGGGGGTGGAAAACTTAACTTTAAACTTTTAACAATGCTACTCGGAGTACAAAGTCAGGTTGTGTATACATCTTCTGTGATAGGAAGGGATGTGGTCAGGATTTACCCAAGCATTTTATTTTAAAATTATTAATATTCACGGGTTCTTACACTGTCACAAACGAAATAAGTCTGATTGCATTGTTCATTTGAACGTGTATGTTACTGAGTAGGTGATTTTTGCACCGCCACCTGAACTCAAACATTACTGCTACAAATACAGTACTCCATATCCTAGTATAGTTATTGTTCTCTTGTACAACTTTATGCTACAAATATGAAAAACCAAAAAAGGGTAGAATGTGTGGGATTAAGGGAGGCTCCTGGAAAATTCTACCAAAAAGGCTGTGGATTAAATTTGAGTTGTATCGTAAGCACAATAGAAATATTTCATTGTTCTCTTTTTATAATAGTCTGATCCTCAATTAAAAATACAACCTAAATCTAGATGTTTACAAATTTACCTACTTTTCCACTTCTTCTGGAAGAAAGTAGGGTTATAAGGAACAGCCATCATGGATTTGTCAAGAACAAATTGTGCCAAACCAACCTAATGTCCTTCTTTGACAGAGTTACTGGCCTAGAAAATAGTGGGGGAAGCTACAGACATGATGTAACTTGATTTCTAATAAGACTTTTGTCACATGACATTTTCACTAAGAAAACTGGGAAAATTTTTATAAGATGAGTACAAAACTAATTTGTACTCAGAGTACACAGTGGTTTGCTGTCAAACTAGACAGGATATCTATATAGATAAATCTGGCAAGGTCTGTCCTGGGTCTGATACTATTCTGTGTTTTCATTACTTAGATAAAGGAAAGTAGAGTGTGCTCACAAAAATTGCTTATGACCTCAAGATGGGAGTGGTGATAGCACTCTTGAGATCAGGATTAGAATTCAGAACTGGAGAATTGGTCTGAATTCTAGAAGATGATATTCAACACGGTGAAATTCAATAAAGAGAAGTGCAAAGAACTCCAGTTAGAAAGAAAAAAAGTCAAATACACAGCTATAAAATAGGGAATAATAGCCTAGGTGGTAATACTATTGAAAAGCATTTGGGATTATGGTGGGCCACACATTTAATGACTCAACAGTGTGGTGGAGTTGCAGGAAGTGCCAGTGTGTACTAGGTTGTATTAACAGGACCATGGTATGAGGCGCAGGAGATAATTGTTGTGCTCTGCACTCAGCTCTTAGTCAGACTTCAGCTGCAATAGTATGTCCAGTTATGGCTGTTGCCCTTTAAGAAGATGTGGACAAATTGGAGAGAATCCAGAAGTGATCATCAAAACTGATCAAAGGTTTAGAAAACCTGTGATTATAAGGAAAGGTTAAAAAACAGGATATATTTAGTCTTGAGAGAAGAAAGCTGAAGGGTCATCTGATAAGTCTTCATATATGTTAAGAGTTGTTTTACATATGAGAAAGTGGTCAGGTGTTCTTGCTGTCCACTGGAGAAGTAATGAGGTTAATCTACCGTTAAGTTTAACTATCCTTATAATTGGAGGTTTCCGAGAACAGATTAGATAAACACCTTTTAGGGTTGGTGTAGGTATATGGTCCTGCCTCAGCACATGGGCCTGGATTTGATGAGCTCTTAAGATCCCATTTAGTTCTACATAGCTGTGATTCTAAATTGCATCAAAGTGTATACAGAGCCATTTTTAATTCTTTGTATGTCTGATTCAGTCTCTTTCAGATGATTCGTTTGGAAATTCAAAGAAAAAATCCACCTTTCTTGAGACACTGACACAACCCAGGAAACGAGAACTGAAGAAGAAAGATTCTATGCCATGGTGGATATCTGAGGATGATTCTGATGATGGAGGTAAATATTGTGTATTTCTGAGTGACTTCAATTCTTTTGGCCACAAGGTGTCAGTCAAGAACTTTCTGTTTTCATGGGGGTTTTTTTGCATCCAGAAGAAAGGTTGGTAAGTAACTGGTAGTTCACAATTATTTACAATTTTTTAGCACACCAGCAAGTAATGTTTGCAGAATATGAAATGAAATGAATTAAACTATTTTTATTCAAATCTTGATTGGAAAGATAATTTGAAATAGCAAATCATGTGTGTTATGCAGCGATTGCTTTTTTGGTTAGCGTGAATTTAATAAAATATTGAGATACCCTTATTTCAGATGAATAAAGTCTGAATGACACAAAGATGATGGATTTTTAGAAAATGTAGGATATAAATTAGATCTGCTCAACTATAAATTGGTTACAGTGTCATTAGTAATGCGTAATATTTCTTTCTACTCAGTATCTACAGACCTCCATTTTTAAAAGGGGGGGGAACAATTTTGAAACGAGATCTGTATTCGTGATCTTTATAGTTGCAGCTATGCCTTTGGAGGGGGTGAAGAGAGAAAAACACGCAAAAAAAGCTATCATTTTCCCATCTTCAGTCAGGTGGAAGTTTTTCATAGATCTGTAGTGGGTTGACGAAACCTATAGACCAAGGGTGGCCAAACTTATGGAACTCAAGAGCCACACAAGCTGATTATTAAACCTCCAAGAGCCGCCCTGAGGCATATAGCCATATACTTTTAGCTACTAAATTGATTGGCTGGCATTCTACCACGAGCCACGCTTTTTCATTCAAGAACCACAGTTTAGCCACACCTGCTATAGACTAGCAGTTCTGATGATTTCTCATGCAGTAACTACCATGATCACATCTCCTACAAGAAAATATATATTTGTTGAAAAATTCTACCTCAGCTTCCTAAGTAGTCTTGTTCTCCAGTGACCAGTAACTACTTAGGAACCCAGCTTTCAAAGGTGATTGCCACTTACTTTTTCAATGTGAATGGGGGCTCTTATTCTTGAGATCCACTGCAGCAATGTAAAAGTGAGCTCAGCAGAAAGGCACAAGAAACATTCCTTGAAAGTCCATGCAGATGCTGCTGGTCATCTCAGGTTTTAAGAAAGACTCTGTATCATTGATCTATAGTCATAGTCCTTACCCAAAATACTACATGCTCACTTAATCCACAAATATAATAAACAGCCCTGAACTCAGAAAGTGTCGAATTCAGTGGTTCTCAGTCACTGTGTCGGGACACATTAGTGTGTCATCACACAGTGGTAAGTGGTAAGTATGTCATGGAGAACTGGAGAGATGGCTGGATTTGGCCTGTGGGAAGCTTGCTAGTGTGTCCTGTACAGTTGCAATATGCTGCCAAGTGTGTCGCAATTCACTAAAGTTTGAGAACCACTAGTCTAGCTTTTTTCTGATGAGCTCAGTGAGTTGTTCATTTTGGTCTCTGGCTTTTCACAGGTACTACTGGCAGACTGTCTCAGATGTTTCCCATTAGCTTTTAAAAGTCCTGAGGGAGAACTCGCTTGCTGAGCAAGGAGTGCAAACTGAGCATTCCAGCTGGCCACTCTTTTGGCAAAACTGACTTTGAAAGAATGCTAGCTCCAAGGAATATAAAAACATTTCTCAAGGGATTATAAAAGCTTCACTTGTTCTCTTGAAGGCCCAGCCTACTATACAGGGCTAAGTTAATGGAAGATATGCAATCCATGTGGCACAGAGTGCATATCTCCCATCGACTTAATTACTTTGACTTACTGCGTTGTCTTCACTCAGCTGCATCAAGTGACAGTGCTCTCCCAGGAGTGGCTGCTCAATCGATCCCGCTGCATTGAACCATGGGGGCTTGATGTAGCATTTTCAGTATAGACCAGAAGTGGCCAAACTGCAGCTCGGGAGCCACATGTGGCTCTTGATTGAAAAAGTGTGGCTTGCGGAAGAACGTCAGCAAATCAGTTTAGTAGGTAAAAGTATATGGTTATATGCCTCAGTGCTGTTCTTGAAGGTTTAATAATCATCTTGTGTGGCTCTTGAGTTCCATAAGTTTGGCCACCCCTGGTATAGACAAACCCTCAGTTCCCTTTGGGATCCTAAATGTAAAGCACGAAGTCTTTTGAAATTTTTCTGAAGTCATTATTGGGAGCTGCATGGCAAACTGTGTGATAGATACTTGGAACAGTGCAACCAAATGATGTGGAACAGCACATATCAGCAACTGGTCTCGATGCACTGTGTCATTTCTGCTTAAACTAATTCTATCATGCTGTTTCAACTAAGAACAGTTCAGTTCTCTAGAAGAGATGCCATCTTAAAGCCCAAATTGCAGAGTAGGCAGCTAGGTAAAAATCTTTACAAACTGAGCAGGTTTGATCTGCATGCATTGTGACACAATAAATCTAGAGACCCACTAAACAATTTAGGGTCATTCTTAAGAGTAGGACCTTGCTTAAAAGCTGAAAAATAATAGGTAATCTTGGTCAGTTTTGCCAATACAGAATCTTTCATGCACAGTGTGTTGGATCCAGGTACACTCTTAGGGCCCCTTGTTCTAATCTTGCATTGTGAAGTGGACATAAAGTTCTAACTGGGCAGCTGGGCATTACCTGTGCATAAAGGAATTTCTTGAGGATGTAAAGCAGTGCATCTGTCTCTGTGATCTCTTTCTGACTGAAACCATACCGTAGCAAAGAACACTATAAAATAGCAAAACAAACAAGGAGTCCTGTGGCACTTTTAAAGTCTAATAGATTTATTTATTGCATGAGCTTTCAAGGGAGAAAATCCTGAGGATTTTCTAGTAGTTTGCACTAGAGATTGAACTGCCTCTTTGTCTGTGGGAATCAGGGTGCACAGTGGTGACCTACACCATCTTTCTACCCTACCCATTCTTGTGTCCTTTGTCAAGTGTAGTTCAGCAAGATCCAAGGATCCAGGCCTGTATTCTCATAAAGATTTTCCAGTATGTTGTCATTTTGTGCAACTGAACAGTCTGAGCAATGCTGTGGTACTAAATTCCTACAAGGAATATGCTGAAAGAATGACCTAGTTTCTTATCTTCTGTTGTCTTGCATCTCCAGTGTTCACTTATTCACATGCAGCTTAAGGAATAAAGTAATGGTTAACATTGCTGAAGAATAAGAATAAATGATACTGCTTCAGATGTAACAAATGTGGGAATAAACTTTGGACTTGACAGGTTAAATTCAAACCTAAAATTCCATGAAATTCTGCAGAGATTTGTGTTCCCTTAGACCTGATCCTCTAACTGATTGACAGACAACTCTTGGTAAAGTCTGCAGGTGGTACCTGCATGAGATCTGCAGCATTAAGCTTCTAGTGCTTTAGGCACTCTGCTAATTACATTATTTCTTTCAGAAGTGATAGTTGAAAGTAGTTTGTCAATGTGAAGCAACAAACTCGTGTGCAAATCTTTAAGAATCCTAATCTTTCTGTCTCTTTTCATGCAGTATAAATCTGTTGTCTGATTATCTTTTCCTGGCCCTCTTATCTTAAAAGGAGCTGACATTGGGTATAAGATCAAATAATAAAGATTAAACTGTCTTTTTATACTAACTAGAAAACTATGGAACTATATGAAAATATGCTTATGGGAACTAAAAGGTATAGTGGTTGCCACTGACTGCTGTTCAGCTGGCTGGAAAGCAAAATAAAACTTGTAACATCTGTAGATTTTATATTTGAACTCAGCTTTTGACTTTAAACTAAATTTGAATTTATTTGTAGAGTATATTTCCAACTGTTGACTTTCATGTTTGATATAGATTAAGAATCTGCCTCTATTCTTGTGGGCAGTTTTTGTTGTCTCTCTCCCCAGCTCCCCATCCCCTTGGATGCATTTGAGTCTAGTTAATGACATAACCCTTCTAGTTCTTTTCACTATCTTACTGATAAAACAAAGAGTATAATAAGAATTTCTGTCTATTCTGTGTCCAGCTTGCTTATCTAGTCTCGCTGTCTCTCCTATTTCCCAAGATCCTCAAACAAGATTTGTCAAACCAGAGAAAGAGAAAAAAGTAATGGAAAGTAATGCTGAAATAGCTGGAGATAATGAACAGAAGATGACTCATTCAGTCTTCCAGTCTGGTACTTGATTCAATCAAATTTTCTAATATTTGTTGATAGTAGTTTGGTGCTGCTTTTGTAAGTAATAGAAATTCCTTCTCTTTGTTTTCCAGTTAGTCTCAGCATACTCATGAAACCAAGTTCAATTTCATTTTCATTTGTTTTGCCAAAAGTAACTAGGGGAACTGTAGACTTTATAAAGTGACAGTAGTGTAGTTGGGTAACAATGTCATTTTTCATTAGAATACACTTAATAGTTTGGCCAAATATGGAGAGAACCTTGTGTGTGACTGACACAGAAATCAGGGAAAAACTTAAGTATTTATCACTCTTGAGTTTAGTTATAAGTAAAATTAATATAGTACATTTACATCAGTTCTAATCCAGCTGGCATTCTGCTTATTTTTATGGAGTTTCTTCTGTGTCCTTTCCTCACAGTAGGAATAGGTAACCACATGAATGGAGCCTTAACCAGTATAAAACTGCTGTAAACAAAGTGAAGAAGAATTAAGCTGCTTATTTCTAAGGTCTAAGTTTTGTATTTAGGCACAGTCCTGTATAAGGAGCTGTATTTTGTTGTGCCACCCTAGAAGGAGTCCCCAGGAAGACCTGTTGCTCTCAGAGTTGGAACTTATGATAGACATACCATGGCATTTGTGTGTAGATAATAATAGCAGTGAGTAAATGGCAAGTAATAAGCTAAGTCCCTGTCTACACTAGAAAGATGTACTGCTTTGATTATACTGATAGTTAAAGCAGTATAGCCCATTAGTGTGGAGACAGTTATACTAATAAGAACATGAGAGAGGTCAGACTGGATAAGAGCAGTGGTCCATCTATCCTGTCTTCTGACTATGGCCAGGGGAATTAACAAACTAGATAATTAGAGCTCCATGCAGATACAAATATATGGATCCTCAGCTGATCTGCATCTGCAAGAGATGGTTGCAGATTTGCAGGACTGAGTAGGTAATCATAAAGTGATCCATCCCATCACTCATTCCCAGCTTCTGGCAAACAGCGCTTTTTTTTTTAAGCCAATGTAACTATTTCAATATGGGAAGAGGAATAACTAAACATCACCTTTATGCTGGGATAACTACTTCTGCTGAAGGGCTTGTGCTGGTAAAGCTGGGTTATGAAAATCACAACCATAACTGACACAGTTATACCAGGAAAACTTTTTAAATTGTAAATGCATCCTAAATGCATTTTTGATGTCAAAATCGAACCCTTTCACATACTGTCAGTAGTTTAGAAGGCCACAAGAAATGAAATGTTTATTGCATGGTCCTTTGAGTAGTGTTTGATGGTTCCTCAGTGCTACAGGAAATCTCACTTCTATTACACATCTAGTTTCCTAAACAAGGATGGCTGTTCTGTGTTTGATCAACCTAATCCACATTTGCTGAATTATAAAGTATGTTGGTCTGGGAGATACAAGCACTAAAAACTGAAGAAATTTCTCAAGCTATAATGGCATACTTTAGGGGCCTGGGAAATGAGGGGGGGTTGCTTTTTTTTTTTTTTTTTAAAGGAAGTTTAAAAAGGGATGTCTTTGTAGTAAGTTGATATAAGGAGAGGGATATTGTCAACTCTTTTATCCTGGGAGTCGTAAGGTCTAGTTTAATTTCAAGTGGTACCACTGACTCACTGTTGATCGTAACCAAAGCCTATCAAAGTCAATGGAAAGACTGCCATTGTCTTCAGTGGACTTTAAATAAATGCCTGTGGGACTTTAGGCATATTGTAGTTTACAACTCCTATATTCAAAATACAGAATTACCAAAGCTGCTACTACTTTTTCGTCAAAGCTTTTCACTGCTATGTTACTTCAGCAGCGCCAGATGCTTTCTTTGAAAACTGGTATTACAAAACTTGCTTTATTGGCAGCATAGCTATGTTAATATTTGTTCTCTTCAGACTGGATAGTCTGACATTTTCCTTCCATTCATGTTAGGAAAACAAATTGTATAAAATATATTGTAAGTAACAGCTGAAGCTATTAAAGAGAAAATAGCATATTTATAAATCTCTACGAACCAAAATTATTCTTTGGAGTCTGTATAGTAGTTTTACATTTTGGTAGCAGATAGATATAGTTCAACCTTCAAGAAATAAGTTTGTCAGTATTTTAACTTGAATTACCATGACTTATTTGTCTTATTTGACTCTTATACCCAAATATTCATGAACATTGTGTGTGTGAGCTTAAAGTTGTTTGTGTAGAACCTTTTTCTAGCGTGTCCTGCAGCAAGAAAATAGCTAAATACAGTATATTAGAAAAATTCCATAAGGCCAGGAAATATACATATTTTTATGAAGAAGGAAATGCTGCTTCTTACATTCTAGGCAGTTAACATGCTTGTTTTGTTTTCTATCCAGAAGGTGACTTCTAATAAATAAATTAATCATTTGTTTGCTGAAATTCTTGTCCAGTTATAAAATTAAATAAAACAGTACAGTCTTTTTGGATCTCATGATGCGACTCTCCCTTATTTTGTACTCTCGGTTGATGTTCTGTAAAGAAATTGGCCCAAGCATGTCCTACTGGGCCTTGCTGAGTCACAGGGTTGAGTAATGCCTTTGGATGGTGTTTGTACTACTGTCTCTTAATGACTTGTAAATCTCTTGTTTACTGTTCCCCTGTTGATCAATAGTTGTTTAAGACTTGCTTGGCTGTGGGTTATCTCGTTGGTTTTTCTTCAAGTGCTGCTCACATCCATTCTGGATTAGGCGTGTACATGCACGGATTCCCAGAAGCTTTTTGCCCTAGCCTGGCCCTGTAGGACAAGTGTCTCAAACTCATGGCCCACAGGCCATGCGCAGCCCCTAAAGTTATTTCCTGCGGTCCACAATGACACTTAAAATTTCTCAAATAATTGATAAAGCAAAATTTAAAGTGTTTACTTACTTACTCTTTGTCTTCCTCATGATACTTCCATCTTAAATGGAAGTAATTCTTACTTGCTCTTGGCATATATATGTTACTCTTCATTTTTTCATTTTGACTGTGCATTGTATGAAAACATTTCAATGATGCAGCTCTTGAGTTAATGTACTAGCTCTCATGTGGACCTTGCAGTGATATGAGTTTGAGATCCCTGCTGTAGGGTCAGTGGTCAAAACCCCATCTGACCTGTGTACTATATAGGGGGCCTGGGCCCTGGCCCTGCCCCTGCCCCTCCCCCTTCAGTCCCTTCTTTCCACCCTTTGCAGTGGTCCTGGGACTGCCCATTCTTGCACATCTGCAAATGCCTGTCCATTTCTTTGGCATTACCTCTCTTCTCAAATCTG
The DNA here is from genome assembly GCA_007922195.1 of Podocnemis expansa. NCBI lineage: Eukaryota > Metazoa > Chordata > Testudines > Podocnemididae > Podocnemis > Podocnemis expansa. The sequence goes on along the minus strand of ML681979.1, from coordinate 35,174,349 downwards.
GATTCTCTTTGTGTCTATGTAGCTTCTGGGCTCAGGACACACTGAAGAAACCGTCTCTCCCCTGCGTCCCAAAGGTAACGTGCCCTGACACAGACTCAGCCATGCGTGGCCTTAAGCCCTGTGCCATGTGCCTTAAAGCTTTCTCCATCAGCAATCCCCATGAGAAATGCCTAAAATGCTTCAGGGAGGCGCATAGGACCGACAAATGCCAGATTTCCCAGTCCTTTAAGCCAAGAACTCAAAAGGAGCAAGAAAACTACCTATGCTACATGGTGCTGGAAGAGGCCCTGTGCCCTGCCTGTGTGCCGAGCGGACCGTTGTCGGCATGGGCAGCCCTGGCACAGAGGGCATAGTCAGCCCAGACCCCACTTCGGCACAGGTCCCCATACAGGAACCCTAGAAAGCACCATACGGCATGAGAGTCTGTATGGGGTGTTCAACCACCTAAGGAGACGACCTGCCATCATCACAGGTCAGGACTGCCAGCACAGGCCTTGAACTCGGTGCAGAGGCCCAAGTCATCCTTGATTCCATCCACGTTCTAGGCGGCAAAGGCCCTCTTGCAGCTGCTACCCTCTACCCCACCCAGGCTGGTGCTGTTGAAAGGGAAACCAGCATTGCTGTCTAAGGCCTAGTCAGGGTCCCAATCAGAACAGGGACCATCGGTGCAGCACGAACCAGTGTAAGACAGAGACCAGAACCAGGGCAGCCCTACCCAGCACAGGGCCTCAATACTATGCTCCCTAAGACTCTTGTCTGGGGACAATCAGCATAGCCCTTCACCACCACAGGCTCAGAGGTGCCCCGTAAACTGCTCTGGGGACTCTCCACATGGCCACTCGCCTAGGAGAGCTTTTACCCCATTGACCTCAGGGTCTGAGTCAGGATGACAGGGCTTACCTATGATTCTCCCTGGAGACCTCTGCCAGAGAACACTCCCCGGCATGGTCACAAAAATCGTGCTGCCCCAGGTTGCAATCCCGCTCGTTGGAGGACTCCAACACTGGCGCCATTGTTCATCAGTACCTCTAGTATGGGTCCCAACTTCGGGGCTGCCTGGAGGGTAAGCACAGGAGAAAGCTCTCCTCATCATCTCCATGGCACAGGGCTTCAGGAGTCAGAGTGCTGGCACTGCCTGCACCGACACATTCCTCTCTGCACAGAACCTCGCTGGCAGCCATGCAGAAGAGGGGATGCTCTCTGCATGCCTTCTGAGATAGAGAGACCAACCATCCCCCAGCTTGGGGCTAGACACCTTCAGCTCAGGACATGGTACCACAAACCATTAAGGACTGGTCAGCACAGTGAACTGACTGGGGGTCTTGGTACTCCCCCCATAGGGATCTAACATCCCTAGAATCATCAAGACAAGCTGCACCCAAGGAGCTTGGGACTCAGTGATGTCTGATGAGGAACTTGACCCAGGAGAGGAGCCCTCAGGCTTCCGCTGAAATGACTTGAAGATAATGTCATCATCTTCACCTGACAAAGTGGCCTACCAAAAGTCCCTTCTGTTCGGGAAGACCCTCGAGCCCATCCAGAACTGCTAATGCACATGGCTGCAAATCTTGGATCTCCTAACTGAGGTGGTCAGGGAAGATTTCAATCCCCTCTCCAGTGTGCCACCCCACCCCCCACCCCCAGCTAGAGTGGCAGTCCCCAAGCATGAAGGAGTATTGAAAATTGCCCACACCAGATGGCAGACACCATCTTTGATTTCCCCCCAGTATCAAAGGGGTAGAGAGAAAGTACCATGTACCTTCGGACAAATTCAGCTTCCTCTTAAACCATCCCACCCCAGGATCGTTGCTAGTGGACACAGTAAACCAACTAGAAGGGCAGGGTCGACCAGCTGCTAGCCCAAAGAATAAGGGTGCCAAGAAGCTGGACTTAATCAGAAGAAAGATGTTTCTGCCACAGCCCTCCAGCTCCATATACCTAACCAGCAGGCCCTCATGGGCAAATACAGTTTTAATCTGTGGAGAGGTTTCAAGACCTCATCCCCTCCAATCATGCTATGGATTACAACACCCTCATGGAAGAGGGCTTCCTAGCAGCACATGTGCTGTTCCTTGCCTCATGGGACACTACGGACGTGGCCAGCAGCAGGGTAGCATCGGTGGTTGCCATGCGCTGACCCACATGGCTGCAAGGCTCAAGGCTGTCCCCACAGATGCAGCTGTTCATACAGGACCTTCCTTTTGAAGGTCCATTGCTGTTTGCCAAGTCAATCAATACAAAGCTGCACGGCATGAAAGACTCCCGAGCGACACTTCGCTCCCTAAGCGTGTACATCCCTCAGACAGCCAGGCAGTCCTTTCAGCCTCACCAACCGCAGCAGCAGCAACAACAGCAGGGCCCCTGCCATCGTCCCATCACTCCTACAGGAGCCAGGGATAGAGACAAGAATGGGTTAAAAGGGGGATGCGGGTACAGGGCACTAACAGCCTGTCCAACAGGGCAAGAACACCTGCCTGTCATCTCTGAGGCAGAGGTTTTGACTTCTCATCTGAAGGCCGCTGCAGCCTCCAGAACTGGGGTCAGCAACCTTTGCTGACCCCCTGAGCCGGTCCTTCCTCCCTGACCCTCAGCTGGTGCTGGTGACCCCCTCTGCTGAAAAAGTGTGGCGGCTGCCTGCCTGAAAATTCAGCAGCAGCCACGGCTGGAGTGGGAGCACTTCCCAGGCATGCTACAGAAAGAAGTTGCCCAGAGTGGCTCATCTTGGCAGTATGCCTGGGGACAGAAGAAAAGATTTGCTTGTTGCATAGAATACTTACTAGAGTACTTTAATGTATGATCAGTTAATTAAAAGCTATTGTAATACATACAATATGCATGTTTATACTCAACTTTCTTGTTTCCTGACTTTTGAGTACTTATTTGCAACCTGAGTGGTGGTCTTTTTATAACACTTCAGGATATAATTGACTTTCATAAATGATCTTGTGAAGAGGTTACAGAATTGACTGTATGTCTTTCATAATATGTGATGCTCACCTAAACCAGACCTCAAACTGGTGTTATAAATATGATATGAAAATAAAAAATTATAAAACAGAGAGCAGCTAAGCTAAGCAGGACATAGAATCCTGAATCACAAAACTTAATAGGAGCTAAGGAACATAGAAAATTGAACATCTTCACTGTTTCAATGATATGCAAAATTCATTCTCTCTAAAAAAAAAAAAGTAACTGCAAGACTTACTGACAATTTGTATTGCGTCGTTATGTAATTTAGTCTCTATGTATAAAAATGTGTTTCTAGGAATGTCAGAGACACGTGGAAGCTTTCTCACATCACAGAAGGGTTCCCATTCTCTTGTGGAGATAGACAAGGAAGCTCATGCAGGAAAAACACAACTCCAGAAAACTGATGGTGTTTCTATATCCTTAAGTAGAGACAGCTTGGAACCTGATGGTAAGAAATAACCATTTAATCAGGTTATATTAGCAAATTTTGTTAACCAGTTATTACAAATGAAAAAAATATTTTTCTAAAAATAAAAATAAATCTGTTAGTCTTAAAGTGCCACACAACTCCTTGTTGTTTTTTCTCTAAAAATAAACACACTGAATGATGAAAAATGGTGAAACTGTGACATTAAAATGTTGTTCTTGGCCTTGATCCTGCAACTAACTTGCATCTGGGCCAACTTTATTCACTCAGTTGCAGAATTCTGTGCACTAGTTAGTATATCTTTAATACCATTAGCATTGTATCGGACCGTCTCTTACTGTAATTAAATTTTTATGGCTATTCCAGGTATTGAGATTGTACTATTTTAATTAGAGTCTGGTACCGTTTTAAATTTAGATTCACTTATGTCCTCTGGACCTAATCGAAGTATTTTGGGAGCTGGATTGGATACTTTGGAAGAACAAGAAGAAAAAGAGAGATTCTTTGCCAGACTTGAGAAAGGAGCTTCAGCTACCATTGATTACTCAAGATTAAACAAAGAGCTGGACTCAAATGATTCCGTATTACTAACAGCATTTATGAGGTAATGTGGGGGAGGAGCGAAACAAAAATATTACATTACATTAAAAATAATTGTGGTGGTCAGATGCCCAAATTGGAATCAGGGCATGATTGTGCTAGTGGCGTTGCTGGCTCTGGGCATAGTGGGGCTTGAGCCCCAAATCTCAGGGCAAGTGCCCTGGGTCCACCACTAGGCTGCCTGCGGCAGCAGCTGTCTTCTCTGGCCCCAGCTGGGAGTCCAGGACTGGGCTGCCCATGGCAGGAGCCCAGTCTGGGCCCTGTCTGGGACTCTGCATAGGATCAGGACTGGGGGGCCCAAGCCCAGGTCTTTTCCTGGGCCTGAATTACACCTGGATCATGCTAAGCATTGTGTGAATATGCTAAACAAAGTGGTAGTTACTCAGAAGCCTTTTTAATTGAAAGGTATGCCTGCCCTTCAAGCTAAGGGTTGGATTTCCAGCTTGAGGAGATGCACTCATGTTAGCCACAATCAAGCTAGGATCCTAAAAACAGTGTGGGTTCATGGCAGAATGATTGGTGTGTATGGCTAGTCATCCAAGTGCATGCCATGGGTCAGACATGTACATAATTGGGCTATTGCCCCTCCTGTCAGTCATGCTGCTGCCATACTCTGTTTTTATCGTCATAGCCTAATAAGAGCTAGAATGGGTATGTCTCCTCAAATTGGGAATAGTATATTCAGACATACCCTTAAAACTTTTTAGATGTACTGACAAAACCTCAGACAGAATACAAATGAGCTTAACAACAAAAGGAGAGAAGGGGAGGGAGGATGAGAGTCATAGTGACAATGCATATGGTTACATAGGCTTGGGCACAAGTTGATAATTATGAGTTATTTAATATTTTTCTGAACTATAAGATGTAAATTTAAAAATAAAAAAGTATTGGTAATCCCTCTTAACCTTTACTTAATCATTTTCTTTTGAGGTAGTTCTATAGATATCACATTAGAAACGGTGCTTGAGGAGGGATTTGAAGTAGTGGTTTTATAAACTAGATAAGGGAGGCCATTCCACATATAAGACTTTGTGGACAAAGTAGACAAATGGGCAGTCAAGACTGGTATAACTGGAGTTGTTTAGAGAGTGGAAAAGAAACTTAAGTTATAAGATTGCATAGGGAGAGCTCTGGAAAGCTTTAAAATCGAGGTCAGCAACTTTGACTTTTTAGCAGAAGAGGGAGAACCCAAGAAAGAATTCAAAAGGTTGAACCTTGGAGAGTCAGAACAAGACACAGAAAGGGTGATGAGAGGCATTTGTGTTATGAGGGGGGCTAGTCCATATGAAGGAGGCTAAAGAGAAGCCAGTTTGAGTAATTAAGCTGGGAGAGGTGGAGTGGAGTTCTGTCTGTGTGGATAGCTGTAACACTTTTTTAGTCTGAAATTGACACAAATACAGTGTAAAAATAGAATATCAGTGATTAGTTCAAGAAATTGCAGCTATTGCAATTGCCAGTAAGAAGAAGGAAGCTTTTATGGAGAACATGCTTTTTTTAATTAAAAAAAAAAAACCTCTAAAGTGGTGTTTATAGATGTCTAGGGAGACACAGTAACACTTTTGCTCCCCCTCAGCAATGAAAAAAACATAGAAGTGGAAGACGAAGACGAAGATGAATCTAGACATGAAGAGAAATGTGGTAATACTTTTATCTTCATACACAGTACATGTAAATATTCTTGTTTTATTTGTGGAGTCTCTTCTTTTTAGCATTACTGTATATTATAACCAAAAGTATGTAAACTAAGACTAGAGGAAAAACTGAACTTAACTAAACTGGTGAATAATTAAAGGTGGAGTTCCTGCACTAATGCTAATTATAGAAGCTAGTAAAGTCAGCAGAAGAATATATGTTGGAATATCAGAGTAGAGGAGGATCCACATTTCTAATGGATTGTGCTTTGAAGACCTGGAAAGAAAAACATATAAATTAAAATTTATTTGTCCTTTCCTCCATATTTTTATGAGAAGCCAGAAAATTTGAGGCTCTTCTCCTTTTCGTATTTCAAATAGATAAGATAGTATAGCAACCTCATTGGATGGAAGGGTATGGGGTTTTAATGAGAAGCAATGATCTTTCGTCTGTCACCCCCCCCCCCTTTCAATCTTTGTCCCAATGGGTGTAACCTGTTCTTATTTGAATGTTAAAGTGGTTTTCTTATTGACTGAACTAATCAGAACTTCACATTTGTCTGTCCTTTCATCTGTACGTCCCTAGATCGCCTCTCTCTTCCTTTATAATGCACCCTCTATACCCCACTATGACTCTTTTTTTTCCTTTTCTCTGTCTGATCTGTTGCCATCTGCCATAAATCTAATTAAGCTACCCCACCATATACTCACCAGACAGCTGTCAGCTGATCCAAACACTGAATCCCCATATGCTTTAAGCCTCCAAAATCTGAACAGAGTCCTGACTTGGAGTCTCTAGACATGCTCCTGGGTTGCAGAAGCCTACCTAACACCCCGTTCAGAGAGCTGTAGTCATCCAGTCCAACCGCCTAGCCATTGAGACCAGTGCAGACTCTGCTGACACCCATGTATTAAACATGCCTTAGAATCATAGGTTTGGAAGGGACCTCATAGGTCATCTAGTCCAGCCCCCTGCCAGAGGCAGGACCACTCCCACTAAACCATCCCAGTCATGGTTTTGTCCAGCCGGGCCTTAAACACCTCCAAAGATGGAGACTCCACCACCTCCCTTGGCAGCTCATTCCAAGGCTTCACCACTCTCCTAGTAAAAAAGTTTTTTTCTAATATCCAGCCTCAACCTCCCTAACCGCAATTTGAGACCATTGCTCCTCATTCTGTCGTCTGTTACTACCGAGAACAGTCAAGCTCCATCTTCCTTAGAGCATCACTTCAAGTAGTTGAAGGTTGCTATCAACTCCCCCCTCAATCTTCTCTTCTGCAGACTAAATAAGCCTAATGCTTCCAGTCTTTCCTCATAGGGCTTGTGCTCCAGCCCTTTGATCATTTTGGTTGCCCTCCTCTGAACTCTCTCTAGCATGTCCCTGTCCTTTTTGTAGTGGGGAGCCCAAACCTGAACACAGTATTCTAGATGTGGCCTCACCAGTGCAGAATAGAGGGGAAAGATCACATCCCTTGATCTGCTGGTAATACTTCTTTTGATGCAGCCCAGTATGCCATTGGCCTTTATGGCAGTAAGAGCACACTGCTGACTCATATCTAGCTTCCCATCCACCATGACCCCCAGGTCCTTTTCTACACTGCTGCTACTTAGCTGAATGTTTCCCAGCCTCTAGCGGTGCATGGGGTTTTTTCATCCCACATGCAGGATTTTACACTTGTCCTTATTGAAGCTCATCAGATTTCTATTGGCCCACTGTTCCAATTTATCTAGCTCTCCCTGAATCCTGTCCTTGCCCTCCGACGTGTCTACTGGTCCCCCCAGCTTGGTGTCATCTGCAAACTTACTGAGAATGCAGTCTATTCCATCATCCAGATCATTGATGAAAATGTTGAACAGAACCGGCCCCAGGACCGACCCCTGGGGCACCCCACTCGTGACTGGCTGCCAGCTAGACATGGAACCATTGATTCCTACACGCTGAAACCATTGATCTAGCCAGTTTTCTATCCACCCTATAGTCCACCTATCCAACCCATACTTCCTTAATTTGCCAATGAGAATGCTGTGGGAAACTGTATCAAAAGCCTTGCTAAAATCAAGGTATATGACATCAATGGTTCTTCCTGCATCCAGAAAACCAGTCATCTGATCATAGAAGGAGATGAGATTGGTCAGGCATGATTTACCCTTGGTAAATCCATGCTGACTGTTCCTGATCACTTGATTTTCCTCTAAGTGTTTGAGGATGGATTCTTTGAGAATCTGCTCCATAATTTTTCCAGGGATTGAGGTGAGGCTGACTGGTCTGTAATTCCCTGGATCCTCCTTTTTCCCTTTCTTGAAAATAGGCACTACATTTGCTTTTTTCCAATCCTCTGGCACCTCCCCCGTTCTCCATGAGTTTTGAAAGATAA
>ML681979.1:35126962-35165949 GCA_007922195.1 Podocnemis expansa | reverse complement strand
AAGCATTAGGCTTATTTAGTCTGCAGAAGAGAAGATTGAGGGGGGAGTTGATAGCAACCTTCGACTACTTGCAGGGATGCTCTAAGGAAGATGGAGCTTGACTGTTCTCAGTAATAACAGAGGACAGAACGAGGAGCAGTGGTCTCAAGTTGCGGTTAGGGAGGTTGAGGCTGGATATTAGAAAAAACTTTTTTACTAGGCGAGTGGTGAAGCCTTGGAATGAGTTGCCAAGGGAGGTGGTGGAGTCTCCATCTTTGGAGGTGTTTAAGGCCCGGCTGGACAAAACCATGACTGGGATGGTTTAGTGGGAGTGGTCCTGCCTCTGGCAGGGGGTTGGACTGGATGACCTATGAGGTCCCTTCCAACCCTATCATTCTGTGATTCTGTGACTCACTCAGGTGATCCAAGTCACAGCACAGGGGAACAAAGGTAGCTCCCCAGTCAGCCCCAGCTCAGCTTTGCTGTGGTTTGCCATCCAGTCAGTCTCAGTTACAACAGGCTGGGCTGGCTCTGGAGAGCCACTGCACTGGCCCCACCCCACTGTTCACTGTCAGTCAGTCAGAATGTTAAGTTGATTGATAGCACATTGCAAAAATCACAAATAAAAAAGGAAAAAAGTGGTTGGGGCCCATGTGGGAACAAGCCAACCAAAGGCCAGCATTCTGACAGTGAGTAGGCCAGGAGGAAGGGGAGGCAGGAGCCCAGCCTGGCTGCGTCTGACTGAGACTGATTTTTTTGCCTGCTGCCAGGAGGTAGGGGAAGTGGAAAGGAAGGGGGGCAGTGGTCTGGGAGCCAGTGTGGGAAAGAGGAGCCTAGAGGGTAGGGAAAAAAAGAAGTTGTGGGAGAGCCTGCGGGGTTCGGGAGGGGGATGGGGCACCCCTGCTTCTCTGAACATGGAGGGAGAAAGGGTTGAGGAGCCCATGCACCCACCTGGCCCACAACAGGTGTCCTGCCTTCAATTGTGGCTCCCCACATTGCATGAGTTTGACACTTCTGCTCTAAAGGAACTGTGTTTGCCTGCTCTGAGCAGCCTCATCTTGAATATGTCCCCACCCCTTGGGAGAAAGCAGGCGCCAGGTCCTCCACTGCCCTTCTGCAGCACCACTGCCTGCTGTCAGTCCCTGGTAACAGCTGTTATCATTTGGGGATCCATGAAATTTTTTGATGTTAAGAAGGGGTCCTCATACTCAAAGGTTGGGAACCACTGATCTAGGATGTTTGTATTTAATTAGCACAGAATCCCAATTTAACAATAATCTGTTGTCAGCCTTTATCACTCCAACTTGAAATTTCAGTCCAACATGGAAGTAAAAGTACAACAGAGAGAATAAAGGGCTGCACAACCAAAATGGAGTTAGTAGCTTGGTAAAGACACATACAGAGAGTTCATAATGTCAACTGAATTCATATATTATGCAGATTCCCAGATTAACACACAACCTATCTCAACCCTTTTCTGCTTTTCCCTTTTTATTGTGCTGCTGCTCCTATTTCTCTTCTTACTTGGTGTAGCCTTTTCATCCCATGCATTCCTTTTAAACTATGATAATAAAAGGGCACATTTTTGATCCCTAAAAAAACTGACTGTTTAGGTGAACTATCCAGAAATCCATTTGGCAAATTCTGAATTTGATAAACATAAAGAACTCTTGTTAAAACTAAAGAAAATGCATGTTTGCGTACCTTAAATAGCTAAGGGAAATTTTAATTTTTTTTTTTAACCTGTATGGGTGGGCTGTCAGCTCAAAAGTTACAATAGAAATGTTAAAATAAATTTGCATTTTTAGAAAGAAAGAGGAATAGAAATTTATTTGTGAAACTCTTATAGTAGCAGTTGTACTGTATAATCAGAAATCAAGGTATTTTGAATCCTCAGATATCATACCAGTATATCATCAGGAATGGTGAATAAACTTGTTTGTAGCAATTGTATTATCATTTCAATATGAGGGACTATGCATGGCTTCTTGCTCATTTTTATTACAGATAAGCTCTGTGAACATAACACTTGTAGTTAGTGAAGCATTTTCCTGACATTGCCTGTATCCATTTAAAAAAAAAATCTGTATTCCTTGCTGAATTATACTTTAGGCAATTATAGTGAAGACTTTGAGGATGAGACAGAATCTAATGATCCTTCTAAAAATGAAGATAATCAAGTTGAGCCAACTGTCAGATCAGAAGCTGATTTAAGTATTCAAGAAGAGGTATAATAATTAAATATTTAAGATGTTGAATTTTGTGGCATTAGTTGCTGCTTTACTTGTCTACTTTAAAGATATTCACAGCTTTGATAAGATCAAACTGCTAGTTTTAAAATGTTTCTTTAAAAAGAAATTTTTAAACTAATTGAGTTCTTTAAACTATTTCTTGTAGATCTCGATAAACTCAAAGTACACAAATGTACTTAAATAAGTATTGTATTGTAAATATACTGCATTTTATACAACATGGAATAGAGATATTTAGTGTAATATTTTTCAATAAAGAATGTACTTTTGTGGGTGGTTTGATCTTAAACAGATCTATGTGACAGAATCAAGAATCACAGATAGCAGGTACAGTGGACTGCATGGAGCTTCATAATGATAGGGAAAATAAACAAGGAGTCCTGTGGTGCTTTTTATTTATTTATTTTTTTGTTTGGGGGGGGGGGGGAGCTATCAAGCTGTTCAGAAAGAGGGAAACCTCTGCCCCGTGGAACATTAAAATGAAAAAGAGTCAAACTGTTCCTTTGCACCCATTCTACTTTACGCTGCTTCCATCTTCTGAGACAACACTACAAAGCAATCATGAGTTTGTCAGTGGGGAGGAATGCCAGCATGGTATAGAAAAGGTTCAGTAACCCTGTTTCTACCCCTAGCAGGCTTTGGCATAGCAGGCATGACCAGAGTGGCTCTGTCCTCTAAATATGTCTGACTGATGGGACAAACCTTTTGGGATCATTTAACATAACTCAGAGCAGTTATGGGGCTCCCCTAACTTCCACGAGGGTCCAGACCATTCCAGGACCAGCATCAAAATCCGGAAGCCAAAAGGGTAGCATAAAGTTATGTTTTCTTACTCTGTGGGTACAAAAATTGGGACCAGTGTGTTTTATGTTAGCAAAATGATGGGAGCAAGTGGTAACCCCTCAATGCAAAATTAAAGATAAGTCTTTGTAAGCATATTTTGTGTGATATCCATGTACTGTCTTAATCTATAGAAAATGAGTTACTTTTTTTGGTACTTTTGCTTGGTTAAGACAGAATGCAGGTGCATAAAATGATTCTTATTTCTGAGCAGAATTCTTTAAAAGTTCAGTCCAATATTGTAGGGGTAAACTTTAATTACTGGGCCATACCATTTATGTGGTTACAGTTCGTTTGTTATGTTCTGTTGTCCAGGAACAGCTCACGTTTATCTCCAGTTGACGAGCCTCAGATTTTTGTAGCTTGTTTTCAAAAAGAAGTATTGGTTGAAATGTTAGTCCTAATAAACACAAAACCACAAATGACACCTCCCTTCATATTCATACCATTTAAGGATGCAATCAGAGGGCAAACAAGTTAAAAAATGCAAAGGCAACATGAATGCTGTAATAAGGATCCTAAACGGATGCCTTTTGATTTTCTTGTGTTGTAACAAATAATGACATTTTGTTAATATAAGCTTTAGCATCTAGTTCCACCCCACTCCTTTGGTGGAAAGTAGAGTAAAGGAATGAGAAAGATGTGTATGGTTCCCATTCATCTAGAGGTATCATAACCCCGCAATGCTCCAAGTAGTTGCACAACTAAAATCTTTAATGTAAAAATGGAACTGCACATGAACAAAAGCAGACTTTTAATCTCTTTCAATATAAACTTGTTTTGTTTTGTTTTCTAATTCACAAAGTAACAATCTTGCACTGTTTCAATTGTTCTAGGACAAAAAGACTGGCATGCTGGCTAAAGGTAAAAATTTAAATGTGTAGTACCAAAATACTTGTAAAACATACAGCTAGTAAATTTGCTATATTTCTCTGATATGTGGATTTACTGCTCTCTAATCGTGGCTGAAGTGGTCAAGAATGGTCCATGTATCTCCATTTTTAAATAGGCCTTAACATTAGTCTCTAATTCTGCAACAAGTTGGTACCCACACTTTTTCAGCTGCCAGCTTTGAGCTGGGTCCTGCAGTGAGCTCCATGCAGGCACTGGAGTCCTTGCATGTGGAGCTTGTAGAACAGCTTAGTAGGCATGTTTCAGAATTGTGTCCATCATGTTGAAATATAGAGATTTCATATAGTAAATATTTCCTGATATTACTTGTGATAAGCTTTGATTTTACATGACTTCTATAACCCCATTATTGGAACTGTCTTTTATCATTTTTGTTAACATTTGGTACTGTGAAACAAATATTGTTGAACCCAAGCTGGTCCTGCAGCATTCTCTGATAAATTCATTCCCAGGCTTACTCTTTCCTTCCATCCACCTGTCTGAATCTTGGTGCACAAACCTCTTCCCCAGCACTGACACACTCCCTAATACTTAATATTCCTTCCTGAGCTTTCACATGCCCTACTATTAAACATTCCCTTTTCACCCTATGCTGAGAACTGATACATTCCCAGGAGCCAGTCTTTCTCTGCCCACCATGAGTCTTTACATCAGTGTGTGCAAATGGTGGCTTAGGAATCATTTGTGGGCCCTGGGACTATTAATTCCAACCTTTTAAGGAATCTTAAGAAAGGGAAATTTGTAATTGATTACAAATTGAGACTGAGTCACAATTCAGGTCCTGCTGTGTAGCTGATACAAGTGCAACTATGAATTGTCCCATACACATGACAAATTGCAAGGTGCTAATCTGTCCCTCAGTGATTAAAAATGCATTCTGCATCCTTAAGGCTAGGATGCACAATATGTTATAACACATCAGTGATAATGTGTTCTGTAAAGTCCCAAGGTATTGTTTTGTATCCTTTTAGTTGTGTTACTTGATTCACAAGATTCCGCTGTGGAAACCGAAAAGGTCCTTGAACAGCAAGATGCATCAGTGACTGAATATCAGACACCTGAAGTCATTAAGAATGAAATGAATGGAACCGGTAAGCCTGCTTTGTCATGTTTGTTCATTTAATTTAGACTCCAAAGGATTGGATATGGGAAAATAAGGAAATTCCTTCTTGTCTTGCCAATGCAAATCAAGCCAAGGTTGTTGGTGATGAAAATCTTGAGGAAGGAAACCTTTGTTCTTTTTAGGCTTAAATTCCCCCCGAAAGGCCTTTTTCTGGACAACTGACATTAAATTTTAAATATTTTCTTCCTTGATCACAACAAACTGCTTTCACCCTAACACGCTTTATCAAACCAATTACATTTGTAAGTCACAAATAGACATTCACAGCCTCAACAATTTTAATTGCAGTCAAACCTGTCACGGGAGAGAAAAGCAAAACAATGAGAAAATGCATAGTTCATGAAGGTTTATAACACATAGAGGCACACTGTATTAAAACTTAACAAAACATACTAATTATTTGTGTGCTTTATCTGTTTTAGTAGTGAAATTTTATATAAAAATAGAATTTTATGACTGCAGAGAAAAGACTATAGAAGTGCAAGTATTGTTTAATAAACAGTTTTCTAGTTTGAAGTTTGCTGTTTACAGCAATAGTTACTCCCTGTGAGTTTTTTGAAATGGTAGGAAAAATAAATGTTTGCATTTCTTTGTTTTTTCCCGTTACTTTGTCACAATGTTATGTTGATCTATTAATAGATCACTTGAGTAAATTAAACGTATGGTTCCAGTGTATTGCATTTGCTAATTGTTTTACTAACTCTTTTCCAATCTCTGCATTTTATGATTGTTAATTTCCAGCAGGCACTTCCTATGGACAGACTAACAGTGATATTGAAGCATTACATCAGGCCTATTATCACATTGATCAGTCTCTAGGAGACACAGATGAGCAACGACTTAATGTTAGTGCGATGGAAAATGCAGAGTGCCCAGTCCAAGATGCTTCACAAAACAATGAAGACTGTGCAAAAAACATCTCAACTACTGAATCAGGTAGATACTGCTTAGTCCCTGCACCCCAAATTCAGCAATCCCCTCTTCCACTCCCATTCAGCACCCCAAGCTGTGACACCTCTCCCCGCCAGCAGCTTCCTATGACCCATGCTGTCTGTCCCCCTCCATGTCCTGTGCTTGCTGACCTGTCCAGCCCATGGGCAAAATGCTGCTTCTTAGCTCAGCAGCTGCTACTTTTTCTTCTGGTGCCAGAGTGGCACCTGGTGGGCAAAAAACATTACTGCAGCACTTCTTGTTAGAACTTATCTTCTGCTGACAAAAAAAAAAAAAATAAAAATTCTGCAGATCACATGAATTCTGCAGTGGCACAGAATTCCCCCAAGTGTACTAGATGCCCTGGCAGTTGCATGACATGATTCTTGTCTGTTTCACTCTTGTCAGTGAATGAATAACAGCAGTGAACCTGACCAGACTCTTTAACTTGACAAGAGTCTGGTCAGCTTCACAGCTACTATTCTCTGAAGGGCAGCTATGGATCTAACAAAAATCACATCTGTGTCAGTTTGTGGTGGCCAGGGTCTTTGGCTTCATTGCAGCCCATATGGTGAGCTGCTGGGGGTCTGAAAAGCTTTGTGTCCTTGCTAACCTGTTTGGTGGCTGAAACTGAGAGCCCTGGGAATGACCTTTCTGAAGCTCTTGACTCATCTGTGGCTTCCAGGGTCCAGCTCCACTTCATCATACCTGCAATCTCAGTCTGCTGAAAATGCAGGCAAATGAAATGACAGGGAACCTTCTTGGGTTCTGTCAGAAGTTTGTCAAAATAAGATTGTTTCCTTTATCAATTTTGATTTCAAGTATCAGAAAATCCCAACAAAAATATTTTGTTGGAATTTTTCTGTCAAGTTTTTTTTTTCCCCTAAGTGCCTAAATTGGTTTCTCTGATTTTCAATGAGACTTGAGCTCCTAAATGCTTTTGCTCTACCTTACATGCATTACCTTAAGCTACTAAATCCCTTGGACACTTAAAAATTTGACCCTAGATCTTCTCCCTGAAATCCAATCTAGGAATGGATCTTCAGGGTCTGTATTACTGACCCCCCACCCTCCCCCAAGATTGGTGATCAGCTGCTTCTAGGGCACCATCTCATCTCATCTCATCTGTTCTGCTCAAACCCTTAGAAAGTGCTACACCAGATCATGGTCTGCAGTAGTAAAGAGGGTGAAGACTATACAGGTGCTAGGAATGAGAAGGCAGATAGCGCTTTCCCAGCAAAGATAATGTACTCTGATTCTGCTTTCCGTCCATTAAGCACTCTACTGGTATTCTAAAGGCATCCAGGGTGAAGGGAGTTCTCCAATAACATTGTGTTGCCAAGAAAGAACTGGGGGGGGGGGGGCTAGAGCTGTTGCAGACGTTAAAGGAGCTCCATTTGGCTAGCCTCCTGCAAATTCCAGGGGATCCATCGTGTTCTGGGGCAGCTCTGATTGCATTTCCCAACACAGGGTCAGAGTTGACTGGGACAAAATGAGGAGATCTACTGGGGACAATCTTTGCAAAGCCCACCCTCCCCCCAGCAGCCCTGTCCCATGGGTTTCACTAGAGGGTGTGGGGGAGGAACTGGCCTATAAAGATTGGTAATAAGTAAAGTTCTCTTTTAAAAAAAAGTTTTAATTTGCTTTGTATTTGTAACACCCCGTTTAAAGCTTTAGAAACAAGATCTTCTTTACTCAATTTTTTCTGTGACAAATATTAAGTCTAAATTCTGCTCTTGATTACACCAGTGAATTGAAGAGTTATTCCTTCTTTATACCCTTTTCTGAGATAACCTGATAAGTCTTTTCCATCTCTAATTTTTGTTTGAGATTTCTTTTCATTACCTTAGAAGCACTGGAGATTTTGTCAAATTACACATTATTGTTAATGTTTCACTCAGTATTTCTTTTGTTAACTAGAACCCCATTAAAAAGCAAACTCAGCTTTTTGTATTTGTCTTAATCAATGTTAAATATGGCGCTTAAAACATAGTGAAAACACTCAGTAAATATTTTATGCAATAATGAAGCAGAATGATGCCCCATTGGAATACCTGTTCCTAACTTAAGGTACCTGAATAACACTGGAAAGATTGCATCTAGTTTTTACAAGCATCCTCATTGTCGAAAAACAAGACCAAAAAGCCCATTCAAAATTAATGATTCTTACACTTTTGTGGTAGAAGTTAGTTAATAGTTAAGTCAAGCTTTTTTTCTTTCATATCAGTGAATTATTTTATAAGATGGATCTCTTGGAATCTGTCTCATGCCAAGTTTAAATTAGTGAGGTGCATGTTTCAGAAAGATATGTGATATTCTTGCTGGATACTTAGTGGTAGCTTTTGATACAGTTGTTTTTCTAAATTTATCACCCACTCAGAATTCTAAGAATTTTAAAAAATAGCTTTTATTATTGAATATTAAATGTTGTACTTAAAATTAATAATTTATTCCACTCCTTAGATTTGCCCACTGTAGAGGAATTGATGAAACCCATTCAAGCAAATTCATCTCATGCCAGAGGCTTTGACCTGGAGCCCATAAGGTATTTGTTTTAGAAAATGTATATTTTAATGTTTTCATGACCATGAATTATTTTTAACAACATCTTTCTGAACAACTGGGGCCATTTTTGAGCTAGGAACTAGCTCTCATGCACTAGATAATTTAATACTAGCAGATGTCATTTGTGCTGATCTGTAAAGTAAATATGTATTCTGAGTTGATCTGGCCACCTCTGAAAATGGGATCCACTTTCAGTACACTTACACCATTAGTAAGTGCAGTTTAGAAGTGTTGCAATTAGCTCTTTCAAAAAATTAGCAGTTTTTTGCTCTGGTAGGGGAAATAACATTGCATTTGTCATTTTTTAGGTGGGTGAGGAGGAAATGAAAGCATATTGCAAGTTTTGCTTTTAATGCGCTTTTATTTTTCTTTTATAGTCCTGTGAAACTAACTGATATCAGAACATCTGCATTTGTCAGCCATTTACCATTTAAAGAACACAAGAATGGTGTAGCTCTACAGAAGCAAAGTTTAGAATTTTTCTTTGAAAATCATAGTAAAGAAGAGTGTAATTTTGTCCAGTCAGCTACAAATGAAAGTGATGACAATAGTCATCAAAAAGGGATGGATAAAGAAGACCAGACTGATGAAGTGCAGCTTGACCTGGTGAGGCAAAAAATACCAAAAGATTCTTCACTGTTGCATCAGGATAGCAAAATTAGTCAGGTAACAAATGTTTAGCTATTTTTCCTCTGTTCAAAAAAGTAATTTTGCAGTTTGCCATCTACTGATTGGGGTCATGACATTAAGGTTGAATACCACTTTCTAAGATAACGTAATGGTTCTTCATCTCTATTCTGTTGTCCATTCCATCCAATAGGCAGTTCTCTGTTCTGTGTGTGATATTTTCTTTTCACTGCCTTAAAAGCACTGAAGATTTTTGTTGAATTACACATTATTCATTTGTATTAGGATTATCCATTTTCAGTTCCATCAGGAATTTTATTCCTATGTATTTAAACATAATATATGTAGCTTGCCTTGTTTTTTGTTGCTAATATATTTAAATAAGCAGGTATAAAACCAAAGTTGCCGAAAGATTTTACTTATATGGTTGTTATAAACTACAATTCTTTTATACAGGCACATCAGTCCAGCTCCTGGAAGAAGAAAGGATTAGATTCAGTGATTAATAAGCAAATAATGCAGAAAAGCACTAGAAGTATAGCTCCTTTACGTAAGAAGAAATCTCCCATTGGACCTCACATATTGGTTAAGAGTTCTGGATATGGTAAACCCACTTCACCCTTAAAACAACTTCCTGTAATTACTGACAACAAAGCATCAAAAGAAGCTCTCAAAAAGCCTACTTGGAAAGCAAAATCACCTCTGGATAAAGGAAGACAAAAAGGTAATAGACTTTTTTATATGTGTAATTCTGTTTTAAATGAACAGTTCAAAGGTTAATTATTTTAATCCAGAGAGCTTTTGGTTTTGATGTCACACACACAGAATAGTGTTAGAGTTTGTGATGTACATCTTCCATTTCTTAAATCTCAGAGTCTAATAGCAGTATTATTTTTTCCGGAAAGAATAAATCCATTGTGAGATTCTCAGGATTACTTCATGTTTACATTTACATGAGACTAAGCCATCATCACATTCCAGTCAAATTGGAAAGCATCCAATTTAGTTATTAAACTATTGGGGGAATGTTATTTAAAAAAAATAAGTATCAAAAGCTGTAACAAATTTTCAGTTTCCTTATGAAAAATTGAAGTTTTCTACTGGGAAGAAAAAACATTTTTTGACAAGATGTACTTCCTGAGTAAAAATTTTATTTTACTTTAGTCGTACCTGATTATTCAAAGCCCATGTTCCACCAAATAAGAGATTTATTTAACTATTGCTGACCAAATGTATAGAAAATAATTTTATTCTTAAAAACACATGTACATCTATTATAACTTGTACTCTAAGTGTAAGTATTCTTTGCAACAAACAAATCTTCTTTTCTGTTGAAATCCTTTTCTATAGCTTAATTCGTTTGAGTGATATTGTAACCCTGTCCATCATGCACTTTATGTGAATTTTACCTTTACCCTCTGCTGAGAGTTTTTGAAGCTCATTAGAAGGAATAAATTACTTTCGCTTCTTATTTATTTCTATAATTAGTTTTTCTCCTTAGTGCTCATTAATTTGACATGGAGATTGCCCAATGAAAGAAAAAAAAATGCTGCCAGAGTTCTCAGCTTGCATGTAGTGGAGAATGAGCTACAAATAAAGATAGAATTCAAAACTTTATAAATATCCCTGTTCAGTTTTGGCACTTTGTGGACAATATTTATTATTTCTGAGGCACTACAGAGAATGCCTCTCTGGATGTTCTCAGATGTTACATGCTATAGCATCTAATGCTATTTACAGGAAGCATCTGGAACACACTCTTGGACTGATGACAGTTCCCTTATTTTGAGAGTCAGACTGTTTAGTGAACTTCTGGATAAAATGCGAAGGAAGGATACACCTATCTTCCTTAAAATCCCCAGGAAAAATATCTTAGATAATCCTAGAAGCAAACAGATGTAGTCACAAACAATGGTACTAGAGGTGTAACCTGAAATCGACAAGCTCATCAGCACAGTAAAAGACATCAGATTTGCAACATGGTCATTTACCCATACATTCTTCTATACTCTACATAGAAACTCCTTCACTGGTTTGAACTTTTTTTGGCAGGAACATATACAGTCTGCACTATTTCAGTAGTTACAGAAAACCCCTACATTCTAAGCTACCAAGCTGTAAATAGTTGAATGTGTGTTGTTGCCACCCCAGAATAAATTTCACTGTTTGTGTGCCAGTGTCAAATTAGAGAGACGTGGAGACTGAGAGAATATCTTTTATTGGACCAACTTCTGTTGGTGAGAGAGACAAGCTTTTGATCCTGCAAAGAGCTCTAATAAAAGATAGGACCTTGGTCACCTTATCTATCTAATAATTGAGGACCAACACAACTACAGTAAAGCTGCACACACCAATGTCTTGTTGGCAGTTACAAATAAAAGCTGAATCTCACACTTAAAGTGTGTTTTGTTTCCTTTTGCTTTAGGTCTGTTTCTAAGATTTGTATCACTACATAATAAGTACCATAGGAGAATTATCTTCACAAATATGTGGGTGGGTTGGTTTTTTCTTTAAAAAGCTGACAAAATGAAATGAACTAGCTTGTTGCTCTCCAGTTAATGGATAATTATCCCAGTCCTTGGTCCACAGGGAATTCTGGCTGTTAGTTGTACTTCTTTATTATGTTTGTAAGTATTAAAAAGTTGTATAAAGGAATTGATGGGTACTACATCTCCAGTAGTATTGTGATGTTTTGTTGTGGCTATTCTCAAATTAACTGAAAATCCGAACTGTCATACTTGAATTGTGAGCTAGAAGTTTAGCAGTGGTGGATTATATGAATATACTTGACTTTTTGAGAGCAATGTACGTACAAAAGGTTGTTCATAAATAGAAAATAAGCATTTTCATTGGTTTTTATAGGCTGGAAGCACAGTGCCTTCACAGTATATCTCTCACTGAATTGTGTTCTGTTCTGTTTGTTCCTCTCAAAATGAAGAAATGTTGTTTACTACTAGAATAATAAGATCTGCAATAAACGAACCAGCTTCTAAAAAGGTCAGCAATACAGTTCCGTCTGGTCAGTCCGTTATTACTGACCTTGGACATCAGGCTAAGGAAATGGATTCTTGTGTGCAGTCTCAAAATGTAAGTGTAGTCTTTTAAGTTATTACTGCTCAAAATTAGAACGCTAATAATGAGGTCTTTTGCTTTTTGTAATATCTTTTACAAGATTTTGAAATACTTTGCATGAAGGATTTTCTTTAAAGAGGTGCTGATGGTATTTTAAAATGTATTACTAAAGTCATATTGCCACTAACTTCCCAGATTAGCGTGTTTTGGCAGTTTTATGTCAGTGTTATTGTGACAATGTGACGCCTTATCTAATTTCTAAGCATTAATATTTCAGTACCAAATGGGTTTAATTTAAATAAAACTTCTAAACAAAACTATTATACATGGCTTGTAAGTCTATCCATACATTTGTCTGACTTCTCTGTATTAGTACTTTGTATAGTGTTTTAAGAGCAGGTAACAGTATCTTCTGATTTCAACCAACAACCACCACCAAAAAAAAAAAAAAAAAAAAAAGTCTTGGTTGACAACCCAGCAAAGCATTTTTCTCCTCCTCTGTTGAGGCAGATAGTTGGGAGCCAATAAGAAAGAGAGAAAATTTCTTTTGCTTGACAGGAAACTTTGTGTTTATTTGTATTTATTCCTGGATTCATCCTGCTTTTTTGTAAGACATGGAGCAGCTCAGCTAAGGTAGCAGTGTATGGTGGCTGCCTTTTTATGATTCTATTCATGAAGTTTTTCAAGGTTTAAAAAGGCTCATAAAAGAGCCTGAAGAAAATTTTGAAAGCAAAGAGAAATATGTATGAGACTGCACTACCAGTCCAGAAGGCTGTTCTTCCTTCTTCTCTAGCACCTCTGTGCATGCCAGGAGAAGTTGGATGAGGCAGCTTATTAAAACTAGAAAGACTAGGCTTAGAACCACAAAAAATAGAATGTTTTTAAAATATTAGCAAATATCATTTTAAAGTGAATTTCTTTTTTGAAAAGTAACAAAAAATGGCAGTCTGTGGTTTCATGTTTGCTTCATGTTGATTTCCGTATCAGCTTAATTCAATTTACAAGTCATGGGGTTTTTTTGGATTGAACTGCCGGTGCTGCAGTTTTTCCTGAAACTTAAGTTTTGCTCTGAAATTTAAGTTGTGTTCACTCCTGTTTGGGAATAACTGTGAAGGCAAGTGATTGCACATATCCATTGTTCATTAGGTGTGAGCTCACCTCATGCCCTGGAACTGGAGACTTCACATAGCTGTACCAACCAGGGCTCCTCATATGCCTTGCATCTATTTGCGCTCTCAGTGAAGGGTACATAGGGTGAAGCCACTTGGATCCTCCTTCATTTCCTTCTCACTGCTCATGCCTTGGGACTTGAATCTGGTATTAGCGGTAGTGGCACACCTGGTAAGTCATTGGTTTCGTGCTCCTGACTACATCACTTCCCTTGTGGCTATTGACACCTATGAGAATTGGGATCTACAGATCCTCAGAGCAGGCCCCCTACAAGGTTTTTTTTTTTAATAAGGACAAAGTCTTTATCAGGCCTCACTTCAAGTTTTTTACAAATATGATCTTGGACTGTCATGTCAAACAAACAATTTGTTTACCAAGTTTCTTCACTAAGTCACAAAACACAGTACCCATCTTCAAAAAAGGAAAGGAGGTGGCTCTGGGGAACTATGAACCAGTCAATGTCACCTCAGTCCCCAGAAGAATCATGGGGCAGGTCCTTAAGGAATCCATTTTGAGGCACTTGGAGAAAAGGAACATGATCAGGAACAGTCATGATGGATTCCCGTGGGTAAGCAAGTCATGCCTTACCAACCTGGTTAGCTCTTATGATGAGATGACTGGCTGTATGCACGTGGGGAAGGTGGTGGATGTGATCTATCTTGACTAGCAAATCTGTTGATACAGTCTCCCACAGTATTTTTGCCAGCAAGTTACGGAGGTATGAGTTGGACAAATGGACTATAAGATGAATAAACAGATGATTGGATCACCAGGTTCAATGAATTGTGATCAGTGGCTCAATGTCTAGTTGATAGTGGGTAACAAGTTATGTGTCCCAGAAGTCAGTCCTCAGGCCAGTTTTGTTCAACATCTTCATTAATGATATGAAGGATGGAGTGGATTGTGCCCTTATGGATGACACTAAGCTGTGAGGGAGGGAGGAATGGTAAATATAGTGGAGGTTAGGAATAGGATACTACAGAGTGACCTAGACAAATTAGAGGACTGCACTAAAAGTAATCTGATGAGGTTCGACGAGGACAGTGGCAGAGTTCTGAACTTAGGATGGAAGAATGTCACACACTGCTACAGACTGGGAACGCACTGGCTAGGCAGCAGCTCTACAGAAGAGGACCTGGGGGTTATAATAAACCAGAAGTTGGGTAAGAGTCAGCAGTGTGCCCTTATTGCCAAGAAGTCCAGTGGCATATTGGGTTGTCTCAATAGCAGCATTGCCAGCAGATCAAGGGAAGTGATTATTCTTCTCTGTTCAGTACTGGTGAGGCCACATCAGGTGTATTGTGTTCATTGTTGCCTCCCATCCCCCCACTACTGGAAGGATGTGAACAAATCAGAGTTCAGAGGAGTGATTGGGGTCACGTGACTTTGAGGAGAAGCTGAGGGAACTGGGTTTGTCAATCTGCAAAAGAGAAAAGTGGGGATTTAATAGGGGCCTTCAGCTGCCTGAAAAGGGATTCCAGAAATGACAGATCTTGGCTGTTCTCAGTGGTGGCAGATGACAGAATGAGGAACAGTGATCTCGAGTTGCAGCGGGGAAGGTCTAGTTTGGATATGAGGCAAAACAATTTCACTGTGAGTAGTGAAGCACTGAAATGGGTTACCTAGGGAGTTGGTGGAATCTCCATCCCTAGATATTTTAAAGGCCTGGTTTGACAAGAGCTTTGGCTGGGATGGTTTAATTGGATTTGGTCCTGTTTTTGACCAGGGGTTGGATCTTCTGATGTTCCTTCCAGCCTTAATATTCTATGACTGAATACAGGTTCCACCCTTTAGGCATTTATAGAGTCCTTGCCTGCAGTTTAGATAGAGCTAAGCCATTTGGTGCGTCACTTCATCTCTTTGTATCCTTTGTAGATAGAATAAAGAGGCTGGCAGTTTATTCACAAAGAATTTCAAATTAGATCATACAGTGCATGCCAATATGTTATGAAATTGTTGATGCCACTCCTTAAAAGATTTCTGCACATTCTACCAAAGTTAAAGCAACTTCAATACCGCTTTGGGGACATAACCCTTTCTGATACATGCATGTTCTTTTACCAAGCATTATGCAATTGCCGAAGCTTCTAGGGATCACACTGGCTTTGGAAAGGCAGTTCTACAGTTCCTTTTCAGATAGACTTTCAGTTGTGCCTCCATTTCAAGCTGCTTGGGAGTCACCTAATATGTAATGGACATGTGGAAACACTTGAAGGAAAAACAGTGACTTTACTGTTCTTTAGCTGTTCTTCAAGATATCCATTCCACAACCTACCCTCCTTCCCCTCTGCTTCAGAGTCTAGCTTGTTCTGGATTCCAATACAAAGGAATTGAAAAGAGTCAGGGTGGCTCCACATTTTGTACCTGGAATCAGGAGCACAGGCAGACACAGGGCACAGGCACTGCTTCAATGGATATCACTAGGGGGGGAAAAATCCATCTATGTTGCAGTTGGTGCTAATATCATGGGGATAGACATGTGCAATCACTTGAAGAGCAACTCTTACAGAACGGGTAAGTAACTATTCTGTACCCTACTGAAATATATTTTAAGGTCTTCGTTATTCCATGATCTGTTCATGGTCAGCTCTCACTGAAATTGGTACAAACTGCATGTATGTGCAACTAATAAGAAAATCTGACACTTGAACTACTGCAACTCAAAAGCACCTTACTAACTTTTGATTCACCCTGAAATATTTATTTTTTTTCCTACGATTTAGCCATTCTGAAGTGTAAGTCAGTAGTTATAGAACCCAACTGATTCTTTCACAGCAGTACTAGCTCTGCAGTGTAAAGAGTAAAAGTAGTTAGAAATTCTTTTTTTTTCTCTGAAGTATGATTTGGCACACACACAGAAGGAGAAGCTCTTTGACCTCAGTGATTTTTTTGTCAGAACTGTAGTACAAATATAATTTTAAAATGCTGTTTTAACAGGATTTACTTAAAAAAAAAAAAAAAAAAAAAAAAAAAAAAAAAAACCACAAAATCTAAAGATGGCAATTTTTATAAGTTTTATTATATATTTAACTTGCGTGCTGAAGATATTTCCCAGCTGCTTTCTCTTCCACTGTGATATCTGCTAGCATGAGATGCTTAATCTTATTTAACCATATTAACACTCATATTTAGCTCTTTATTTTTTTCAGACTGCTCAATGAAATCACAGAAAGAAAATGCAGTGTTGGCCTACCTTAAATCTCGAATTCATATTATTAAAATGAAAGTAAATGATCAATTATCTCAATGTTGTGTTTCCCTGGTAATTTTTCTTCACCAGGATTCCTCATTTTCCCCTGCCAAAAACAATGAGAAACAGCTTTATCTCCTAAAAAAGGCCAGTGAAACAGAGGAAGAGTTGAAAGCAGCACATGATTTAATTCAGCTTCTAAAAGATACATTTTCACAGAAAGAGAAGGAGATGGAGAATAAGATGGCAGAAATGAAAATGCAACATGATAAAGAGCTTTTTCATCTGAGTCAAGAAAACTATGTACTTCAGACCAAGGTACTGTACCTTATTATCGTCTACCACAGCCAAAGGGAGAGTCTTGCTTAAACTTGCTTCTGAAAACAACACTCTATTTCTTTGATTCAGGGCCGGAATAAGTGAACCATAAACAAGAAATAAATTGTGGAGGATGTATGCTAGCTTTTCAATCTGAAGCCAGTCATAAAGCTGTTTCTTTTTTAAGAGAGTAAACTGAGTTATGCTGGTCTCATACTCCCAACTTTGCTGCTTATATGGTGTCTAATACCTTTTTGGATGTATTTAAGCTACGTGCCTCTTTTGGCAGCTTGTCGACTATTTACTTACATAGCTCACCATTGTGTGTGTGTGTATATCAGTGCTGCTGGTAAGGTGTGGCTTAGACAAGCAGAGTAAAAACACCTCAGGTGTGTGTGTGTGTGTGTGTGTGTGTATATGTCAGGGCTCAATAAAACCTGAGTGTCAGGTTGCCATGGCAATCAGGATTGTAGCCTGGCTCCTGGCTCCTCAGTGCAAATGCAGCAGAGGAGCACCCTCTAGCAACCAAAAATGAAACCATTGGCACCTAGTTGATAGCCAGTTTTATCAGGTTCTGATGCATATGAATATATACTCTACTTGCCTGAGCCATGTCTATCCATCTACATTGTTACCTTCAGAGATCTAGTGTCCTGCCTCCCTGCTGCTGGAGTTTTCCTCCTCCACAGAAAAGACTCGCTTAGCAGGAAAGAATTCTGGTACAGAAGGGCTGTGCCCTGTACTGTGGGAGTCTTTCCCTGTTGCAGGAAAAAGCTGACAGCAAACAGACAGCTGGGAAATGCTCAGTTTTCCCCTGCTATAGCCTTTCCTTGCTTCTAGAAAAGAATTGCAATAGGGAAAAACTGGGACAGGGTGGGAGGGAGTAACAGGAAGCCATTGAAGCCTTTCCCCACTGCTCCACTCTGCCAGAGTCCTTTAATGTTATACATGGCTACATGCTGCAGTTGTGGATGCAGCCTGTTTTGCACTGCATCATATAGTTACATGTGTAGTATACGCCACAATCAGTGGTGTATAGTATAGACATAGCCTATATTATATGTAACAGGGTAACATGTTGCCTAGGGTTAAGCTTTCCAATTATAAATCCTTATGCAATAGCTATAAATAATGTTTACTATAATGTCAGTTTATGATTTAATAAAAGTAGACATGTTAACATACACTTTCTGTTGTGTTTTCTACACAACTACTCTTAAAGCTTGTCTCTCAGGGAAATTTACCGCCAGAACTTTACCAGTTCAAGTGTACTGCTGTACTTATAACACATGAACACTCTTAGTCTAGAAGAGTGGTTCTCAACCTGTTTACCATTGTGGGCCACAAATGTAGCTCTCTGTTTATGCGGGCTGCATCCCCACATTAATATATATATGCACTTGCATGGCCCTGAGAATCTTGTATGGGCTGCAGGTTGAGAACCACTGCTCTAAAATAAAAGTATCCACATGGGGAGTTGCACTGTTTAGTGGCATTTCTCTGCTGGTAAGTTTCCCTATGTAGACAAGCCTTTCTAACTGAACGGAGTTTGATATGCATATTACTACAATCCCACAAGTGCTTCAGTTGCTTCTGTGAAGACATGAGCTGTTTTGAAGGCTGAGTACTCTGTTTGCATGTGTTCTTGTAATGAAGAGATCAGTGGCTGCCATCTAATTTAATGCAATGCTTTTTCCAGAGAACTTCATCTAACAATTGTTTTATTGACATGTTGTTGTGTGCTTTATCTGTTTTGAAAGGTAAATAGTATGGAAGAGCTGAGCAAAGAAAAGAAATGGCTTCACCTTGGGGCAACAGAGCCTGTTACAGAGGAAAAGTTAAAGCACATCCAAAAAGAAATTCAAGATCAAGAGAATCTTCTTCAGGGTTATCAACAGGTAGAGTGATGTGTGGTGGTATATAGCCTGGTTGGCTGTAAAACCAAAGAATCAGATAAACTGATTTTTTTTTGGGGGGGGGGGGGTCTTTGTAGCTTTAGGCTGAGATTTTTCAAAAGTGGCAAAGGAAGTTAAACTCCTGTCTGCCATAATCATTGTATCCATAGCTGAGGGTCCTATGCTCCTCCACATACAAGATACATGATCCATGTGTATTTAACTTAATGCTTAATTGAATTGTTACAAAATACAGCTTTTTGGGTTTCCTTTATCTGTTCAGAATTTCAAAAGCTGCCATATTTGGACCTTTTGTAAGTGGAAAAGCTACACATTATCACTGGTTGTTGTAAGAATGAAACTTTCATAATTGAAATCCATGACTACTTGTTGCTGTTCTATTTATGTAGAATACCTTTCTCTAAAAGCAGTAGAGGTTTAGGCCTGTACGGCATAAATAAATTACACACATTTCTTAAGAGCTTATATGTTTCTTGTTTTAAGTAAGCTCTTCCCAAGTTGTATAGCATTTCCTGCATTAAAATAATATGATTCGTAAGCTGAAAACTTCAGCAGATAAAATACAGTTTGATGAATAAAGAATCAAAACCTTCCCTAAAACATATAGAAAACTACAGTTCTCTCTCTCGAAAAAAAAAAAAAAATAGGATTGAGGTTGTAAGCTCGACTCTACTAGCACCTATCTGTATCATCTCGTGATGGTCTTCTCAATGCTTGTATGTTTGATTGAATTAGTAGAAAAAATAGAAACCTTGGAGAACAGAGTTTGAAACTTCTGTTACAGGACTGGATATGACAGGGAGCCTGTTCTGCATTTTCTGAGTCCTGTGTATTTTGACTGCCAGATGTGTATAAGCAATCTGATTTTTTTTCCTTTTCCTCAGAGCTTAAAGCAATAAAATTTGACATCCTTTTGCAGCTGAATTAATTTATGATGCAGTCAAGAACATGCTTACATTCCATGAAAATACTATAACTGGTGATGTTGAGATTGAAATATTGAGTAACTTAAGAATATTTTTGTTTATGCTGCGATTGCTGGTCCTATCCTCTAAACAATACACCAAGCAAAACTTTAAAACTAAAAGCGTGTTTTAAAAATTTCAAACATAGTTCTAAGGAGGGAGTCTCCAACAAAAAGAATTCCAAATGCTAACCATAATGTGTGGTTTCCTGATGAAGCTGGAAAATCCTACAATGGAGTTTCCTAAGCTTTTGAAAGCTGTCTCTGTTCTGTCATGGAAAATTAAACTAATTGTGCCCCTTCAATCCTGAGGAGTGATGCTAAAGGGCTTACATGTATTCTAGGATTCTGAAGAAATGAAATTGTTTTAAAGAGCAATAACATGTTCAGTTTTAAATATTAATTTATATTAAAACACTTAATCTCATCTCCCTCTTACAAATAACAAGTAAAAAACCAGCACAACCTACTCAGTTCAAGAGCTTGGAACTAATAGGCTCACCTTTTGGGAGAATGAAAATTAATAGCTCTGCTGTGAAACTTTGGACTGGGATGCCACATGAGTGCAGCAGATGACAGTGGGGGCAGCCTCTTTCTCCTTTAGTTGTCAGGCAAGACACCAAAATGATCAGTCGCTCAGGGTATCTTTACATTGCAAACACCATGTCGTCTTAACTCAAGTTAACTACCCTGTATTCTAACTCGAGTTAAAACAGCAGTGAAGATATGGCAATTCAGCTTTTAATTTGGATTAGCAGCATATTCAGTGCCAGTAAAGGCTTCCAAGGCTCTACTGCTTTGAACTGCCCACCTGTAATGGCACTGAACTCAAGTTGTTAATCCAATTTAAAGGTGAGTGACCATGTCTTCACTGCTGTTTAACTTAAGTTAATCAAGGTTAGTTAACTTGAGTTTGAAACATACCTTTCTGCCATGAAGACATTATCTTGAACAGACAACACACATCAGTTACACATGGATCACATTTTGATTGTTTACTTCTCAACTACAGTAGCCAGAAATACATTTTTAATGAAAGCTGAGAACAATTGAGGCCTATCCTCAGCTAGTCCTTTGGACTTACTCTTTTTAAAAGTTGATGGAATTATGTTCAGTTCACAGACATATACAGAAATGAAGAATGTTGATTAAACTGTGGCTGTGCCAACAGTATGTCCATTTAAATAGTGAACAAAAATTGCAGTGGGTTACTATGGAATATTATAAGACAATGTAGCAAAACTATTTGAAAGTTGCAGAACTTCCTGTTATGCAGTGTTAACATCCAGTTGTATTAAGTGAAACTCAACACAGTTGATATTTATGTATTTTTATTGGAATTTTCTTCTTTTTAATCTTGGGCTATGTGTACACTGCAAAGCAAAGTTGGTGGAATTTCAGTCAATATTCATCTGCTGAAATAATGAAATTGGTCGGGCATGATCACACCACACTCGTGTTGATAGTGTGTCCCCACCAGCTGTGCTTGCATTGATGAACATAGCAGTACACTCTGGGTAGCTATCTTACAGTGCAACTAGTCACAGAGGCTTATGGGAAAGTCTTCAGCTTCCTTTGATGCAGTGTCCTTCCCTGCTGTCAACAGCAAACACACACATACTTTTTAGTTTCACTTTTCAAAACCCTGGCTCAGCCGCAGGCATGCCATTGCCCAAGAAGCATGGAACCTGCTCAGCTCTGCACAATGGTTATGAGCATTGCAAACACCTCAAGGCCAAGAGAGGAGCCACAGTGCAGAAAACTGAGATGTTACTCAAGCTGCCCTGCTACAAGCTGTGGAAAGAAACAATTCCTGGTTGCTACTGGCTGTCTCACAGCAGCTGAACTCAGAGGAGTACTGTTCTGATCTTGGGAAGCAAGCACTGACTGCTGGGATAGCATCATTATGAAAGTCTGGGATGACAAGCAGTGGCTATTGAACTTTGAGTTGTGTAAGACTGCTGTCCTGGAACTTTGGGTAGAGCTGTCCTCAGCACTGAACCGTGGGAATACTAACTTGAAACCTGTTCTGACAGTGGAGAAGTGAGTGACAATCACTCTTTGGAAGCTAGAATGCCACAGTGCCATTAGTAAGTTAGGAATCAGTTGAGATTTGGTGAATCCATCATGGGAGCTGCTGTGATACAAGTGTGCAGAGCCATAAATAGATGTCTGCAAAGAAGGGTAATGAGTTTGGAAATGTGCAAGATATAGTGGATGGGTTTGCAGTGATGGGGTTTCCTAACTGTGGTTGGTTGATATATGGCACACACATCCCTATCTTAGCATGAGCCCATCTTGACACAGAGTACATAAACTGAAAGGGATACTTTTCAGTAGTGTTGCAAACTGGTAAATCACCAGAGTTGTTTCACCAACATAAACATGGGGTGACATGGAAAGGTGCATGATGTGCACATTTCTAAGATTGCACATCTATTCAGAAAGATGCAAACAAGGACTTTTTCCAGTTCAAAAAATAACTATTGATGATGTTGAAATGCCAGTAGTGTTCCTAGAACCAGCATACTTCTTGCTCCCATAGCTCATGAAGCCATATACTGAAGACCTGGACAGCAATAAGGAGTGGTTCAGTAATAGGCTGAAGAAGTGCAGAAAGGTGGTGGAATGTGCCTTTGGATGTTTAAAGGCTTGCTTACAGTTTGCTCACTAGATTAGATCTCAGTGAAAGCAATATCCTCATAGTTATCTCTGTCTGCTGTGTGCTCCATAATGTCTGCAAAACAAGCAGGGGGTGGGATGAGTGGTGGATCAATTAGATCAACTAGCTGGCCACAGATTTTCAGCTGCCAGATGCCAGCGCAACGTTGAGAGCCCAACACAGAGCTCTGCGTCTCAAGGAAGCTCTGAAAAACCATTTTTGTAATGAGCCACAGTAATGTGTGCCGCTTATTTGTGCTGTGCCTTCCAATACCATCCTCTCTGTTGCAGCACTGACCAAGCACCTCCCCTTCCCCCATCAATCCCATGAATGTAATAAAGACTATTTAATTATAAAGAAGTTTACTTTCATTGCACACATGTAAGGCTAGAAGGAAGGGAAAATAAATTAACTGTTAGCAACAATTCTAGTGGGAGAGAAGAAACATATACTCCTTGTCTGTGGAAATGCTAAAGCCTGCATATGGAAATTCTTAGTGTGGCCATCTCCCCTTCCTATTTCCCTCTTCCAGTGTTGAGTGGTGCACAGGCTGCACCCTGCCTACCATCCTTCTGGAATGCTTGGAGATGGGGACTTGGACAGAGATTGATTTGTTATTGAAAGTTCTGCAGGGACCACAAAAATAATCTGTCCTGCTACAGCTGTTCCTGAAGCTCAGCCAGACTCTTCAATGTGTCTGATTGGTCTCTCATTATCTGGAGCATCTCATCTTGCATTTCATGCTCATTATTCTGGGCTGCTCTCTATGTCTATGTCCAGTTTTTTAGATAACGAAATGCTCCAGGATCTTAGCTCTGTGTCAGCTGTGCCAGAAGTGTTCATTATCTTGCCATGACATGTCCCCCCAAGTTCTCTTTCTCCATCTTAATAATGGAATAACTTGGGAAACGTGTCCTATTGCAGTGGAAGAAATGAGGCTGCACTCCCAAGAAACCGTCAAAGGATTGCAGGGTTCTTCTGTGACCCAGGCCTCCTGGGATAACCACCTGAATATGCAAAGATCAGGGCAGTTTCTCCCAGCACTGGTAGATTACCTGGAGATAAACTCCCCAGCCAGTCTCAAACTATGCATCTGATCCTCCATACTGGATATCAGAAAGCCACCTTAAAATACACTCAGCCCCCTTTACTGCATTTCAGTCACTGGTCCCCAATAAAGTCACCTAAAAATATACTCAGCCCCCTTTACTGCATTTCAGTCACTCATCCCCAGTATAGCCACTGGGTCTGGTAAAGAGAGAAGTTGCTTAAAACTGAGTTCTTTACCCAGAAAGGTTTCTCCTGACCCCAAAGGGGTCAGACATATTATACAGAACATTATAAGTTTGGATCTCACCCAAAATATCATGCTGCCAGTCAATTCTTTAGTAACTAAAGGTTTATTATACAAGGAAAGAAACAAACTATGAGAGTAGTGTTAAAGGGTTAAAGTCACCACATGCATGCATCAGTTTGAAAGTCCAATACATCAGGTTACCAGAATAATTTGAAGTTTCCAGGTTTTAGGCATACATCCAATATCTAGAGGGGTTTAAGTTCTTGTTTCATGGCTTCAGTTGTTAGAAATCCAGTTTAAAGGAATTGAGACCAAATAGTCCAGGTGTACTCTGTTCTAATTCTCCCCTGACAATTAGCAGGGTGGTTTCCAGCTGGTGCTGGCTGGGATCTCAATCCTGCAGCCCAGACTTTCCCAGAGAACCTTGGACAGATGTGAGATGAAAGGATTACGTTCCCCACTTCCTTTTATAGCTATAGCAAGGTGAGCATTTTCAGGTCACTTCTTCAGGAGGGGCTTTGATGTCAGTTCCCAGGTACTTAAGTGAAGAATACTAATGTATATTGTCCTTTTGAAGTAAAACCTTCACCTCCTGGGCACCACAGTTAATTAGCTGCGTCAGCACCATTAACGGACCATTAATAAACATGAGTGAAGTTAGTCTTTTTGTCTTAGGAAAATGAAAGGTTATACAAACAAATGAAGGAACTACAGATACAAAACAAGAAAAATGAGGAAAGGATGTTTAAAGAAAATCAGCATTTAAAGTCTGAGTTAGCATCTTTAAGGTGAGTATGTTTAAACTTCTATCTAACCTAAAGACCTCTAATTTCTGAGTTAGTGTGAGGAGCTTGTATATTAGTCTGCAACAGTGGAGTGCAAAGGTATCTAAACTAAGGTTTTGTGCATTGACTGGCTTCTGTGGGCTTGGCTGATATACACTAAAAGTTCTCTATTGTGCATTAACATAGTGCTGTCTGAAATGGGACTACATTAACATGCACTAGGGAAACTTTAAGTGCACACCAGGTTCAATCCAGGCCAGTGGCATGTTGTGCTCTGACTCACAATGTAGGTAAGCCCTCGGTAGGCAGAACCATAAAACAACTAACAAGCCTGTCAAATATCCTGTTGTTTGTTTTGTCATAGATAAGTGACTAGTGAGTTCCTATTCCATTGAAATTGGGAGGGCTGAAAGAAGTGTCCAGATTTGGTTTTTAGCCTTTCCTTTCCTCTTGCTTCAGTAGATCTGCAAATAGGGTTTATGGCTTAGATGGATTTATTCTGCATCTCAGGATTGAATGTTTCTTTGCTCATACACAGAATTACATGAAGGCATGGAAGAGAACATGCCTTTTGGTAATATAATTTTATTCACCATGGTAAATGTAGTGGTTATTATCAAACAATTATTCTCGTAAGATGAACCAGCAGCTTGGGCAACGGAAGGCTGAAATACAGAGGAGTCGTCATGCTGAGGGACGAGTGACTGAGCAGTGGTTACCTAGAGGGAATCTCTGCCTCTGTAAAACTGGGATCTGTCAGTAATAGGGTAGAGGAGTAACAACCATACAAATCCACTAGTTACAGATATTTGCATAGGAATTCACAACTGAGTTTAGTTTGTGGGCAGTAGTCTGTTCCCATACCACATGTAGTTTTCCTAAGCAAAGGTGGCTTACCTGAATTTTACGACTCTATCTACACGGCAAAAAAGAAGGGAAAAAAAAAAAGACCACATCACCAAGTCTCAGAGTCTAAGTCTACAGGGATTCATTCAGCAGCACTAAAAATAGCTGTGTTCCTGCCTGGGTTGGACTCTGGGCTCTGAAACTCAGGAGAGGGGTGGACTTTACAGCCTGAGCTCCAACCCAGGCAGCAAAACATATATGGCTTTTTATTTATTTTAAATAAAGCATTGTAGAATGAACCCAAGTGTGCAGACCAAGACTTTAGGCTCATTATTTCAAATGAGTTTTCATTGCCATTTTGTGCAAGAAAGGGAGTAAATTTCACCTTTCTTGATTTTGATCATACAACAACTTACTATTTTGTTTTAAATCTCTGCAATTCTCATCAACTTAAAAGTTATGACAATGGATGGATTGGTTTCTGACATCCCAGGAGTAACTTTTGGCTTTGTTTTTTTACCTATTTAGTTCAATGCTCATTTTTTCAAAAATTTAAAAAAATATTTACCAGAATTTGTAGAGCCAGTCCTTTCCCATTGTAACCACTGAATATGTTAATGAAGCAGAAAGATACATAAAATCACCAAACTCTCTAATCTTTTTTTGTTATTGTTAAATTAGAGAACAGATGGATAAAAATAACTTGCTGTCGGGTTCAGAGCAGGATTCTAAACCAACGAGAAACCAGAGTTTCACTGAACTGATTTCAGATCTTCGAGTAGCACAAGTAAGTGGATTTGGTGTTTCAGAAGCATATGCCTGCTAAAATATTTCTCCCTCTATGTAAAATAAATATATCCATTCATGCCAGACTTATTGTGTAAAGTTAAATTGAACTATGTTACACAATTTCCCTTATACTAAAATGGCATACCATTTTACAATATTTATTAAAAA
The DNA here is from genome assembly GCA_007922195.1 of Podocnemis expansa. NCBI lineage: Eukaryota > Metazoa > Chordata > Testudines > Podocnemididae > Podocnemis > Podocnemis expansa. The sequence continues at coordinate 35,139,544 of ML681979.1, read as the reverse complement.
CCTGACTTGTTTTAATAATTGAAAATCAACAAATGAATAATCAGTTGAATCCACAAGACTAGGCTCAAAAGAAGGAACTTCATTGCCCTCAGAGATATCTTTAGCCACTGTCAGCACAGCTAGTGCTTCAGTGGTTATCCTGAAATGTCTAAGAGTGGTGGCAGCCAGTCAGGTGGTGTGCAGGTATTTACAGCTGCACATTTAGTTGAGACACCAATAAAGAACACACAATAGCCTCAGGCATGTTTAGTGTGGTGCTTGAGTGTTTCATGGGTCTCTGACTGCATCCTAGATGGTAGCAGATGGGCGAGCTCCTCAAGGTGTCTCTGCCACTCCAGAGTTTTGACATGTTTCTATATTCTGCAAGGGAAGCATTTGCTCTTGTGATAGACAGCCAAAGATGTTACCTTTTAGATGACATATTTACAGGTACAGGATACTCTGGATTTTCCAAAACCCTATTATCCAAACCTTTCCTTTGTCTGAATTCCTTCCTTGTCTCCCAGTAGAGCAGAGACTTCAAGGAGGAAGTCCTGCTGCTAAATGGCACCTGGAATGGCACAGAAATCCATCTATATGAGAGTGGAGCCATGACAGCAGAGCTGCAGAGGGGTCCTTGCTGCAGCTATGATACTGACAAGGCAAAGCATAGTCCCAGTGGGTGGCGCCTCCTGTGCCTTGACAGGACCGTAATGTCTCACTGGCACTTTTTACCTGAAATAAGAAGGCAAGAGCAATAGCAAAGGGAACACACTGTAGCGCTGCTGGGAAGGGGGGGGGGGCGGTATGACAGCAGTCCCTACTCTCTCAAATATCAAAACTCGCCTGTATCTGAATAATATCCATGCCTCCTATGCTGTTTAGGTAATCAGCAGTAGACTGAGGTAAGATCTCTTATTTTATATATGGAGCCATTAAGGCACTTTCTCAAAGCTATAGAGGGGACAAGTCACCCTGTTTTGTTGTCACAGAATGAGGCCATGTCCCCCTGAAGGGGAAATACCTGGTATCTTGGAAGAAAACCAGCAAGTGGAAGAAAAAGCATGATCAGCCAGCCAGCGACTGTACATAGATCTCACAAGGGGCTGTGTGAATTTCTGAGAAACAATCCCTCTCATTCATTTGTTTCCCACAGACTTGGTAAAGCAGGAGATCTAGCAAGGGTAATCTTCTAGGTCTCCAAGAAGGCATAACTGGAGTAGTGCTAAAATACACATTGATACAAGTGAACTAGACAGCACTTTGGAAATAGGTTTTTGTTATTGATAAATATGGACTAATGCTTTCTCCCGTTGTGCGTAGACTACATAATTTTTTTTTTCTTAAACTGTGGTCTACTTACAAACTGAACCTGGATTGTTTGACTTCTAAAACTTAACTAATAAGAGTCTTTAATGTTATAAGAGAACTCAGATTTGGCTTCTAGCGTGAAACTAACTTCACATAATCTTCCTGCACTGTATGGCAAAAAAGATAATGTCCAATCTAGACAATCACATCAACCGCTAAGGGAGCAGTGCAATAGCTGGAATTCATGATGGAAAAAATAACATACTTTTTTGATATAAAATTTATGTTCTCTTGGTTTATTTTTGTTCATGTTTTCTGTGAAAATTAAGAGGCAAGAAACCAAATTGCTGGAAGAAATAAAACGGCTTAAGCAAGACAAACAAGCTCTTGAAGTAGATTTGGGACAAATGAGGAGAGAGAGAGATTTGGCAAGAGCCCAGGTTGTTTCTACTTCAGGTAAAGGACTCATTTGCGTGGGTCTCATTACAATTGTTAAATTTGATTGACCTTTACCTGTGTTTCATTAAATTAATGTATAAAATCTGATTGTTTCTATTACAAGAGGGCTTAGCATCCTCATAAATGTGATAAATGCTTTTTAAAATGGACTTACATTTGAAAACTTAATTTGGTTTACATCTTTAAACTTTGGTAAAGAAAAAGTAATTGCAAGGTGCCAGAAATGTACCTGAGAATGGTGCATTAACTGACTGATAAATTTATTGCAGATTTCTGACTGGAGTAAATTAAATCAGGTATTTTTTTTGCCTTGTAGGTGAAAAATCTTACGAGATCAGGATTATAAAAGAATCACACAAACAGGAAGTCAGTCTTTTGAATAAGAGACTCCAGTGGTATGCAGAAAATCAGGAGCTTTTAGATAGAGACACAACTCGCCTTAAAGAGGCAAAAGAAGAAATTGAGAAACTGAAACTACAGGTGATCACAACAATTCAAGGTTTACTTCATGAATTAGTATTTATATAAAGTAGTAACCATTGAACACAACTGGGTTATTCAGTATATGTTAGCTCATAGACTCTCAGGTAAGAATGGGCCAATATGATCATCTAGTCTGACCTTCTGCACAATGCAGGCCACAGAACCTCACCCACCCAACCCTGCAATAAACTCCTATCCTATGATTGATAACATTCATATTCAAGATACAGGATTAGCATATATCAAAGTCTTTTCCTTAAATACAAAGGACCTGATATTCATTGTGTGTGAAATGGAGGATTTAGATGTCTGAGACCATCAAACCCTTTGTTTTCATTAGGCAATTATTTCTGAAAAAAATTCTAAATTGATATGGTATAGTAGTACTTATACAGTAGTGGTCAAAGTAGCATTATCCCAAAGTATAGGGCATAATGGAATAGTTGTTGGAGAGAGGCTTCTTAGGGCTTGTCTACAAAAACACCACTGCAACTGTGCCGCTGTAGCACATGTGGTGAAGACACACTATGGCAATGGGAAAGAGCTCTCCTACATGAGCAGCAGTAGCTGTGTCAGTGGGAGAAGCTCTCCCATCAACATAACACTCTTATTCACCCCTCTGAGCAACATAAACTATGCCTCCATAAGCTATAGCATAGGTATAGCCTCAGTCATTCTCCAGAGTCTGAGGAAACTTTCTCTTCTCAAAAGAAAAGGTAAGTCTCAAGCTGCAGTGGTTGAAAAGAAAAATCTTTCAAAACAGGAAACAAGTGAAACCAATGTAGAGAGACTGAAACAATAGTTGTGAGGTTTGAACTGCTATACTTTATTCCAGTGGCTGCTAGCTAAAATGTCAGTACATGAATGTATGTGGAAAGCAGAGAAAGTATTGTTTTATGAACATCCCAAAGTAGGGTAGAGGGTTGCAAATGATAAATGAAATCTAGATAAGATTTTTAACAACACTTGGTTGGTAGGGAGGAGGTGGCTTGATTAGTTTCATTTTCCTCATGGTAGTCTTACTTTCAAATGTTTTGGAAACACAGTGAGTTCTCTCTCTTATTTGGGTGAATAGTTCTGTGTATTGAAGGTAAAACTTTACACAGAAGCATTATTACTACTCATGTTTCTAAAATAATAACCATCAGAAATGTAGTGGCTAACAAGAACATGTGTTCATATAATGATCCTATCTCTCTCTAACAACGCATTGCAGTACTAACATTAGGTGAAATCTTGGTTCCAAATATTAGACTTGAACCTCGATCACCAGATTTTCCTGTCAGAGCTTTGCTTAGGTGATGGGGAGAAAAGGGAGCATCAGGGAAATGGTTCATGCTCCCTGAACCTGACTGCCAGTCCTAGCTTAAACATACCAAGGGCTATGTCTACACTACAAAAGCTAAGTCAACTTTATTAAATCAACTTAATAAAGTCTGCTTAAAGTCGACTTTATTAAGTCAACTTAGTGAGTCCACACTTCTCTTAAGTCGACTTAAAGTTGGTTGAGTCGACTTAAAGCGTGCTAATAAAAAATGTTTGCTTAAGTCGAGTTTACTAAATTGACTTAAGCAGGCACATGTTATTACATAGGGCTTCTTAAGTCAAGTTAGCTGGTCAGATTGCATTAAGTCAACTTAATAAAGCCTCCTTGAGTCGACTTAAGCCTGTAGTAGACATGCTCAAGATGTGAGGGGGTGCAAGTGCGTTGGAGGATAGGATTAAAATTCAAAATAATCTGGACAAACTGGAGAAATGGTCTTAAGTAAATAGGATGGAATTCAATAAGGACAAATCCAAAAGTACTCCACTGTAGCAGGAATGATCAGTTGCACAAATACAAAGTGAAAAATGATTCCCTAGGAAGGAGTACTACAGAAGAGGATATGGGACTTATTGTGGATCACATGCTTAATATGAATCAGCACTGTAACACTGTTGCAAAAAACAAACATCGTTCTGGGGTGTATTGGTTGCAGTGTTGAAAGCAAGACATGAAAAGCAATTCTTTTGCTGTATTCTGTGCCATTTAGGCCTCAAGTGGAGCATTGTATCCAGTTCTAGGCACACGTTTCTGGAAAGATGTGAGCAATCTGGGGAAAGTCCAGAGAAGAGCAACAGAAATGATTAAAGGTTTAGGAAACATGACCTGAGGGAAGATTGGAAAAAAACTGGGCAAGTTTAGTATGGAGAAGAGAAAATTGAGAGCTGTCAGGTAGTTAAGGACTGGAATAAGTTGTCTTGGAGGTTGTGGACTCGCCAATCTCCATCACTGGAGATTTTTACGAGCAGGTTAAACAAACACTTATCAGGCATGGCCTACAAAATACTTAGTTCTGCCATAAATGCAGGAGACTGGAATAGATGACGTCTCAAGATCCCTTCTAGTCCTACAATTCTATGATAATTTAGAGCTGCTGCTGGGCATCTCTGGATTGCATCACTGAATGCAAAGCTGTGGACTCTTAAATTATGCCCTTAACTTACCTTAGTCAGTAGAGGATATCATAGGCCAGCTCTGACAAACCACCTTCCCCCCCTACCACCCCACATCAAGAGGTTTGAGAGCAGCAGCTGAAGTCACAGATCTGGCAAAGATTTACCTGCAGGGAGTTCCCTTCTGATGAGGGAATTCTCTGCTAGATATCTGCAGTTAGAGTTCCCTTGCCTCTCTCTGACACAAAGAGACCATAATCCAGCATGAGAATTTGGCCCATAGATTTTGGCTGTCAGAGGCACTATACTGATAAGTAGGATAGACTTCTGCACTAGTCCTGTTCAATTATGGAATACTTTTTCATTCTAATTAATTTGAAATAACTACAAACATTTTCAGCAGTGCTAATGAAGTGAACCTGTTGCATTTGTTGGATAGGTTGATAGGCTCAGTACCGAAGCGGGGAATCAGTCTCTGCAACAGAAGAAACGTTTAAAGGACAGAGCTGCAGATGCAAAGAGAATTCAAGATCTTGAGCGACAAGTATGTAATAAGATTAGTTTTCTCAATCTTTTGTAATTTATGGAAAATACAGTAAATGCTCATTGCTGTTGAGAGCATTCATTAATATCAAGAATAAATTATGACATACTGGAAAAGTCCCATGATAAATTGAACAGGCTTTTTATTCTTGTAGAACTGTCTTACCTTACTAAAAGTGATAGTATTTCAAGCAGAAATTTACTTGTCCAGTACACATCTGAATTCTTATTTCCATGTGAAAAGATTTTGTTTGAATATTTTCTTTCCTTCATATCCAGAATGAATGTTTTAGCACCTGCAGTGAAGTAATAATGACACTAGTCTGTTGCTAGGAGAGTAATTTGGATATTGTATGACTAACATTGAGTTCAGTGTAGGTACTTGTTGGTGAATAGGATAGGAAGGAAAAGCAAAAAAAGACCAAAGAGCTTTGTATATTTTTTGTTTCACAGGGCCTGTAAATCATAAAAAAAATCATCAACAAAGCAAATGAAGGATGCATTGAAGTTGTGTCCTTCTCCATCTAAATGATATGAATAAAAGAATATCCCATTTAATTCAAAGGGCATCTTAAGAAAAGATGGTTTAAATTCAAACAATTAAACCAACAATGCAGCCAAGGAGCCCCGTCCATATATTTCAAAATCCAAAACAAATCTCTCTTCTTTGGCAGGGGTGTGTGTGGGTGTGTTAGTGTTCCTTAGTAAATCATTAATGTAGAGATTTTTGTATAGTGTTTACTTTCTTTCCTTTTAAAAAGAAACTTCTTTTGTTTGTTTGTTTTTTACCTAATAATTTTAGTCTGGACTTTAGTTCGAGCTAGGTGTGATGTGGACCAGGACTAATGCTTAGTTTGAACTTAAGAAGTTTGAACTAAGCCAGTTAGTTCAAACTAACTGCGCATTCTAGTTTGAACTAAGTGTTGGTTCGAATTAGAACACACGGTTAGTTCAAACTTATAAGTGTGATGTTAGTTCAAACTAACCTCGAACTTCTTAGTCTGGACTAACAAGTCCAAACTAATTTTGGCTGCTGTAGACATAGCCTGTCTTTTCACTGCAGAGTTAAGTTAGGCCTCATCTGAGCTACAGAAATTTTGTTGACCAGAGTCATTGTTTTGCACCAAAACAATGGAGATTTACACACTGCAAAGCATCTTTTGTCCTCCCACCCCTTTGCTCTCTACCGCTGACAAAACTTCCCTGATTTGGTAATGAAGTAAAACCACCTCGATGAGAGGTGTAGAGCTTTCAGCAGCCAGAGCATCAGGAGTGTCCCACAATATCCATCCCGAATGTGCTGATCAACAGTTTAAATTCTGTTGCCCTGCAGCCATCTGCTCCTCCCGTTTAAAAGGCCGAGGAATTTTTGAAATTCCAGTTCCTGCTTATATTTCATCTTCCCAGCTGACAGCAATAATCATGGGAATATTTTCCTTATGTAGATCTAGCCTGCCATAAAGGCACCTCCGACATGCTCTTAATCTTCCAAACACATATTCTACAGGTCATTTGGCAGTCGCTCAGCCTGTTATTGAAGTGCTCCCTACTGCTGTCCAGGTTGCCTGTATGAGGCTTCATAAGGGGTATGCTGGGTCTCCCAGAATGACTGTGAGCCTTTCAACATCCCCACTGGAATCTTTTGCTCTGAAAAGTGTCTTTGCTTGCAGCTTTCTGTACAGGTCAGCATTCCTTAAGGTGGACGTGTCATTCAGCTTCCCTGATGATCCCATGTTGATGTCAGTGAAACATCTATGGTGATCCACAGATACCTGCAGAACCATAGAAAAGTACCCGTTCTATTGATGTACTACACTGCAAAATGTTCTAGTGCCGAAATTGGGATATGCATGACATCTGGTGCCCTGCAACTATTAGGAAATTCCATTGTCACAAAGCCATCTGCTGTTTCCCTCAGACTTCCAGCAGTCACAATCCATCATACCAGAATGTGATTAATAGCCCTGCACACTTGCAGTAATGGAGCCCCAGTGGTGGACTTTCTGTCTCTGAACTGATTTGCAACCAACCAAGTAGCAGTTTGGAATTGCCAACTTCCATACTACAATTGTCACATGCTTCTCCACCAAGAGATCAGCTCTCATTCTGGTGTTCTTGTACCTCAGGGCTGGGGCGAGCTCTGCAAGTAGTTTTCCACACTGGAAAATTTTGCAGCCATTGCTTGTCATCCCAGACCTGCATGTTGATACAATCCCACCATTTAATGCTAATACCACATGCCCAAAGTAGTGGTGCACCATGTGCAACTGCTGTGTGAATGCCAGAAGTAATCTAGTGTTGCTTCTTTTCATGTGTCACAGTAGATCAGGCACCTTGGATTCCTGTTCTTCTTCAAGTGATGTCTCTGTGGGTGCTCCATTTTAGGCATCATGTCCCACATCCTTGATCAGAGATCTTTACCACAGTACCCATCCAGGCCATATGTGCTACTTCCATCCGACAGCACCCTTTCTTGTGTGTGACCCAACCAACTTAGTTTCTTTCCAACCATCCATGGTCTGACATGGAGTCCTTAGCAGTTCCAGATTTGACTTGTCCTACTATGAGTATCTTTAACGATGTTATCAACGAAACTAAACTTACTTTAGTTTAATAAACAGTTTACCTTTCCTAGCATGTTAAAAGAAAAACAACAATAATAAAATGGTTTTTTTCCCCCTCCTCTTTCTCTCTTCCTCAATACCTCAAGTTAGGTAGGATAGAATAAGTAAAATAAACCTGAAATATAAAATATTACACCATGCCTGGTTCACTAGGATTTAATAGCTGTACCTCATGTAGGGATGCCATCCCAGCATCTGTGAGCGATTCACAGTATGTCTGCTGCCTGGGAGAAACAAATGCCTCAAAGATGCACTTACTACAAAAATCTTAAGGCCAAAGCCAGGAGAGCAAGGGATCTGAGATTGAAGCTCAACTGTCCTAGACACAGCGCCATCAAATGCTACGGAATCTGGAACAATTCAGTCCATCAGTACAGCACTGAAAAAGATCACAGTGCTGACAAATATCAAGCACTGGCTTTGGCACTGGACATAATACCGCAGCAACAACAACAACAACAGGCAAAGTGCCGATGACAGCAGCTAGCATGACCAGTATAAGACACAGCACCACCATGAGCACCATCTCTGATGAAAAGACACAAGCAACACCACTGTCAAACAGACGATAGTAACATTGTCAGCAACGTCAGGGACAATCAACACCCTTTTGCACCCAACAAAGCTCTCTTCCAATACCTTTTTCAAGCAGAGAGGACACTGAGGCAGACGAAGTGGAATCTTAGCAAGAACGTTCTCCTGTTAGATCATCTTCAGAGACACCCAGGTATTTACACTGTGCAGGGGAACCAGAGCACATCCTGGGATGGATCACCATGGTTTGGCTCACCCATGCCATACCCCATTCAGTGGTACAACAGGGGTGCATGGGCAAGCTATTCCTAGATCTTATAGCAGACCACCTACCCCACATAATAACAAAGCAAGATTTTCAACACATTAAGCTCCATCTGTGTCTGAGTCCACTCCAAAAAACATACAGGTGGTGGAGGTACGCAATGATCAAGAAACATCCTCTCCAAGGTGCAGCACCTCATCTAAAATGGATGAAGCTGTAATCCCTCCTCTCCCCCAGCTGCAGATGACTCCGAACAGTTCCATGACCTGTTCATGAGAGTGGCAGAAAACCCACTTGAAGAGGCTACTGAATCCTATCAAACTGTTGAAGATCCTTCATGCTACTATACTTCATACTACTATGTCATCTAAAATTGAATCATAGAATCATAGGGTTGGAAGGGACCTCATAGGTCATCTAGTCCAACCCCCTGCCAGAGGCAGGACCACTCCCACTAAACCATCCCAGTCATGGTTTTGTCCAGCCAGGCCTTAAACACCTCCAAAGATGGAGACTCCACCACCTCCCTTGGGAGCTCATTCCAAGGCTTCACCAGGCTCCTAGTAAAAAAGTTTTTTCTAATATCCAGCCTCGACCTCCCTAACCACAACTTGAGACCATTGCTCCTCGTTCTGTCGTCTGTTATTACTGAGAACAGTCGAGCACCATCTTCCTTAGAGCATCCCTTCAAGTAGTTGAAGGTTGCTATCAAATCCCCCATCAATCTTCTCTTCTGCAGACTAAATAAGCCTAATGCTTTCAGTCTTTCCTCATGGGGCTTGTGCTCCAGCCCTTTAATCATTTTGGTTGCCCTCCTCTGAACTTTCTCTAGCATGTCCCTGTCCTTTTTGTAGTGGGGAGCCCAAACCTGAACACAGTATTCTAGATGTGGCCTCACCAGTGCAGAATAGAGGGGAATGATCACATCCCTTGATCTGCTGGTAATACTTCTTTTGATGCAGCCCAGTATGCCATTGGCCTTTTTGGCAGCAAGAGCACACTGCTGACTCATATCTAGCTTCCCATCCACCATGACCCCCAGGGCTTTTCTACACTGCTGCTACTTAGCTGAATGTTTCCCAGCCTGTAGCGGTGCATGGGGTTTTTCTGTCCCACATGCAGGATTTTACACTTGTCCTTATTGAAGCTCATCAGATTTCTATTGGCCCACTGTTCCAATTTATCTAGGTCTCCCTGAATCCTGTCCTTGACCTCCAACGTGTCTACTGGTCCCCCCAGCTTGGTGTCATCTGCAAACTTACTGAGAATGCAGTCTATTCCATCATCCAGATCATTGATGAAAATGTTGAACAGAACCCGCCCCAGGACCGACCCCTGGGGCACCCCACTCGTGACTGGCTGCCAGCTAGACATGGAACCATTGATTCCTACGCGCTGAAACCGTTGATCTAGCCAGTTTTCTATCCACCTTATAGTCCACCTATCCAACCCATACTTCCTTAATTTGCCAATGAGAATGCTGTGGGAAACTGTATCAAAAGCCTTGCTAAAATCAAGCTATATGACATCAGTGGTTCTTCCTGCATCCAGAAAACCAGTCATCTGATCATAGAAGGAGATGAGATTGGTCAGGCATGATTTACCCTTGGTAAATCCATGCTGACTGTTCCTGATCACTTGATTTTCCTCTAAGTGTTTGAGGATGGATTCTTTGAGAATCTGCTCCATAATTTTTCCAGGGATTGAGGTGAGGCTGACTGGTCTGTAATTCCCTGGATCCTCCTTTTTCCCTTTCTTGAAAATAGGCACTACATTTGCTTTTTTCCAATCCTCTGGCACCTCCCCCGTTCTCCATGAGTTTTGAAAGATAACGGCCAGCGGTGCTGCTATCTCATCGGCCAATTCCCTTAGCACTCTTGGATGCAGTTCGTCCGGCCCCATGGACTTGTGCACATCCAGCTTCTTTAAGCAGTCCCTAACCTGAACTTCCATCACCAAGGGCCTGTCTTCTTCTCTCCCATCTGCCACACCCATGGTAGTGGGCTGGAGGTGACCCCGCCCGTGAAATCTGAAGCAAAAAAACACATTGAGGACTTCAGCTTTTTCCGCATCCTCTGTCACAAGGATTTCTGCCCTATTCAGCAAGGGGCCTACACCATCCCTGATCCTTTTCTTGTTGTTAACATACTTGTAGAACCCCTTCTTGTTATCCTTTACATCTCTCGCTAGCCACAACTCCATTTGTCCTTTGGCCTTTCTGATTTTATCTCTGCAGTCCCTAGCAATATCTTTATATGCCTCCTTGGTCATCTGACTGAGCTTCCACTTCCTGTAAGCTTCCTTTTTATGTTTAAGCTCAGAGCAGAGTTCTCTGCTAAGCCATTCTGGCTGCCTCACATGTTTGTTCTTTCTCCTAATTGGAATGGCAACTTCCTGTGCCCTTAGCAGGGTTTCTTTAAAATATAACCAACTCTCTTGGACTCCTTTTCCCTTCAGGTTAGCTTCCCAAGGGATCCTGCCCATCAGTTCCCTGAGGGAGCCAAAATCTGCTTTTTTGAAGTCCAGGGTTTGTGTTTTGCTTCTTTCCTTCCTTCCTTTAATCAGGATCCTGAACTCAGCCATGTCATGGTCACTACTGCTTAGCTTGCCATTTACCTCTATGTCCCTGATCAATTCTTCCCTGTTTGTGAGCAGCAGGTCGAGCGGTGCAAGATCCCTAGTTGGTTTCTCTAGCATTTGTACTAGAAAGTTGTCCCCAACATTCTCTAAAAACTTCCTGGATTGCCCATGCACTGCTGTATTGGCCTCCCAGCAAATGTCAGGGTAATTGAAGTCCCCCATGAGCACCAGGGCCTGTGATCTAGAAGCTTCCGCTGGTTGTCCATAGAACACCTCATCCACCTCCTGCTTCTGGTCTGGTGGTCTATAGCAGACACCCACCACAACATCCCCCTTGTTGCTTTCCCCTCTCAATGTAACCCACAGACTTTCTATTGGCGCGCTTCCACTTCCATAATGGAGCTCTGAGCAGTCATAGAGCTCTTTTACATATAACGCTACTCCTCCCCCTCTTCTTCCCTGCCTGTCCTTCCTGAACAGTTTATACCCATCCATGGCAGAGCTCCAGTCATGCACACTATCCCACCATGTCTCCGTTATTCCTATAATATCATAGTTCTTTGTCTGTGCTAGTATTACCAATTCTTCTTGCTTATTTCCCAGGCTCCTTGCATTAGTGTACAGGCACCTAAGATACCCGGTCGATTGCCCTACTTTGTCATGTTGATTTCCAATTCTATTACATAAACCTCCTTGCATTTTTTCTTGGAGTTCTCCTCCCCCACTCTCCTCACATATTGGGGCTTCAGTAGAGCACTTAAGACAATTATTTGACTCCCCCCCCCCCCCAGTTCCAACTACCTTCTCTTTTATTCCTGGTGATACAGTCCCAGCACCCCCCCCAAGTTCCATCCCTTCCCCCAGATCACCCACATTGTTACTTACCTGTGGGCTTTGGTCTCCTTCCCCCGTTGAACCTAGTTTAAAGCCCTCCTCACTAGGTCAGTCAGTCTATGCCCAAACACGCTCTTCCCCTTCCTGGACAGGTGAAGGCCATCTCTGCCTATCAATCCTCTGTCCTGAAACAGGACTCCATGGTCAAGGAAGTCAAATCCCTCCTGACCACACCATCTTCGCAGCCAGGCATTCACCTCTAGGATGCATCTCTCTCTCCTGAGGCCTTTAGCCTTGACTGGAAGGATCGAGGAGAACACCACCTGTGCTCCAAACTCCTCCACCCTCGCTCCCAGAGCCCTGAAGTCACCTTTGATCTGCTGAGGATCACCTCTCGCAGTATCATTGGTACCCACATGGATAAGAAGCATGGGGTAGTAGTCTGAGGGGCGGATGATTTTAGACAATCCCTCCGTTACATCACGGATACGGGCACCTGGCAGGCAGCATACCTCTCTAGAGGCCTTGTCAGGG
>ML681979.1:35109831-35126952 GCA_007922195.1 Podocnemis expansa | reverse complement strand
GGTGGGATGTGAGCAGGCGTGGAGCACTGTCTACTGCCAGAGGTGACCAGCTGCCAGTGTCCTTCCTCTGCCATAGGCATCCCATCCGTTTCCAGAGCTGTGGCAGTATCCCTTGGCATTGGGATAGGGACCTCCTCCTTGCAGGTCTCATCATGGACACTGTCAAGGAACTTTTCCAGGGCATGGATACCCCTGAGTCGTGACACCTCCTCCTGTAACTCTCCTACCTGTTTCTGGGGAGATGCCACCAGAAGGCACCTATCACATAGATTCATCTCCTGAGCCTGATCATCAGTGGCAGGAAAATGAAGGCCACACTCCCTGCAATTCCACACCAGGGTTTGGGTGGAGATATCCATGGACAGACAGTCTGTCTGGCTACACACAGAGGCAAAGGAAACAGCAGGGGTGCTGGCTTCAGCAGTACGGCTCCTCTTCACCCTCTTGGCCTCACCAAACTCCCTCGCAAACTCCCCTGTTTGCAGTCCCCTGTTCGCAAGCTCCCTCTGGTTGCTCACGCAGTGGCTTTTAAAGGCCTTCTCTGCCTAGGTCAGCCCTTGCCCCTTGGCCTGCCCCTGTGTGACTAACAATCACAAGGCTGCTAGAAGCTGCTGATTAAAGATGATCAGGGAACAGTGGTGCAAACAGCCCCCACCCAATCACACAAGCACAGTCCCACAACTAACAGCAAGCACCTGTAGGGAAAAAGACACAAACACACAGTCAGCAAATCACCTGTAGGGAATAAGACACAGCATTCGCTTACCTTGGATGTACCTGGCACCAACTCCCCTCGCAAACTCCCCTGTTCGCACTCATGGAGCTAGCTAATAACATCTGGCAGAAACCAGCCGGCATCTCACTTTCCAGTAAAAGAAATCCTAGAAAGTACTATGTTTCCACTGAGGAGATGGAATTTCTATTCACTCATCTCCATCCAAACTCCCATGTCATTGATGCAGCAAAACAGACCAGTTATAAATCAACACTGCATGATAAAGACCGAAGACAATTGCGTTTGTTAGGCAGAAAAGTAAACCTTCAGTACTACCAGTGACAGTAGCTAATTATGCAACTTTACTTTCCAATTATGAACACAACATAAAATTTCAGTTTATTAATGACATCCCTGACAGCAAAAGGGAACAATTCAGCTCACTTATGAGTGAAGAACAACTCATTGCTAGAACATCTCTGCAGACTTTGCTAGATATAGCAGACAATGAGCAAAATGACAGCCACAGTGATTGTTATCCATAGAACCTCATGGCTCCACTCTGGTGTCCTGCCTAGAGAATTGCAGACAAAAACAGAAGACCTCCCATTTGACAAAGTTCAGCTCTTCACTGGAAGGACGGATTAAAGTGCTTCACTTGATGAATGATTCATGAGCTGTGTTACAAATCCTCAGAATTTACACACCTGCAATGAGGAGGAAACAACATGGATTTCAATCATATGGTCATAGATATCCTGTTGATTCACAGTGTAGACATACAAGCCACAAAAAAGTAAATGAAGACCATAAAGAGAAGTGCAACAAACATTTTCAACTTCTCAAGCTACATTGACTAAGCAGCAGCCTGAAATTTTGGTTAAGTGTCAAGAACCTCCCTCATCAGTGCCATAATCATTGACCACCCAATTCGAGCTCTGCCTATGAAATTTCCATCACAATTGGACAAAAATCACTTAAGACAAATGGATATTAGTGATCCCCTTCACATCCATTCCACCTATTCAACCCACTTCCCCCTCTCTCTTCAGGGACCCATCTCATGTGCAAATACTTCAACAAGAAATAAAACACCACCTACAAATAGGGAGCAATAGAGCAACATCTCACAACACACAGGGAAAGGTTTTACTCCCATTATTTTGCAATCTAGAAAAAGAGGGGGGGATGGAGACCCATACTAGATCTAAGTTCACTGAACAAGTTCATTAGATGACAAAAATTCAAAATGATCACTTTGTCCCCCTAAACTTCTGACTGCAAGATGATAGGGAATGGATCACTTGATAAGTTGCCCTGTTCCATTCATTCCACCTGAGGCCTCTTGAACTGTCAGAAGACAGGATGCTGGGCAGGATAGACCATGGGTCTATCGTACTCTGGGCATTCTATGTTCTGATTTTCAGTGAAAACCACACTTTGTTTCTATCAAGGCTCTAACATAGGTTAATTTTCTCTTTGACAGGTTAAAGAAATGGAAACAATTCTAAAAAGAAGACATCCCAATTCTTTGCCTGCTTTGATATATGCTGCTGCTGCAGCTTCTGAGGCAGGTGGTGACACTTCAGCTAAATCGAAAACAACTGATTTCCTGGAAAGAAGAATAAAAAAGTTAGAAACAGAACTTGAGGGTAAAGACGAAGAAGCTAAAAAAAGTCTACGCACCATGGAACAACAGTTTCAAAAAATAAAGGTAACTAGGGGCTGGGCTACACTGTAGACTTTTGTCAACAAAACAGTAGAAGTGTCTGCATTTAGATCCTTCTCCCACCAGTTTTAACTCCCTTGATCTCCTTTAACTCCTATGATCAATGAGACTTGCGGGGGTTATGCCAGCATAGATAGGATGACTCAGTGGCAATGTAGAGAGTGTTCGCTAATATTGGTAGTTATCTCTCACTCTTATCCATTTCAGGGCTCTACTGGGAGCCAGGAAGCCTTGTCATTTTCATGGCTGAACTATGAAATCAGCAAAGCTGCCCAGCTGTTGGGGAGGAGGGAGCAGAAACCAGGACAGCTGGACCCCACTCCCAAGGGCAAGAAGCCTTGGGCTGTTTTCTCCTGGGAACAGGGAGGGGAGAAGCTAGATCAACTTACTTTTTGAGTACAGACAAAGCCTAATTTAAGGCTATCAGCACCAGGCCTTTATGCATGCTGAGTAGCAGTTTACTCCACAAGCAGTGAAGAGAAGTTCTTTGGAATGCAAGGGTATCTGTCCCTAAAGCAGTAGCATTACAAGTGGAAGGCTAAGATAACATTTGGGGAAAAGAATATTGAAAAAGATTTCGGGCCCAGAAATTTCAGAGTTGTGCATCTAAAATATAGACATATTAAAGCATTTTGAAAGTGACAGAAGAGGAATTAAACTTGTAGCAGATTGCTTGGGTCTTCTTAAACAACTTTTATAATGAGATGGAGGGGACTTGGTCCGACAGGATACAGAGAGGAGGTGCAAACCTACCAGACTGTACAGACAAGCTAATTGAAAGTGCGGGCTACAACAGCATAGTTCACTTACAAATTTCAGTCTCTTCTGTATGTTGAGCTGGAACTTGTCTCACTTTTTCTTCATGGGTGTCCAGGACATAGAAGTGTTATCTTGGGGGTTCATGGACTGGGGATTCCTGCGAAAACTGTCCTGGGCCCTGATCTGCAGCATGACAATCAGGTGCTAGTTTGCCATTGCCCAGGAAAGCTCATACTTATGCCAGGACCTTGGCACTAGATCCAAAATCCTGTGCTTGGAAGTCCTGCAGATATGGCAGTGGGTTTTGTCCCACAGAACCAGTTTTGTTTACTACTTACCTAGCAGGGAAGGAGAACATGACCTTGCAAAGACTGAATCAGATGGTAATAGACTCCTTTTGAGTAAATCCTGGCATTCACCTGCCTGAAAAATTACTGATCTTCTGCTCAAGGCACCAGGGAGAGCATATGCACAGCTAAGGTTTTCTTTCCTATCAAGTTGAGAGGAAGGTTCCTTATGTGTCTGTCTATTAGTACCTCTGGAAGGGAATGTCCTGACAGCTCAAGAGAGACAGTGTTTTAATTATTTTGATTGCCTCATATGCCTTGTATGGTCTCAGACGGCATCTTTTTGTTCTAGTTGTGCAGTGGTGGTCTGGTCTTTGATGTGGACTCGTAAGCACTATAGTAGTACAAATAATAATATGATTATGAACCCTAAAGCATATGGCAGTGGCCAGTCCCATCACAAGCAATTAACATTTGCAAAGTGAAAGCTAGCAACAGTTGCAATGCTATGTTAACAAACATGAAATGCAAATTTCTTACCAAGCCAATGAACTCTTTATGTTAAACTGAGATCAGAATGTTAATTTGTCTGTTCATACTGATGATAGCTGAATAGAATAATCCAGCACAGTAATACAATGGGAAACATTCATTTTCCTGATAATTGGCTTTAATTATTATTTTCTTTCCAGATGTTATAAGGTACCCATCTATCACTACTAAGAATAGTTCCTTAGTTTGCTGATGTACTGTGTTTTTACATTGCAGGTAGCTTAATGACTTATTGCATTTGTAAGAGTGCTTTCTGAACTACCTAAATTATAATGGATGTAAATGTTACTGGTTTTGTTTATATATAAAGTGTTAAACATTTACTTATGGTGCTTAATCCCTTAATTTATACAAAAAAGAGGAAATGATAGATGTGCAACTCTGTAAATTGCTCTTTTTTTCCAGCTTCAGTATGAACAAAGACTTTCAGAGCTTGAACAACTCCTTGCGTATAAATTGATGAATGAACCACAGAAACTGCAGGACAACAAAGCCAGTTTTACAGCAGCTGAACAAGAACTTTGCTGTGCAAAGGGGGACCATCAGATCACAATAAAAAATCTTCAAACCAAAATTGAAAATTTTAAAAATCAGAATTCCCAGTTAGAGCTCAAGAAATGTGACAGAGATGAAGACGACTTACAAACAATAGAATACCAGGTGGAACAAGCTCATGCTAAAGCCAGGCTGGTAAGACTAAATCAAGAACTGATCACCAAAAGTAAAGAGATACAAGATCTAACAAAAACTGTGGAGAGACTTCAAAAAGAGAGGACAATGATGTTGTCAAATCAGAACTCAAGTGACAAAACTGACAAGAAAAACTCTACAGATTTTTTGAAAAAAGATATTTTAGCAACAAGTAATTTCAACACCAATAACCCCTTCCCAGATACTCTTGATGATAAAATATACCAGCCACATAACTTTGCTGATTCCCATATTTCAGAAGTTTTGCAAGAAAATGCAAGGTTAAAAGATGAGCTAGAAAGATTGTCTCTGGAAATGAGCCAGCAGAGGGTGAAGTCTCAAACAGCACTGGCTCATTCTGAAAGCAACCTACGAAGGTAAAAAATCATTGAAAGCATTTATTCAAACATTGGCATCCTGGCAGCAGTTAGTAATGATACTCTGTCTTTTGACAAATAGTCTACATGTAAGAATCCCAGCAAACGCTACTAATGATTGGAAAGCTACCACCTTCTCATCCCATTGTCTAACTTAGTTGGCGATTTCTGTACATGTATTCATAGACAAGTATGTATATGTCACAGAAATTCCACCTCACTTGGTATTAATTGGCATCTTTCTGGTCAAGGATGATGGGATAAGATGGATGCTTTTGAAAAGACTAAAATAATGTGAAGCAATTACTTCCATCAATGGCTAAGTATGCTTCCTTCAGAGCAGTCTTTGCCCTCATTTAGGAGCAATACCCTGAGAAGAGAATGTTGATCTTCTGTGTGGTATATCACTGCTATTAAGACAAGTGCTTTTAATAAAACCAGAATTCACTATGACTGTGAGTAAGAACAAGGTTATTTAATACAAATTGTTGCAGCCTGGATGCCTTTGTCTTCTCATCTAATAGTGTAATAATAATACTTATAGCACAAATCTTCATAATCAGATGCATGCATAATATGCACAGTTACGAAAATTGTGCATGCAGTCAGAGTGGCTGCATACACTGTATAATCTATAATTTCTAACATGAAGCATGTGCAATTGTGACATTATGCAGCCTATAACTTAATTATTTTAAATGTATGAGAACATAAAACTTTACTGTTTACAATTTTGGGGAACAGCTATATGCATAACTTTCTTTCACAGGACAAAGGAAGATACAGCGGAATACATTGCAGCTCTAAAATCATCCCATCAGAGAGAAATGGAAAAGATTCTTTGTCAGCATGCAGTAGAACATTCTTCTTCTAAAGTAGCTGAACTAAATAGCAAAATTTCAAGCCAAGAGGTAAAATAAAATAGTTTATACACCTATGTTCCCAATTATTTTAAAGAGTTATTTCTGTTATGACTTCAGTAGAAAATGGTCAAATTTTGTAGTAACTTAAATATAAATGGCATAAAGCTGATGTGACACAATGGAAATATTTTACTTGCAAATCAAGTGTGTGACTAATTAACTACATCACTATTGGTTTTGTCTATAAGGTACGATAGACCTGCAAATTAATATTAAGATTACAGAAATGATTTCAGGTATTTTTAATATTAACATTCAAGATCTATTTTATGTATTACTTTGAAGACTTAAATCTGTCAGAGGGTTTACGTTAATGAGGACTATGTAATATATTTCCTTAGTTCATAATAAAACATCTACAAGAACAAGTTAATGAGCTGCAGAGAGATCAAGAGTCCCTTGCAATTTCCCAAATGCGAGAGGAAGTCTTACAAAAAGAGGTAAATGACTTACTTATTTTTTCAGTTTTGAGCTGTCTGATTGTAAAGCACCAAAATCTTTATTTCATTTTTAAAAGGTTCCAATAACGCAAAATGATAGCAGCCTGCAAAAATTTAAACTTCTGTTTAGTTTCAGGTCTTGGAAAATTAAAATAGTTAGAATTTAAAGGCAAACAATTTTTCTTTCTCAGATAAAGCTGTGAGTATTAATTGGTTGGGATAGGATTGGCATTTGTGAGCAACAAAGTGGAAGAGGGCACAGATAGCTTAACTTTATATAATTCTTGTCCATTTCACCTTGATCCTCTAGTATTTGATTCTGTGAAACCACAATTAGAAGTGACTGATGTCTGTGTGAAAACGGCTTCATTGTATAATTCAGGCACAGTTCTTATATGTTTTAAGGCTTTTTTTTTTTAATTAAGTAGAAAGAGAAATTGGACAGTCAGTTAATATACAGTTTTAACAGTGTCTTTAGCTAGGAAGGAGTCTATCATTTGTCTTTTTTTTTTAATTAGATCATCTAGTACAGTGCTTCCAAACCTATGAGGTTCTTGGGGCAGCGCAAGTGCTTGGGAGAAAAATTTTAATTGATATGCCTGTTCTTGCTTTTGTTTTTCTAATTAAGAGACTATTAAACTTGGCATAAAAATCACCTGAATCTTATCTAGGCATCTGTGTCTCGTACTGCTGCAATGGCTGTTTGCTCAACATTCATGCTGGGGGCCTTCAGCCAGAGACTTTCTTCTGGGGAGAGTGTTCCTCAGGAAGTCTCTTGGCTGTAAAGGCCCTGATGAAGCAGAGGGCACTGCTGTCAGCAATAGCATCTGCACTAAGGAATGGGGGGAAAGGGGTTGAGGGGAAGACAGGTATGTCTTATCTTCATCACAGAATGACTTTGACCAAGTTGTAGGCTACAAGTGGCAAACATTTTTACTGAAGAAGTAGTACTGTAGAAAGTCCACTGCCATGACAAATTTCTTGTTTTCATGTATTAATGAACAAACGTGTGAGACAAGGGAAACTATAGAGATGTTTAGCAACTTAACACCTTGAGTTGGTAAATAAGCTGCCATTTGTTTTTCTTCAGAAGCAAATATTATTTAAAGTCATGTCTAATGAAGTTTCCAAAGGGATAGCCATGTTAGTCTAGTCCAGCAAAAAAAACAAGGAGTCATGTGGCACTTTGACTAACAGATTTATTTTTCAAAGATGCCACACGACTCCTTGGGGTTTTTTTCATGTCTAATGAAGCAACTGTTCCTCAACAAGCCTTAGAAATACCTTATCTTGCAGATGTGCAAATTGCAAAATGCAGCCAATCACAGATGGTTGACAAGATCCTTCTACCTTCCAGAAGGTTATAAGTGGGCTATGTATACAGGGCTGTATGGTCATGCGGCAGCAGCCATGACAAGAAAGAATAGTGGGGCTGCAGCATGAATAAAAGACTGGTACTGGCAGCAACTTTGACACATTCATGATTCATTGCTAGACATTGGTGTTGAAGAAGTTGCAACCTGAAGTACATAAGGCCCTCAACATTGACATTAAAATTGTCAGTTTTATTAATTCTGGGCAGTAAACACACCTGGTTTTAGTACAATGTATGAAATTATGGGCTCTGACTACTCTCTGCTTCTGTTTCACATATGGTTGTCATGTATAAAAGTTTTACAATGTGTTTCTTTAAATTGCATGACAAAATCAGAATTTTTCTCCTTTGAAAACAACCTGGCCAATTATATGTGGAATGTGGCCTGCTTGATGATATTTAGCTGATCTGATGGACATATTTGGCAAATTGTATGCACTGCACTTGTAGTGCTAAGGTAGGAAAACAGATACACTAGATATGAAAGAGGAAATTGGAATTGATGAAAAAGCTGTGTCTTTGGAGAGGTCATGCTGAAAAGGGAGTTAGAGTTGTCCATTGTTACCAGATTTCTTAAAAGACCATAGTGAAAGTGATCAAAATATTATCAAAGATATCAAAGATGAGATGTTAACTCAGTTGTCTGGATTGTATTCCTCTTTTGATGAATATGTTCCTGTAGCTGAACATGATTTCCAGATATTGACTGCATTTGAAATTCATTCTTGGAAACAGGTGACACCATTCCTATCTTAAGTATCTCTGCTCAAATAAATCTTAGAAATGTCCAGTGATCACACTCAAAAGGCCAAGATTAAAATCTAGTCAGGAATTCTGATTTTCTGTTGAAGGAGAGTGTGATGAATTCCATGCTGAAGCTATGAAAATGTGCTGTTTCCGTTAGCATCAAATTATTTCTGAGTCTGGGTTTTGAAAATTAAATGTAGAAATCATTTTAACTTGGAAAACAACTGACATTTGACTTGATCAGAGATTCAACCAGACATGCACTATAAGAGATTAAACATGCAGTTGGAAATAGACTCAGTCTTCTCACTAAACAATCTTAGGCTGAGACTGAGCATGACCAAAAAACCATTTGTTCAAATTACAGTTTTAAAACCTGAGATTAGATTGAATTAGATAATTAAACAAACTGTCTGTAGCTGAATGATGTCATAAAACCAGCTAATCTCTAGTAATGCTCTTGAATCTATTGTCCAGGGTTGGATGTGGGGAGACTCACCAAACCTTAAAACATCTGTGAGAGAGAGACAGTACTAAAATGTTTGGGACCTATGAGTCTAGTACATCTCACTGTCAGTGCAGAAATAAATTTTCTGTCTGCTTCTCTCTGGCCAGGATAAGGAAGAGCATATTAAAATCTTTACACCAGCAGTTCTCAACCTATTTACTATTGTGGGCCACACAAACAATCATTATCTGTTATATGGGCTGCATCCACAAGAAAGATATACTGTCTGAATGCCCTGAAGATGTCACATGTGCTGCAACTCTGGCAAGATTGGACCATAGATTGAGAACCACTGCTTTACATCTTTTCTGTTTCAGATGTCCAATTATCATATGTCTACTTGAATTCTTGTTTATTTCATCATTTTCTAAATTTACAATATCCTGGCTATTTTTTTTCTGGTCACCTACTTCCCAGTTTGTCCCTTTCTTACATTGACATAGGTTTACTGTAAATATTGCTTTTGACTACATTAGTTTTGTTATTCTCTAGGAATCTTCTACCCCACACCTATATGTTGTCTTTTTTTATATACCATTTATTACCTGTAAAATTATCCTCCATCATGCTAACCTTTGGGATTTTTTCAATTGAAGTCCTTGTTGAGTAGAATCCTTTTGAACAAAATTGCCAACACTCTAATACTAAAGTCATAAGCACCAAAAAACTGTTGCTAAAATATTTTTTTCATTATAAGGCTTCAAATATTTGAAATCTTAGTAATCTTACCCAGTGTCCTTGCTGGTATTTCTTTCACATCTTCTAGAACAGTGTGTGGTCAAGCAGAAGGCATTCTTGTGCTTTATTACAACTTAAAAATGTCCCTTAAGCAATGCTTAGTCTTCATTTTGTATACACCTTAAAGTTCAGATCTACTCTAAAAATGACTATAAAAATAGCAACTTCTTACTTAAAAAATCTTTTCCTTGTGTGTGTGTTTGACCTACAAAATTCTTATTGTTGATGAAAAGTAAGAAGCAAAGAATCCTACTTGAAACTACTGCTTCCAAGTTGTGCTTGAAGGACTCGGCTGCCAGTTCCAAAAGCTTGACTGCTTCTATTTGTAACATGAGTAATTTTGCTTTGGAAATTGAGACTGCATGATTTTTCAGGGTCAAACTTCACTTGCTGCCTTTTTTCTGTTGTTGTTTGGTTATGTAATAACTTAATGTTACTGTGAAATAACTCAGTCATTTAGTGCCTAGATTCCAAATGTAGCTAACCTAGAAAATAAAGCAAACAGAGGTTGCAAATGTGATTATTCATTATAGGGGAAATTGCTATGAAATCAGGCAGGGCTGAGCTTCATCTGTCTCAACTACCAGTGCCTCAAATGAAGACCTGGCATTTTGGGAAAGCTACAAGTAATTCAGGTATTTTAAATGCTAATCTACCTCCTGAATTGCTATGCATGGTCACTGCTACCTTAACTAAATCCTTCTGTTTGTTAGGTAACAAATTTCTAGATTTTTAACCAGAAAATGCAGCATCTTTTTGGATATGCTTCTATATGGTATGGCATGAAGATCTGAACATACCGACAGGTTAAGTAAAAAATCACTTGGACAAGCAAGATGTCTTCAAGTCACCAGGGCTTAGTGATATGCACCCTAGAATACTCAAGGAGCTGACTCAAGAGATTTCTGAGCAATTGGCTATTATCTCTGAAAAATCATGGAAGACTGGAGAGGTCCCAAAGGACTGGAAAAGAGCAAATATAGTGCCCATCTATAAAAAGGGAAATAAGGATAACCCAGGGAGTTATAGACCAATCAGCTTAAATTTCTGTACCAGGAAAAATAATGGAGCAGATAATTAAGGAATCCATTAGCAAACCTCTAGAAGAGAATATGGTGTTAAATGATAGTCAGCATGGATTTGTCAGTCATGTCAAACCAACCTCATAGCTTTCTGTGACAGGGTAACAAGCCATATGCATAGAGTGGAAGTGGTAGATGTGATATATCTAGACTTTACTAAGTCTTTTGATACAGTCTCGCATCACCTCATCAGCAAATTAGGGCAGTACAATAGATAGGTGCATAACTGGTTGGATAACGACTCCCAGAGCATAATTATCAGTGGTTCACAGTTATGCTAGAAGAATGTAACAGGCGGGTTACTGCAAGGATTTGTTCTGGGTCTGGGTCTGTTCAATATTCTCATCAGTGATTTAGATAATGGCATACAGAGTGCACTTACAGGGCATGTCTACATATAGAAGTTATTTTGAAATAAGGAGGCTTATTTCAAAACAACTTTTTGCTGTGCATGCTTGAATTTTGTTACTTTGAATTAAGCATTTCTTTATTTTGAAAAACAACCTGCTTTTATTTCAAACTAGTGCTTAAATTGAAATTATTATTTTGAAATAAGCCATTCTAAGCCATGGAATAGACTTATTTTGAAACAATAACCCTATTCTTTTGCCTGCCTTCCCCTATTTTGAATTAGAGAGTCTAGTGAAGACTCTACTTTAAAGTAATAACTCCTACCGTATTTTGAATTTAGTGTGTCTTCCCTGGACTCCTAATTCAAAATAATTACTTCAAATTAAAATTGAAGCAGTTATTTTGAAATAACTGTTTCAAATTAATTTTGAAAGTGTAGACATAACCATAAAGTTTGTGGATGATAACAAGCTAAGAGGGGTTGCAAGTGCTTTGGAGGATTGGATCACAATTCCAAATGATGATAATACAAGAAGCAGTGGGCTTAAATTACAGCAAGAGGTTTATGTTGGACATTAGGAAAAAAATTCCTAACTTTCAGTGTGATTAACCACTGGAATAAGTTGCCTAGGAAGGTTGTGGAATTTCCATCATTGGAAATTTTTAAGAGCAAGTTAGACACACTTGTCAGGGATGGTTGAAGTGGTATTTGGTCCTGCCATAAGTGGGTGGGACTGGACTCAGTGATCTCATATGGTCCCTTCCAGTTTCTTTGAGCTATATTTGGAATTGATCACTTTGGCTATGTCTACATCTACTTACTTAGTTCCAACTTGCAAGTCTGAACTAAATAATTACGAGTTTAGTCCTCACTAGCCTCAGGTGTTAGCTCTGTGTTATATATTCCAGTACCTGTTTCTAACATGCTGTTCTCTATTTTGTCATTGTGCATATTGTCAATTTTTAAGTAATGTGTTTTCTTTGTCTGAGAACTGTTGTGAAAATGTGTTTTATTATGTGAAAGAAGGACTTTATTTTATAATTATTTCCATTAATTTTGTATCTGTAGATTGACATCTCAGTGCTTTAACAGTTAATAAATTGGACTGAAAAAAATAGTAGATATGTTTTAAGAATAATCATACACTGGCTTGGAGAAATGGACAAGTAGATTATTCTCATCTCCTAATTTTTCTGAGTATGTGATTAAATGAAACATACAAGCCAGCATTTATAATCTTAAAGTGCTAAAGTTAGGCATCTAATTTTCCTGCTGGTTTCAGAGATGCTGTATGCCTGCCACTTCCTTGCGGCATCTTGGGAGATCAGGCCACTTTTATTTAGGAGCTTGAACAAGGATTTAGGCATGTAGGTAAAAATGTTTTCCTATGCTTTTAGTTAGTTCATTATAATTGCTAATGTGATAGTCTGAAGGTAAGTGGTAGCAAAGCGCAATACATTCAGGTCACAGTCTCAACAGTCCCTGCCTGAAAGTGTCTAATGTGGTCCAGCCCTGCAAACTGAATGAGTAGTGGTCCCATTGAGTAGGTAGGGCTTCATAGGATCAGGCCTTCTGAGGTTCCTGGTTAGTAGGAGCTGCCTAGCTTAGAGAATCAGAGGTTCCTGCCACCTTGGCAGGTGTATGAATCTGCATTAGTAAGTTCCAGAGGAAAACCACTGCTAGTAATCCTCCATTATGGATAAGGCTTCTGCCACATGGAGCAAAGTAAAAGGGAAGAAACACTGGGCTCTAAAATAAGCTTGGTGTGATGTTCCCCTCCTGCAGTTCGAGACTTGGGCCCCCACCTACTTCACTTTGCTGTGTGAACCACCCACTGCTGAGTCAGCTTATGCCCAGCCTCCTCCAAGTACTCAGTTGCTGGCCCACTGAAGAAGTGCTTCTGGCCAGTTGCTTATGGAGTGGACTCCCAGCCCTTAGTACAACCCCAGCAAACTGCCGTCTTGCAGGGTTCAGTGCAGTACACTGCATCATGCATGCTCACTTTCACTTGTCCATCAGTTTATCAAAGAAATCAATATGCACCAGCTTTGTCCCTCTAAGTGAGGTCTCTGCATACACTCAATCCGTATGCACTGTTTGAGATAAAACAAATAAGTTTATGAATTACAGCAAGATTTGAAGTGATTGTAGATGACTCACACCATCTTCCCTGCTTTGCTGCTCCTTGGTCCTTACCAGGCACACACAGACTCCCAGCTTTGATGTCTCCAGTGCTCCTTTTATTGTGTTAAACAACCCACCACCAACTGTATATGCTTCACAGGCTACACTGCTGCTGCAGCAGCTCCACTAGCTTAGCCCAGATCAGGGGAGCTCATCCCCAGTTGTCTGCAGCTTACCCTTGGCTGGCTGTTTCTCCTACCTCCCTTTCTAGCCTAGTCTCCCAGCTCCCACAGCTGCTCCTCACTCCAGCTCATTAGCCAGCCTGTCCAGCTGGCTCCCCTCTTCCCTAGTAAGAAGAGCTAGCCCAACCTGGCTGCTGCATGCTGCTACAGTGCCTATCAGGCAGATGAATATAAACCAAGAAATTAATAACATGTCAGGGAGTGGGGCACAATCTGCCAAAAGGTAAGTCACATCCTAAGCTAAAATTAATATTTCAGTAACTGTTTTATCTGCAATGTTAGCATACCGCACAGACTGGTTGTAGTGCCTCTAGCAACCTGGCTCCTACCTCCCCTGCATTGGTAGATTCTCAGTCTTTGCTGTTGCTTAGAAGATGGACTTCAAGGGATAGCCGTGAGACAAAGATGCCTCTTTCTTTAGAGGGGTCAGGTGATGAGCCATGTTCAGCAATGGGCATGATTTCCAGTTGTGCGATATGCTCATGGTTGTTTAGGCCTGTCCATTATTCCTATATGCATGCCTCCGCTGGGCATGAAAACAGAGCTCTGTGCTTGTGGCAGTGTATGTGGGGTATGACCTGTGATGCTCGGAGTATAACAGTGGGCTAATACACTGTGAAAGGGAACTTAAATGCATTTTGAGGGGAAATCTTGTTTGTTTATACCACACTTAGTGAAGTTGGCACTACTTCATTACAAGTAACAAATAATATCTCAATTTTTAGATGGCAAAATTGTTGGAAGAACTGAAAGATGCTAAAGAGTGGCAGAGTCCAGAGATGAAACACTTCTTATGTCTAGAAAGAAAAATCAAGCATATGGAGCTCAGACATGCACAAAGAGAACAAGAACTTCAGCAGGTAATACTGAGCGTCTCCCATGTTTTTGTCAGCATTTGTACAAATTATTGTTGACCATACTTCAGAGATCAAATACATTTGGACCAATGACACAAGAAACCAAAGTCCTCCTTTGGGCCCACTGGTCCTTATAAATCTGTATGCAGTCTTGTACCCAGTTATTGACATGGGCAACTAAAGTAGCTTGTACAATGGATCTCAAATGAGTTACTTAGAAATCCAAAGTGACAGTAAATTGCAGGTGCCAAATTGCAAAATATAGGCACAACCATGCACACTAAGTTTAGAAAATGAGGACCAGAGGGCAGAGCCATCACAGCCCCGGGAAATGTTCAGGGCCCAGACCCACGCCCACAGTGCCGGCCCTGCCTTTGGCTCTCATCCGGCCTGCGGAACCAAGAATTGCATGTGAAGTGTTTGGTTTTGGGGAGCTTTTTTTTGGTAAATGGAGACAGCAAAGTTGAAGAGCACCCATGAAGTTTGTAATGCTTTCTCAGACTGGCCCCCAGAAATGTTCTGTTTACTGCACAGACAAGTTTCAGCATTATGGTAGAATGTTCCATTGTGCCAGGGAAAGTGGAACTTTCCACATATGATAACATTCTTCTTTTAAAGAAACTATCAAATGAATTAGGCATGATCATGGAGCAGTTTACTACTTCATTATAATCAATGAATGCCCTATTTCCCTTCCTGTGCTATCAATATTTAAATATCAAAACAAGAAATTAATGATACTTGTCTTTTTTCCCCTTCCTTACTCACCCATATGACCTCAGACAGTATCTCCCCTTTCTTTAAGCTCTAAAAAGTTCCTCAAATCACGTTCAAGGGGGCTGGCAGGGCTTATGCTTTGACTTGATTGGAAGTTCCTTACTGATTTGTTGTCTGAGTCATAGAGCCAAATTCTTTGGTTTTTTCCAATGGAGTTACACCACTATGACCCAAAATTTACTGAGAGGATTTTCTTGTTTGTAGAGTAAGAGACGAACACCACTATAAGAAACATCAACCATTGTTTAGTAATTTTCATTTCTCTGACCTGTTGCAGAATTTCTTTTGGTTTTTTTGGTTTAATGTTTGCGTATTTCCCAACTTGCAAAGTTTATTATTTGCAATGGGACTCCTAATCCTTTAAGTCCAAAGCAGACTGTGAAGAGTTACATAGGGATCTTACAAAACTGGATGACTAGGCAACAAAATGGCAGATGAAATGCAATGTTAAGTGCAAGTAATGCACTGTTGAAAATATAATGCCAATTATATATATAAAATGATGGGGTCTAAGTTAGCCGTTACCATTTAAGAAAGAGATTGTGGAGTTACTGTGGATAGTTCTCTAAAAACATCTACTCAATGTACAGCAATAGTCAAAAAAAAAAAAAAAAAAACTTAAGAATCATTAGGAAAGGAATAGGAAAGACAGAAAATACCATATTGCTTCTTCATAAATCCATAATATTCCCACATCATAAATACTGCATGCAAATCTGGTCACCCTGTCTCAAAGAAGATATACTGGGATTGGAAAAGGTACAGAAAAGGGTAACTAAAATGTTTTGAGTGTAGAAAACCTTCCATATGAAGAGAAATTAATAAGACCAGGACTTTTCAGACTGGAAAAGAGACCAGGGGAAATATGGTAGAGGTATATAAAATCATGACTGGTGTGGAGAAAGTAAATAAAGTATTGTTCACTGCTCATAACAGAACTAGAAGTCACCAATGAAATTGATAGGCAGGAGATCTAAAACAAACAAAAAGAAGTATTTCTTCACATGACACACAATCAACTTTTGGAACTCCTCACTGTGAAGTGTGTGATTGTAACAGGATTTGAGAGAGAACTAGATAAATTCATGGAGGCTGGTCCGTCAGTGGCTATTAGCCAGGATAGGCAGGCTTTGCTGTTTGTTTGAAGCTGGGCGTCAACAATGAGATGGGTCACTTGATGGTTACATGTTTTGTTTGTTCCCTCTGTAGGACCTGGCATTGGTCAGTGTCTGAAGACAGGATACTGGGCTAGACAGACCATTGGTCTGACATCATCAGGCCATTCTTGTGTTTTTGGTAATCAGTAAAAATAATAACATTTAAAAAGGGATAGTGTTAATGTTCTGAATGTTAGGAAGAATTAGTATCCTGGTCCATGTTTAAGGCTCTTAGCATACAGCTACATAGCAAGCAGCAGCTCACGGCAGTGAGTCTCAGAGCCTGGCTCTGCAGCCTGTGCTCACACTACAACCCTAAAGATAGCCACGTAAATGTTCAAGCTTAGGCACTAAAACCCAGCCTCCAGCCCTAGCCTTCAGAACTTGAGCTTCAGCCCCAGTCCAGATGTCTCCCATCATGTGAATCTGTGAGCCTGAGTCTGTACACCTGGGCTCTGAGCCTCACTGTTGCTGCACACTGCAGCTTGCCATGCAGAAATCCTCTTCAGTGCAACAGGAATGCATTTAAATAATACAAATTGAAAATCAAAATGGGAAAGTAGGGCAATCAGCTGGGTATCTTAGGTGCCTATACACAAATGCAAGGAGCCTGGGAAACAAGCAGGAGGAATTGGTAGTACTAACGCAGACAAAGAACTATGACATGATTGGGATAACAGAGACGTGGTG
>ML681979.1:35057267-35109431 GCA_007922195.1 Podocnemis expansa | reverse complement strand
GATGACCTCGTGGGGTCCCTTCCAACCCTATGATTCTATGAAATAACTGGCGGTTTATATCTTGGTATTCCAGAGGATTGAAGTAATGTCTCTGCTTTATACGGCACATTCCAAACTAAAATGCTCTGTCTGGAATAACCATTACGTTTAAGGAATGGCATATGGATTTTTATTTTCTTTGACATTAACATGTTTAAATTAGCTTGTTGGAATTTGGTAAGATTAGGAGTGAAAACTCAGTCAGACCTATATCTACAGTAGCCTCAGGGCAGTGTCACTATAGGCTATTTTTGGTGCATTTATACAGAGTTTGTTACACAGTTCCTAAGAGTATAGCTAGAGGACAGGGTCTGTGTACCATAAAGAGAATCCAGATTTGGTCTGGTTTTGTGCACACTATTACCAATTCACTTAACATGTTTTCATATAGCAATATTTTTAAAGGCTCTAGATGTCAAAGTCTTAAGTGCTAAAACTTTTAATTGGGACTTTTGGAAAGAATAAATCTCTTGTGAGACTTCTTTAATCCAAACTGGGTATTAATTCCCTTTCCCCTCCCCACTAATGTCTAAAGGAATTTATTGCTACTATCAAAAGTACATTTTCCAGTATTCAGAACAAATATTTCCATATAATAATTAGCATTGGGCTTTGGGATTTAACATCAGAAACGTAATTAAAAATGCAATAGTATATATTTTTGCAAAGGGGCCATCTGAACTAAAGAACGGTGTTCAGTGAACTGATGATTATAAATCACTATACATCTTGTTAACCAACTTATCTTTTACAGGTACTGCAACAAACACAACTTGTTACTCAAGTGCAGCAAACTCAGGAAGTTGAGAAGTGGAAGAAACTTGCCCAATTAAAGAATCAAGAGCTGGAGAAATTTCAAGTGGAATTAGATTCAATATTAGATGTTTTACGAGAATTGCAGAAACAAGGGGTTGTTATTCCAGTTCCTGTTTCAAGTGGATTGAATTTGCCAGAAAGATATTGGAAGACATGATTTGGATAAGAACTAATTAAATAAGTACGATTTTAACCTAAACCACTGTGAACATAAATCAATCATTGGTGAATCCTTGCAAGTTCAGATGCTTTCCATAAATTTATCTGAAATTTCACTCATCTCAGTGCAGGATTTTACTGAACTAGAGACTGACCATATTGTACCCCATAATATCTAATAAAGATTTTTTTTCATCTAAAATAATCCTGAACAAAAAAAATAGGAATTTTGACCCAAGTGATTTTTTCCATAAGTTAAATTGTTGTGAAGAAATAGGCATTTTGTACTCTTCCACAATTCCTATGGAAGATTACCAAATACTTGACAGATGTACAGTTCTTATTCATATAGTATAGCTGATTGCTGAATTGTAGTCCCGTGTGAGATGTTCTATGAAAATCTTGAATTACATGGTCTGTTTTATCTAGATATTGCTAACCTAGTAATATCAACCTTATTTATGTTTAAGGGCATAAATCCTATTTACATGTTTCCAACACTTCTTATCTTTTTACCCTATACTATTTTGTATTTCCTCCCTCTCCTTTCTGGCCCCTTGAATTCTCCAAATGCTTGGGGGATTGGGCCAGGGAAGGTGATCTTTCCAGGACTATGGTGACCTCAAACTTAAGCCAGGCAGACGGTTAGAAATTCACCCCCCAAGTGCCATAGTGAAGGCAGTCTAACCCCTAGGCTAGCTACAGGTAGGTTGATAGAGAAATTCTTCTGTTCACCCAGCTACTTATAGCTAGGGAGATGGATTATCTAAATCAATAGAAAAACTCTTTCCGTTGTTATAGGAAGCATCTATGTTAGAGCACAGCTGTGGCAGTGCCATCCTAGCATTCATAGTGTAGACATAACCTTAAAAAGCCATTTTCCTTCACTTTTGAGATATTTCCTGCAAAGCAGTATCCATCACTCATGTTAATGCAGTATTTTAATATCATTGATATTTGATTGATGAATGATGTATGATAAGAACTAAGTCAAAACTGGAGTGTCTTTTGTTTACAGGTCTACATCAGCAGAGGTATAGCTATAGATGCCTGCCCTTTCGTAAGTAGACTGTGCAGCCACACAAGTGGGCATGTAAAGTTTTCAATAAGAGTTCTATACCAATTTTTTATCTTGTAAGTTCCTATTAAAAGGCACTGGAGTGCCCTTCACTGATATGCTGTGCAATATTTGCTCCTAGTCATGTTTTATATTTGTATATACTGTACATGTACAAATACCCAAATATCTAAGGGCTTGCCTACACAAACAAACAATTAGGCTGCAGCAAAGTGGGAAGTGAAGTGATCAGTGTTGTCCTGCCACATGTTAAGTTATTTAGAGAGTTTTGTTCTGGTTCTCTTTGAAGTGAGATCCTCTCAAACTGCTCTAGAGAAATGTTAATACATGACAGCAGGGTCCATAAGAAAGGCTAATGTAAGGTATATTCACCACCTAGCTGGCCACAGTTTAATTGTACATGTAAACAATCCCTGTGTGTTTGTATGTGATGTCTG
Organism: Podocnemis expansa; assembly: GCA_007922195.1. Lineage (NCBI taxonomy): Eukaryota > Metazoa > Chordata > Testudines > Podocnemididae > Podocnemis > Podocnemis expansa. The sequence goes on along the minus strand of ML681979.1, from coordinate 35,106,902 downwards.
TAAAACATGAATTGAGAGTGATCAGGTTGGGATTAATAATAATAATAATTGTTTCAGTTAGCTCATTTACATTTTCCAAAAATTCAATTTGTTAGTTTAAAAGGATGATTTTGTCCGTGAATAGTCTGGAAGGGTTAATATGTACTCATCAGTTGTGTAAATGGGGCAATGAAGATTTGTACATAAAATATCAACCATCAGAAAATGTCATATTTTCATACTATACAAGCTCTTGTCATTTTTTAGCACATGCAAGTTTAAAGGAAAAAAGTCCATCCTCTATTTCCTGTGTGGATTTACCATAAAAGTAGTCATCTTTTGAAGTAGCAATTGATAGGATATTTTTCAAGGGCAGTGAAATGTTTTAATTAGTAAAGAGCAAAATCTAAATCAGATGCCTTTCTAATAAGTATATTTACATTTTTAGCTTCTCAGCTATATAACACAGTGATTTGTGATTTTTTTCCCTTAAGAAATGCATTAAAAATGCCTAAGTTGTCAAATTACATATGTAATTAGGCTATAATTACATAAGGGGGTTCAGATAACATAAATCATTCAGTTGTTATGATTTAAGCTTCTGGGAGCTGGTATTTGTAGGGTTCTGAAATTAAGTACACTGGGGATGGTAACTAGGACAAGGCTGTCTAGCACCAGGACAGTTTGGGATTTTGCCTGAAGCAAATTAGTACTTATCTCCTGCTACTGGAAATCCTCCCATCTTCAAGCTGTCAGGGCATACTCCCAACAAAACTCTCAACTCTGTTGCTTCCCACATCATTGAGAGGAAAATCTTAATATTGTCTTAAATGCATTTATAGCACAAAACTGACATAGTTTCTAGTCCAGAGCCAAGACTGGTACCTTTTGCCCTGTTAGAAGGAATCTGATTTTGAAATTAAATTCCCACTATGTTGAGAATAGTCCACTGAGCACATCTAGTACATTATTTCCCTTAACTATAAAAAAAAGACATCTTGTCTCCATGATGTGTGTGTGTCTCGTATGTCATTATTTGAATATACGTTGACTGAAATCCATTTGGGAAGGGAAAAGGAGAGTTTTCTACCTCACTAAGCAGAATATAGCAAACTTGCATACACTGTACAACATGAATTTGCAATATGCAATGCTCACTTCTGCTGCAAAGGAATAACTCCCTGGCAGTGGTACTGGAACTGGGGGTTTGCTCCTGCACCCCATGTTTTGAATAGTAACACCAAATATGTGATGGTTCTTTGAGCAGCTGCTCACATGCATTCCACTTTGGTGGTGCAAGTGCCGATGTGCCCAGCTGCCGGAAACTTTTTTTTAGCCCTTAGCTTGCTCCATATGAGTAGTGGCAGTGCCCCCTGGAGTGGCGTGTGATCACTCACCATAATAGCCACTGCAGCTCTGCCTCCCTCTGTTCCTTCTTTCTGCCATTTGTGACGGTTGCTGGATTGCCCTGTGGAGAGAGAGATAGTAGTTTGAACTGTGTTTTCACTTGTTTCTCGTTCACTGTTATCATTCTTCTAGTAGTTAGTTTTAGTAGTTTATAATTGCTTAGGTTCAGTTAAGGATATGCCCCGCTCACCGGGGTTTAAACCATGCGCCACTTGCGGCAAAGCATTCTTAGCCAGCGACCCCCATGACCAATGTTTAAAATGCCTGGTGGAGGCATATTGTGTAGACCAGTGTAAAATTTGTAAATCCTTTAAGCTGCACACAAAAAAGGACTGCAACTGTAGGCTCAGAGCGCTGCTAATGAAGGCTGCATTAAAACCAGCACAGGAAACCCAGCACCGCCTCAGCCCAAGTCAGAATCCCTGATGCCGGCCTGTGCCCCAGCCAGGCCCCTCCTCAGTGGCGTTAGCACAGCCCCAGGAAGCCCATGTGGGTCAGGATCACAGCAGCCCTCGAGGGGCGGAACTCCCTTGACCCCAAGCTGTGTTAGAGCAGAGCTGCTGCCTGCTCCATCAACACTAGAGGCATATGAGGTGGCAAAGGCTCTGTCAGCCTTGCCTTCCGCTCCTCGCCGATGCGCACTCCCGACCTCTATCTAAAAGGAAGTTGCCTCTCCGCTCCTCTGAGTAGCAGCAAGGGCACCGTGCCCCACCAGGACAGTCGACAGCCCCGCCCCTCCCCCTGCCCCCCCCCACGAGGAACCCTTGGCAGGGGTCCGGCATGGCAGGAGGGGCAAGCGCATGGCACGCAGCGTGTCCCTGGCCCCGGCCCACTCGTCCTCACCAGACCAACCCCCACAGGGGCGTGCGGTGAGCTGACGCACCACCGGTCTCTGGCGCGAAGGAAGAGGGATCACTTTTCCTCCTCATCCTTGGTGGTCCCCCCTGGCACCAGAGGCACAGATTGGGAGCAAGGCTGGCAGGGCGCCGCCCAAGACATGAGAGGCCCCAGTACCCTATCCATGGCTCCCCGACTTCCTCTGACTCATTTCCACCTTCTATAAGGGTTGATATCGCTCTGTCTGCCTCCCCATCCTACCTGGGGGATAGTGCATCGCTGCCTGCACAGTCCCCTCAACGGAGGCAGCCAGGTTGGCCTTCAGGTGGTCTGTGGACCCACTCTCAAGGGGCTGCTGCTGCTTTTTCCTCTGTGTTGTATAGAGGTCCTGAAGGGAGGACAGTGAGTCCGTCGAAGTCAGACAGCTGCGGGCCTTTTCAACCCCATTACAGTCACATGCCTGCTACTCACCGTCACCTGACATTGCAGTGGTATGGGACTCTGCTTCACTCCCTGACAATTTTAAAGCTCATCAGGACCTTTTATGCAGACTTGCATCTAACCTGGGCCTTAAGGCGGACAAAAGGAAATATTTCAGATTAGTTACTCAATGTACTGTCTGCTTCAGCCCTCCCCGCCCCGCCACCCCAGGCTCACTCTCCTGGTCCGTGAAGGGGTCCTTAAGATTGTTAGCTCTATCTGGCAAACCCCGGCATCTGCAGCCCCAACATGTAAAGCTGCAGAGAAACAGTATTACGTGCTGGCAGCATCTTTCCAGTACTTGTATACTCACCCTGCACCGTCCTCTCTGGTTGTAGATGCAGTCAAGCAGAGGGAACGCCAGGGTCAGCCAGGTTCAACTCTGAAGAAAGCTCAGGCAGCAACCCTGGTCCCAGCCATTCCAGCCCAGGCAATCCCTGGGGTCCAGGGGTAGGCAAAGGGATAGAGAGAGGGTTAGGCCCTTGAGACCCCCATGGGCTGGCTCCCCCACCAGACCCTCCTGATCCAGCCAGCATCGTCCTAGCAATCAAAGGAGGTGGTTTTGACAAGATGCCTGAGGTCAGCGAACAAGAACCCCCCCCGACCAACACCCCTCTCAGACCCCCTTTTCTCAATTGCCTTTCCAGGTTTTACCACAAATGGGCTTCCATCACTTTGGATCACTGGGTACTAAGAATTGTCCAGGAGGACGCCTCCCTTCAGTTCTGCGCAAAAACCCCCAGCCACCCTCCCCTCCCCAGTCCCTCTTCAGGGACACCTCTCATGAACAACTCCTGGATCGGGAAGTGGAACAGCTCCTCAACTTAGGGACAATAGAGCCAGTCCCAAGAAGACAGGAGGGGAGGTGTTTCTACTGCCAAAATTTTCTGATTCCAAAGTCAAAAGGAGGCCTGAGACCCATTTTGGACCTGCGCAGTTTGAACAAATTCCTCAGAAAGATAAAGTTCCACATGGTCACAATCAGATCATCCCATCCTTGGACCCTAGGGACTGGTTCACCACCCTCAACTTTCAGGACACCTATTTTCATATCTCGCTCAATGCCCGACACAGGAAGTATCTGCGTTTTATGATGGAGTCTCATCATTTCCAATTTACTGTTCTTCCCTTCGGTCTCACATTGGCCCTGAGGGTCTTCACGAAATGCATGGCTGTGGTTGCGGTGACCCTGCAAAGAAGAGGCGTGCACATCTTTCCATACTTAGATGACTGGCTTCTGAGGGGCCAGTCGCAAAGCCAGCTCAGGTCCGCAATCCACAGAGTGCAGTCCCTCTGTCATCCTCTGGGGCTGCTGGTCAACGAACAGAAACCCGTCCTAACCCCCATCCAGCAAATAGAGTTTATAGGGGCGGTCTTGGACTCTTCCAGAGCCACAGCCTATCTCTACCGCCATAGCTGCTCTAGAGGCCAACCCGACGACCACAGCCAGGAATTGCCTCAGACTGTGAGGCCACAGGGCGGAAGCTACCCCAGTAGTTTGTCTCACCTGCCTGTGCCGCAGACTGCTTCAGATGTGGCTGAGGTCAGTTTTCTGTCCCAGCAGACATCATATGGACAAGGTGGTTCTGATCCCTCAAGATGTGTTGCTAGACCTCATGGTGAAAGGACCCCGGGAAACCATGTTGGGGATCCCCTTCGGGACCAAGCCACCAGAGATCACTCTGATCTCCAATGCCTCTGATGGGCTGGGGTGCTCATCTATCTCACAACCTCAGCATGCAGGGTTGCTGGCCAGAGGAAGAAGGCCCGTTACATATCAATGTGAAGGAACTGTGCGTGATCAGCCTAGCTTGCAGGGTCTTTTGAGAGAAGCTGAGGGGCAAATTTGTGCACATCCTAACAGATAATACCACTTCCATGCATTATGTGAACTGTCAAGGCAGAGCCCGCTCTTCGGCCTTATTCCTTGAAGCTCTGCACCTGTGGGACTTGGCTGTGGCATTCAATTTCCATATAACTGCCTCTCATCTTCTGGGAGTGAGGAACAGCGAGGCAGACGGTCTCAGCCGGCACTTCAATTCACAACACGAGTGGTCCCTCCATTCAGAAATACTGCACTCGATCTTCTGCAACTGGGGACATCCCCAAGGCAATCTCTTTGCAACACAAGCCAACAGGAAGTGCCACCAGTTTTGTTTCCAGAAAGGGTCAGAATGGGGCTTCCTATATGCTGTCCAGCTGGAGTGGTCAGGTGCACTGTTCTATGCTTTTCCCCCGTTTCCCCTCCTGCCGAGGGTCCTATTGAAAATAAAGAGGGACAGATCCAGGGTGATCCTGATCATCCCTGCCTGGCCTCGGCAGGACTGCTTTCACCTACTGACCAAGCTGTCGGTAGCCTCGCCTCAGGAGCTCCCGCTCGGGCCCGACTTGCTGTCCCAGGACAACAGACGCCTTTTCCATCTGAACCTGAGGTCACTCCACTTAACCACTTGGAAGCTCCGTGGTTGAGCCAGGAGGAGCTTGCGTACTCATCAGAGGTACAGCACATCTTGATAGGTAGCAGGAAAGCCTCAATCCACTCAGCCTACAAGGCAAAATGGACACACTTCTCTGAACGGGCTCGCTCTGGAGGCCTGGACCCTGTATCGGCTTCTATTCAAGATGTCCTGGAATATCTCTGGGCCCTAAATCAGCAGGGGCTCACTCTTGCATCATTGAAGGTCCATCAGGCGGCAATATTGGCCTTCCACGCCCCCCTTGTGGGTCACCCAGCGTTCTCTCATCCAGTGTCCACCTGCTTCCTGTGGGGTTTGGAACTAACATTTCCCCAGCCGAGAGCCCCAAGCCCCCAGTGCGATCTGAACCTGGTCCTCAGAGTATTAACCGGGCCTCCATTCGAACCCTTGGCCACATGCCCCCTTCTGGAGCTAGCGCAGAACGTGGCATTTCTAGTAGCCATAACTTCGGCAAGGAGGATTTCGGAGCTCAAGGCCCTCTCATCTGAGCCACCTTATACAGTTTTTTTCAAGGACAAAGTCAGGCTAAGGCCCCACCAAGCCCTCCTTCTGAAAGTAGTCTCTAATTTTCATATGAACTAGGAAATTTTCTTGCCGGTATTTTTTCCCAAACCACACGCCTCTGAGGAACACAGGCACGGCATACATTGGACGTTCCACAAGTGTTTGCCTTCTATATCGACAGAACAAGGCCCTTCCGCAAATCTACACAACTCTTCGTTGCCATTGCTGAGAGAATGAGGAGCAATCTGGTGTCATCCCAGAAGTTCTCGTCCTGGATCGTCTCCTGCATAAAGTCATGCTACCAAGTGGTGAAGGTCCTAACCCCCGGTTCAGTAAGGGCGCACTCTAGTAAGGCACAGGCCTCATCGGTGGCCTTCCTGGCCCGCATCCCAGTTCAAGACATTTGTCGGGTGGCCACGTGGTCCTCAGTCCATACCTTCACCTCTCACTACGCCCTAATCCAGCAGGCGAGGGAGGACGCGGCCTTCAGCAAAGCTGTCCTTCGAGCTCACAAACAACAACTCCACCCACCGTCCAAGGTAAGGCTTGTTATTCACCAAAGTGGAATGCATGTGAGCAGCTGCTCGAAGAAGGAGGACAGTTACTTACCTGTAACTTCTGTTCTTCGAGATGCGCTGCTCACATTAATTCCACACCCGCCCTCCGTCCCCACTTCCAGAGTTAGTGGAAAGAAGGGACTGAGAGGGAGGCGGAGCTGCTGCAGCTATTATGGTGAGTGATCACGTGCCACTCCAGGGGATGCTGCTGCTACTCCTACGGAGCAAGCTAAGGGCCAAAAAAAAGTTTCCGGCAGCTGGGCACATTGATACATGCACCACCAAAGTGGAATGGATGTGAGCAGCTGATCTCAAAGAACAGAAGTTACAGGTAAGTAACTGTCCTTCTTTCCATCATCAGCACCTCCACTGTAAAAAGTGTCCCAGCACTGCAGGTACATTGTAAAATTTAGGGTGACGGTGGGGACTGACTGTCACAGAAAACAGTATTTCTGCCTAATGGCTGAATTATACTGAGGATGTTAAACCCCCAAATGGAAGCAAATTGGAGCCATGAGCTGCAAGGCTATTTCCTGAGAACAGGGGAAATATTCTCAAGCAGAGCAAAAGCAGAAGGTGAAAATAGCTGACTTTTACTTTAAAATCCTCTTTAAGGAGAATTAGTGTGATCTGTCAAACAATTCACTCGGTTCATTTGGTGCTTTTATCCCCATTACTTTTTGTGTTAGAGGTATTCTCATTCACTTGTGCTTACAAGTGAAGATACTTTATAAAACTAAAAATGTGGAGTCCCCTTTGTAGTATCATTAGATACTAGAAAATAATCCTGAATATTTAGTACTGATTTAAAAGTCTAAATGGTTGCCTTGACCCTTAAACATTTCCCTTTTTGAGATTTTATATTTTTAAATAAGCAGAGCCTTGATTTCTTTGGGTAGTAGCCATTTTCCACTTCAAACTCTGTATTATTGATTGAATTATTCTCATGTACTGGAAATGTTTTGAAAAGACAGAACAGCTGGCTTGATGATTCATTGACCTAGATAAGAATAAGCAGTCTTTGAAGAGAGAAAAGCTGTAGCACTGAAACAGAGTATGCAAAAGTATCAGTTTGTTGGGGGAGTGTGACAAATAGTGCTTGAATAAAGAGAATATGGAATAAGAGCCAAATACACAAAATGAGGGGGTTTTTCAGTTTGCTTCAAAATAAGTGAATAGGTTATTCATAATATTTATAATATTTTATAGATCATGGATACAAGCTTCACAGAGTACTGCATGTTCCAGAAGGTGTTGCAAACCCAACGTAAGCCTTTCATTAGTTTTGAAAGACAAGGGGAGAACATAGACCACTGAAGAGATTAATTACTGTAAATAGGCCCTTATTGAATAAGTTATGCACTAATGCTATGGTGTACTGTGTGTGAAACCCTCTTCTATGAGAAAGTTAATGCAGAAAAGTGTAGCAGCTACTATTTGCTGTTGTCCTAGCCTGCTGCTAGATAGGTTCAAGGTGGAGTAGCTCCAGTACTAAATTGATATATTTGGTCAGTCTGCTGGGGATACAAAACTTCAGGTTACCATGCTAATTTTACTAGAGATAATAGCTTTTGCCACAGATAACCAGCCATGTATACCTTGGCAATGATGGATAGATAGCATAGTACAGTGGAAGTTCCATGCTTTAAAGTTAAAGGTATTTGCTCACTCTCCTGCATGCAAGCTTGCACAATACCATCCTGTGCCCACTTCCAGTTTGGTATGGGAGGCTGCTAGATGTTCTCATAATTTTGGGCTATGGTGCCTTGAGACTGCTTATTACCTAGCTCTTTTACTTTCCTCCAACCCACCTTCCATAGCCAGGGGACAGGGCATAGCACTAAGAGGTAAAGGAGTCTAAGTGGTTTGCAACATTTTTAGCTTGAGAACCACAAATATTTTTATAACCTTGAAGGCCCAGCAGTCTATCAACTCATTAAAAAAAAATGTATTGACTATACACCATTAAGGACAACAATCACTACATATCAGATAATCAAGAAGATGGGAAAGTACAGGGCTGCAATGCCATCTCACAGCCACAGAAGAAATCATTGACTTATAACCCTGCAGTCGCTGGTCAATGTGGAGAACCAGATAATAGATCAGCTACACAGGGCTCACTGTATTAAATTCTCAGCATCCCTTTTTTAAATCAGAAGTTGATTTTGTCATTAGGCTTAGCCTTGTGCATCATGCTGAAGTAATGTGACCTGTTTTGACTTCCTATACAGATTTTTTTCAGCCTAATTAAAGAGTCGTTATGTAGTAGTTTAGCCAGCCATTTAACTAACCAGCATATTCACCTATGTCATAAGTTAAAGCTGTACTATATTTATTAATGTGTTAGTACGATTATTTGTAGCAGGTATTTTCTAGTTTCCATTTTTTTTATGTACTTGAACTGGGCCGCATGAGGCATAGTGTAGTGGCTAACACCTCTGCTTAACGTGCAGAAGGTCCTGGGTTCAATTCCCAGGGGGTTGGACTCGATGATCTCACGAGGTCCCTTCCAGCCCTATGATTTGATTTGGCACCACTGATTTGATTTGATTTGAAGACAGACAAACCGAATCAAGCATACATAGATGGCTGAAATGAGTCTGAGGTGCAACTGAAGTCATTTTTAAGAGCCCTCACAGCATAAAGAACAGTCTTGAGGAAGGTGTGAAGGTGGAGGATGAAAATGTGCTTCGCTGCACCTAACTTTCCAAGAGGCAGTAGCAAGAAAGGAGAGGAGCTGTACGGGGGAACAGAGATGAGCAGGACATTGAAAGAGCAATGATGCTGAGGCATGTTACCCTGAGGAGAGATTTATCTTTTTGGCTGTGGTTTAACATTCTGACACCTTGCTCATATCTGAGAGCCTTCCAGCATCCTGCATTAAACAATGTGACTACTGTCCATCATAGCTAGTCTTTTATTTTTCTCACCTTCTCCAGAAGAAGCCATAACCATTCTGTGTAAAAATCAGCACAGTCGATAGGTGTGTTTACTTGAACAGACACATTCAGCAAAACATGTTTGGCACTTAAGACAATACAGTGAAGCAATCATTCAAAATGATTAGTGGCCACTGAGGAAGCCAGAAGTGAGGCCACTCAGCGAAGGCCAAAGAGGAGCAAACATGGAAGAGGAGGAAGTGATTGTCACTTGAGGCAGCTAGGTCAAGGCAGCTAAGACTACAGAAGAAACATTTAATTTTGCTGCTGGGGAGTGGTTTAAGAGCTAGATACACCAAAACATTTAACATGGCAGTAATACACCTTAGGAAAGTCCAGCCTTTATGCACCAGTGTCATTCATAAAATCCCTGTTCAGCTGCTGTCTACATAGATGTCTAAATTTTTAATGTTAATTTCTCTAAGGTGTAGTTTCTGCTTCCAGGTGTGTATACTTCTGTGTAGCTGTGCAAGACCCATCACAATCCACAAAGTAAGGGAAAGCAAGCATTCTCTCACCCATTTTATGTGCAGGGCCTGAGGGGGTAGATGTGCTCACACAGCAGACTGAGGCCAATACAAAATATGGTTGAAGGAGGTGCTGCCACCAACTCCACCTTATAATTTTGGGAGAACTCCCCTGGCATGAGGAGAGCCAGGTTCAATTCCCCCTGTGCTTGATCAGTTAATGATTTGAACAGGATCTCCCACTTCCCAGGAGTATGCCCTACCCGCGCTGGCTATAGGATAGTCTGATAGGGTGGGGTTATTCAAGCTCTCCTATTCCAGGTGTTGTACTGTATATACTTAGTCACTGGCCAAAGAAAGTAAAAATGACTGTATAGCCTAATAGCTGGGAAAGGAGAAAACTAAGGTTCAGTTCCCTTATTCCAATACTCTTATGTCTACACAGCACCTAGACACCCACAGTTGATTTGTTTCAGCCTGCTTAAGTTCACAAGTCTTGGGCACTGGGGCTGTTTCTTTGCTGTGTAGATTTCTGGACTCAGGTGCAAGCCCAAGCTTTGGGACCCTGTCACTACAAATGCAGCCACCATACCAGCAGTCCCAGGCTACCTCTTGACTCTCAACAAGTTGGGTCTGTCACCCTGCTAAATGTTCACCTAGTATCAACGGCAACTGTCCACTCACAGATAAAAGAATATTCAAGGTTTCTCAAAGGGATAACAAAACTCTTTCCCCAGCATAAACTTCTCTCTTTTCATTGGGATCTCAACCTAGTATTGAAAGACCTGACTAGACTACCCTGTGAATCCATGGCAACTTTTTCAGTAACTCAACTCTCAGTGAAGATAGAGTTCCCAATCACCATTACCTCAGCAAGGAGGAGAAGACAGAGTGTGACCTGGAGGCTACAGTTCCCCCCACCCACCCCACCCTCTGTTCTTCCCTGACAAAGTCTCTTAGACTACATCCAAAGTTCACTCCTTTTTATATAAAGCATCTTATTCAGCTTCCAACCTTTTATCCTAAACCTCATCAGGATAACAGAGAAACCATCTTCCCTATGCTCAATGTGAGGAGACCCATTACCTTCTATTTGGCTAAAACAAGAACTTCCAGAAAATCTCCCAGATTCTTCCTCTCCTTTGCAGATATAGCTGTACCCTTGGACCTGGCTGCTCAGACTCTCCAAAAAGATCTCACATTGTAACAGGTGCTTTTGCCAGTTGCATGCTGTAGCACTAGCACCACTGCCACGCATCATCAATGCACACACAAATCAATCTCATCTTCCCTCACTTTCTCCAAAGGTAGCCTTATTCTGGAAACCTGCAGAACAGCTACCTGAGCATCTGCACATACCTTTGCAGAATATTACGCCATCCTTGGGGCCTTGGCTGAGGATGCCAGATTCTGGGCCACAGTGCTGTCATCTATAACAGCCTTAACTTTGTAGTCTCAGCCTGCCTCCAGTAGCGGGCACTGTTCAGGAGCATACACCTTCACTAGTGGTTCTGGGACACAACTCTACAAAGATGAGTAAGTTACTCAGTTTGTGCAGTAGACGTGGTACTTCAAGATGTGACCCACTGTGGAGGCTCCAAAGCCCGCCCACCTCCCCTCTACTTCAGAGACCTTGTCACTGATCTGGGGTAGAGACGGAGCAAAGAAGCGTTTGCCCATGCACCGAGCAAGCTTCATGGCAGGAAAGGAGCAGCACATGTGTGGGCTGAAAGGCCACTGCTAGCAAAGTTCTTCAATCAGCAGTCTGGGCTGCAGATGCTTACAGTGGAGCACCCATAGGAATCCTGTCAAAGAACCTAACTTTTCCACAGCCCAGGTGAATGCTCTAACTACTTCAGCTTCCAGCTGTATGGGGAAAGGGGTGCCCCTTCATTTTCATAAGAAAGCAATGATGTAGACTTGGGTGCCCAACTCCAGGGGATGGAGGTGGTAGGTAACAGTCAAGAGTGCTAAGGCCTAACATGGGAGTGACAAATTTATGTATCTTTGTGGAGCTAGTGCCTACGCTCCACCCCTTTCCTCTGCATTTCACTCCTGGATAACTTTAGGGAATGGGGACCTGATACCAAGCTGCAAATTTCCCTGTGTAGTTGGCTAGTCTCTTTAAGGGTCTGTGGATCAACCAGTGATGGGACAGGTACTGTCTCTATAGCACCAGCTTTGCCTACTGTATCCAAGTGTGAACCAGTTTAGTCTTTATAAATACCATGACCATCAGGATGTGATATTCCTTGGACTATGTATGTAGATGGGAGGGGGATAGGAATGTCTGCTGACAGTATACCACCACCACAACTGAGGTACCTTTGCCCTGATCCTGTGTGAAGGGGGAGGAGGGTGGAGAATTACCTCACACGCTCTCTAGCTCTCCATCCTACCTCTGGGAAGATTCCAAGGGGTTAAAAAGGTGTCCTAGCAGAAGGGGATGATTGAAGCCATCCGCGCAGCTTTGAGTTGACAGTCTGAATCAGCCTGTTGCAGGATGAAACAGACAAAACACGTTCAGGTTAAACTCGCTGTTCCCACATAGTGAAAATAAGGGAGCAGGGGGAAGCACACACATACTTCCAAGACTATGTCGTGTCTGCCTTCAGGCTTGAGGGGAAGACCAAACTCAAGTAAGTCCATATGCACGCAAGGCTCTTATTTTTAAATCTGGTCTCAGCCTTGTGCACCATGTGGGCAAATATATTATCTTGTCTTGGAGAAACTGCTTCTTTGTCATGACACACTCACTGACCCAGACTCCCAGAGGCAAATGTTAGAAGGGCCAACTGGGCTTAGCTCCTAGGTAGAGTTGGCAGTCAGGGAAGGATGGTACAGCGAGCTGATCAGCAGGCTCTGGTTTGGGAGGGACCAGGAAAGGAGTACCAGGAGAAACCACTTACCTTGATGCCTATGCTACCTACTCCACTTCTGTTCTCTCAACTGAGATAGCTACAGCAAGTTTCTGGTCTTTCATCAGACAGTTACAGACAAGCTATGTTTTTTTGACCTACTTGTGAGGTAAAATATTACACTCCCTTACCACACATTAATAAATCTCCATGGCAAGCAGTCATGTAATGAGAGGACAGATACGCTCTAGGGTGACACTAAATTCATTTGGTTTAATCACTTTACACCACTCATAATCAAATACTGTTATCAATGTCTTGTGCCTCCACACCACAAGCAACAAATACTATCTTTGCAGTTACTCTGCAGAGATTCAGATCTGATTAGGCAGACATGGCAAAGTCCTTTAGCTGCAGACAAATCTTCCTAAATAAAAGGGAAATTACTTTAGTGTCTGGAAGCTAAACCCTCATGTGTTATTCCCAGCCCAAAAGCTACCCTAACACTTGTTAAATTACTGAGTTTTGATATTCTTAGTGCTAGAATCCTTTCATTTCAGTCTGAAGTGCATCTATTCATCTCTACAAAAATAGAACACAGCTAGAAGCTAAATTCAGCCCCAACTCCACGCCCCAGTGCAGGCACTGCTGGGTGTTTGTAACTAAGGGCAGCAGTTGAGCATGAATAGTTAGACAAGCAATGGCTCAGTTTGTACATAAACATTAAATCAACACAGCTGTATCAGTCAGCAGGACAGGGGAAAAATACACCACCTTGCCCGGCATAGTTACACCACTTAACCACTGTGAATACTTCTCTTGAGGTAGCTAACATGCTTGAGGAGGTGATGGTCTTACACCAACAGAAACGCGCCTTCCTCCAGCAATGTTGTCTGCATGTAAGCCAGAATAGCTACAGCAATGTAGCTATGGCAGTGTAGTGTTGACATACCACCTACAACTTTGAGCAGTGCTTTTGGCCAGATTGCCCATAGCAAAGGGATTCACTGGCTCCAACTTTGGTTGATAGATGGCTCAGCTAAAGGGGTGCAAGATGCAGATGTTGATTTGGGATGTACCATTTTCCTTCCAATTTAGTTTAATCTCCATAGCACCATGTGGCATTCAAGTTCAGTGTTCTGCTTCCAGGGAGGTCTTGGAAGTCAGAACCTACAGTATTTATACTCATTAAACCACCTCTGACTTGTTAGTGTCACTGTGCTGCTCAGGTACCAGTTATTACCTGTAGTTTACCTCAAGCAGTTGCAGCGTGACGGATATCCTTTCTAAGATGCTCTTACAGTTTTATTACCAGCTACCAAAACTGCAGGAGGTAGCTGTGTTTCATAAGTGACATAACTGGAGATAATTTAACTTTTTGTAAACTTCTTAGTACCAAGCACCCTTATGGTTCAAATACAGCACAACTATTGTACACTAATCATTTTCTAAACTGACTTTGGGATTAGGAAATATCCCTTCAACAAATACTAGCTGGTACCTTAAGTATCAGTCTCTTTGTGGTTTCACTATTCCATGTTGCAATATAGCCCCTTTATTGATTTCAGAAGAACCTTAAGAAACCTTCAGCACCTGTAACATACCCTCTTCACCCCCTCTGTGAAGAAGAAACATTTTGGCCTAACAGCTGCAGATTTAATTAAAAAAAAATTCCCTTAAACTGTACATTGATACAAAAGCGCTAGCCACATAAAAAATAAATGCAGTATCCAGTGAACACAAGCAAACTGCATCCCCAACAGCTTGCAACACAGCATGTGTTAGCTTCTCTTCTATTTGTCAGGTGAGCTGGAGGGAAGAGCTCACTACCAAACCACTAGCAACCACATCTTCCACCACACAAATAGAATTAGAGCACACATGATCTAGTTCAGGGGTCTCACACTCAAATCGTCACAAGGGCCGCATGAGGACTAGTATTGTTAGCCTGAGGGCTGCACCACTGAAACCTTTTTATACAACAATATTGCAAATATTAGTAACAATAATATCATCACGGGCTGCAGAAAATAACTTTAGGGGCCGCATGCAGCCCATGGGCCATTTGTTTGAGACCCCCCCGATCTAGTTTGTCCCTGTCCCCATCCCCTTCCAGCACCTTAGGGCCCAAGAAATCCTCTGATTATTTCTATCACTACCTACTGTAAGTCCTGATACAACTCCCAAGTAACTAAGCTTGTAGTCTAGGGACCCCAGCTGGAAACTGGGGGGTGGGGGGTGGGTAGGTTCCCTCATGCATAAAGAAACAACTATGTTATTCTGATAGAAATGTCCCTAAGGTACTTTTGAGGATGATATTGTGTTGTGAAGTATCACTGCAAGATTTTTTTTAAACTATATCAAAATAACCTTTTGCACAAATGAAAGACACAAAAAAATTGTCAAGACAAAAGAAAAAATGACCAATAAATGGTGATTTAAACAATGTATGTTAAGTGACAGAATTGAAAGCAACAAGGTGGCATAGATCCCTCACCCATGGTGAACCTAGTTTAAAACTAAAGTGCCACACAACTCCTTGTAGGTTAAGCAAACCTGTCTATGAAGCAGCTCTTCTCTCTCTCTCTTCATTAGGTGGATCTTGTTTCTTCCTTCCTCCTGGAACAACACCCAAATGGTCAAAAAATCCAAAGCCCTCCCTCCACAACCACCACTGTAAACACATTTATTTCAGTTCAATGGTCCCACTTGAGCTTTTTCCTTCAAGGGGGAGGATGGCCAAGAATACCATTCGCACTTCCTTTATCTTTCTTTCCAGAGCCACATAATCTGAAGTGATCCACTCAAGGTCATTCTTGGTAGTGTCATTGGTGCCCACCTGGAGAAGTGAAAAGGGTTAGTGGTCCAAGGACTTGAAGAGTCACAGCAATTCTCCATAACATTTTACCTCCAGGCAAGCAGCACACTTCTCAAGTTCCCCAATCTGAATGGCAGATGGATGATTCTGCCCCCCTCTGGAAGGAGTCCCTGCTCACTACCACCCATCTCCTCTTCTTAGGAGTGGTGATCGTGGAACCCCTGACTCCAGGACAACGCATCATCTGCCTTCCACTTGGGATCTCCTGACCCCTTCCGTCAGATGAAACTTCCAAACCATTCACCACAATAATATCCATAAAGAGAGGTTGAAAATAGTTGCTTACCTCTCTGCATGGGGGCAGGGTGTTTGTGGATTCTCCTCTTTCTTCTAGATATCATGCAGTCACTACACCACAATAAAGGGCTTATTGATCTACAGTCCCCTCATCTCATTCTCACCAGCCAAACAGAAGAAAAATGATTACGAACGCTTCTGTAACTTGTTCTTCGAAATGTGTGGCACATGTCTATTCCAAGACCCCTGCCCTCCTTACCAGAGTTGGCCAGCGAGAAAGAACTGAGGGGGCTGAAGACTGGCAGGATCCTTTATACCAGCATGACTCCAGAAAGCAACAGAGCTAACCCACAGATACCACTGAGGAAAAATTTTCCAGCAGCTATGCTCAGAAAGAGCACATACTTACACTGGAACTGACATGGCAACACATCTCAAAGAAACAGTTACAGAAAGGCTAGTAGCCATTTTAGCTAGATTAAAGCTTAATAATGAGCACAGAACAATCTTCACCACCAGTATAGAAGCAAGTCAGTGTGTATGCCATGCTCCGTTTTGAACTACGGGTGCCCTTGCACTTTACTTTTACATCTATCTGCAATGAATTCCAGGAGTGCTTCAGGGGCAGGACTGTGTCTGTCACTAGTGCTGGCAAAATCTGTCCCATCCTTGTAATGCCAGCCATTTTCTCTTTTCCCATCTGCGATGTCAGGCCAAGCCTCTGGAATGCCTCCAGATAAGGATCTGGCAATCTGCACATTTGGTATGCTGCAGAAAACTATGATAAATGGGCAGAGGAGGGCCTTTTCCCAGACATGTTTGTGACAGAACAGCTTATACTACACATTATCTACATCCATTGAGTTAACCCTTGGGTCATAAAGAAGGGTTCTTAGAGCACCTATGCAGTGACAGCGCAAGCATCTCCATCATAGTGCCAAAACTGGCAAAGATTCTATGTTTGTGGATTCTTCCTAATGTGCTTCCATGGCTTTAGCTTGCTAAACCATGGCAGAATGCTTATTGACTCTCCCCAGCCAATGGGTAGCAGTGGCAACATTCTGCATAGCCGTCGCCCAAGTGCAGCTGCTTTGGTGTGGGTTAGTATCATCCAGATGTTACCTTCCACACCATTACATACCTAAAGGTCTTGAGTTGTTTCCAATCTGTGAATAAAACCTACTCAGAGAACTGCAACATCATTGTCATTCTTGTGACCCATGTACAATATGGAGAATATCTGCTTCTTTGCAAGAAGAAAATAGATCTTCTTGGTCTACAAGTCTCACTCAGGTGCCCATATAAACAAAGAGGCCTTTCTTGAAAGCACCTGCAAAAACCATTTTCTGATCCAGGCCAAGTAAAGTTTCTTCTCTAATCACACCTCCATTCTGACAAAAGTTTAACTAAAGGTGCTTTATTTTGGGGATTTCCAGCCAACTTACTCCAATGCATTGGGACTGGTGTTTCAGGACCAAGGATCTTGTCTCCACTGCTTTGTGCATAATCACAACCTTAACTGAATGCACTCCTTCACAGGCCTCAAACCTTTAGAGGCTGGCCTAGTGTTCAGAAGCCCAGATCATCAAGTTCTGCAAAGCTAGTTGAATGCCCTTCTCCAATCATTTTTATAAACACCTCTGTCATCCAGCATCCAAGCTGTGGGCAAAGGGAACGCTGACAGCTGATACACTGACTCAGTTTCTTTTTCTAACATGGTCAATAACTTAGTCATTGCAATTTTCATTCAGTATACCAGCCGAGTGTGTTAGATCACAACGAATCATGGAAAGATCAGTTCTGAAGACTTCAGCTCCGGCTCTCAATTGTGCAGCTACTATAAATGAGCTAAATACCTTCCTGTCTGTATTCATAGTCCCCGTCTTATCATTACCAATGCTAGCTGATCTTCCTTCCTAGAAATACAAATGTCTTGCTGGTGAGTTTCTGCAATGGTTCAAAGAACACAGTGGTGTTTGACTTTAATCCATCTTCCACAAACTTTCACTGTTTTGATTCCTGGATCATTTGCAATAAGATTTGTAGCAACCCGTGTGGGTGCAGCAGTGATGGCTGCAATGTTTACTAAGTGCTAGACAATCAGCATTCAAAACAAATGGATTTGTCTCAGAGTCAGTGACAGTGTGAACAGCCTTATTTACATGTGAGGTGGTGCAGCCTCGTTTTTCCCTTATGAAACAGGTGAGCCTACCCTACGACACCTTATCTTCATGAAACTTCCACTATCTGAGCATTCATAAGTAGCCATGAACCACCTAGCTGAGGCTTCCAAAGTGATGTCCCTTTTATTTTACTACCACCGTTTAGTGTTTGTCCAAGTGCCATACTTGTCCAGACTTAGCTGAACTTGTTTCTAAATCAAGCCACAGCATGGTCTAGATAGTTTCTTGCACAAACTGCTCATGAACTTTGGGAGCTTATTCCAGCAGAAAAAAAAACAGTAGTAGCACCTCTACAACTACCATAAAATGACCATTAGTGACGAGGTGCTTCACTCACTGCTGGTCTGGATGCATCCTCCTGGTCACACTGGGGGATTAGCTTATGAGGTCTACATACCCTCTCCTGAATTGCATGTCGTCATTCTGTCCCTCACTCTGCTCTGTCTCTTACTCCAGGAAAACAATCTTTGTTACTTGGCCCTCTGGCCAGCTCACTGTCTGTGTTTCCCCCTTCCAGGTTTCAAAGTCTTCCTTCAGCAGTCTTCCCACTCACTGCCTTATCATCACCACTTCTCTAGTAGCCAGTAAGGAAACTTACGGGCCCACCCATTACTCTGGATTCCAGCCCAGTGACACTCAAGCCAGCAGGTCTGAGCTTTACTCTGCCATCCCTCACTGCTTTCTTCTCTGGACTGCTTCCTCCAGCTCCTCATGCTCTACCTTTTTCTGGGTGTACCAGCTCCAAACCCTTCTCCTTCTTCCCAGGGAGTGATGACTGTCAGCTTTCTTGCTTTATAGGCCCCACTTCTTCCTTCCCAGTTGAGCACGCTTGCACTCAATCCCTGTTCACTGGCTCTTCCTCCAGGTGCATCCTGTGGAGCCTTTTATGCCAGGTGCAGCCAACCTGGCTGCCTTAAGTCCCTTTCCAGCCCATCACAAGCTCTCTGTTGCTTTCACTTACTGCTCTGATATAATGCATTAAAATGTTAACCATTTTGATGCAATCATCCAAGAATGCAAAGACATGGAAGGTTGCCATTCCAAAATAGCAGAATCTGTTCAACACATCCTGTACATTCTTGAGGGTATCGCTGAGCTGGGAAAGTGTTGCCACTAGACTTTGTTGCATCATTGTTTCATTCCACATTTTGACATTCCTGGAGATTGCTTTTGCTGAAATAGCGCCTGCAGCATACAGAAAGCAGTGCCAACCCCAGTTTGTTTCTAATCTGCATGTGTGAGCTGCCTGAGGCTGGAAGGAGGGGCTCGCAGCAGTGCCTGTGAACCTCGAGTGTCCTCATCTCC
Organism: Podocnemis expansa; assembly: GCA_007922195.1. Lineage (NCBI taxonomy): Eukaryota > Metazoa > Chordata > Testudines > Podocnemididae > Podocnemis > Podocnemis expansa. The sequence continues at coordinate 35,087,791 of ML681979.1, read as the reverse complement.
TACTTTCAGTGGTTGCCCCTCACATGGCAAGTGGAGCTGGGGACAGGAAACCCAGATGTGCTGACCTTTAAGATGCAATACAGGCACAACATAGTATTTGCTTTCTCTTTTTCCCCCTACTGTAGATTGCTTGCTGTCTCGCTACCATACACCTGCAGTTCCAGACCACACTCCATACATCTTAAGACTATCATAATTCTTAATATAAATTATATTTATATACAAATATATATTTAAGTAATTTGTACCTAATAGATAAATGCTATGAAAACATTTTCATTAGTACATTACTCATGTTGCAAAGGTACATCTTTCTAAAAAACAAAAACACCTTTTGTCCATGTTTTATAGCTGTACATGTTGAAATAAGCTTTTGTTTTTAAAGAAATTACATTGTGTAAACAAATAATAAATATCAGATATAGACAAAACAAGCAGAGATAGTTAAAGGTAAATTTACCATGATGAAATAAATGTATAGTTATCTTAAAAGAGAGGCATTAGTTTGATTTTTCAAGAAATTTGTGAAGGCAATTTTACATGATTTAGAAAAGCTTTCATAGTTCGCCAAGTTATCTACTGCATAATATCACATTTCTCTAAAATAACAATCGCGTCATGCAAATGAGTCAAAGGTATGGGGGAAGCTACAAATTTTAAATATAGACAAGGTTTTCCATTTGGGCCCTAACTATTTATTATTATTCTGTACATTGCCATCTAAAAAGTCAATATCTCTTCCAGAGTTTTAAAGGTGGGGGAAAAAATACATTGCAATAGAACTTTTTTCCAAACACTGTTTTGTTACCAATAGGTCTGTATGGTTCTGCAAAGTTACTCAAAAAATTAGCATGTGTGAGCACTACAGCTGTAATTCCTGTACAGCCACTTTGTTTTTCTCTGAGTAAAATACAATAGCAGCAAGTGTCAACTCACTGCAGATATATCCTGTAGTAACTAGCTATATCCATAGTCCTGTGGGCAAAATGGGAATGTCTTCAATCCTGTTTCCTGATATTTCTGTATCAAATCCTGTGCTTACTATATTAAAGGCTGACTTAGACAATCAAGTCCACAAAACTGATTACTTGCACAAAGAATTCCTCGTTCCAGGTGTTTCTCACCATACACACCTGCAAGAACATGAAATTTTCTGCAATACTGTAAATAATGCCACAGCTTTTGTTTTTCTTCAGAAGAAGTTGGAAACAGTATTTGGTAAACACTAAGAATATAATATGTAAAGCAATTTCTCTAGTAATTTCTTGGTAAACAAGACTTCAGCTGCCTCTAAAAGCTGCTAGGAGTCATGGGGTATAAATTAATGACAAGCAAATTTCCTTTATAGTGGTTATATTTCAAAATAATCTGCCTTTTGGCAGCAGGCTGGCGATTCAGAGATCCAAAAGGTGCCTCCTCTGCTTATTCCTCCATTCAGACTTGACCTGTGTTTACAGCCCTCCTGGGTAAAAAGTTCCATACCACTCCCTTCAAAATTTGAGGATACTCCTCCTTGCAGAGTCACAGGAACCCTCACAAAGCACATCAATTGCATTGTAACTCTCTCATTGCGTCAGTGTGGTCTACCACCACTACGCAGCTGGGCAGGATGGCTAGTTATATAAAACAAATAACAAGCAACAAGAGCAATGCTGAAGAAGGAAACACTTGAAAGTGACAAAATAAGTCTTGACATAAAATGGTAACTATTTCACTTTGTAATAGAGTGAGATCAGTCAGTTTAATATTTGCAATTAAAAAAAAAACCTCAACCAGGCATAAGACATGAAATCACTCTTACTAGAATATCCAAAAAAAAAAAAAAAATCCAATGTTAGCAGCTGAATATGAAACAATAAGGATGCCTTGCTTTAGAAATCAAGGTTTTTTCAGTCCAGGATCTGATGAGAGGTTTGAATAACTGATTTGCTTTCTAAAATGATGGGTGGCTCAGAAATCAGCAGATCATCCTCACCCAGTGAAGAATTCTGATCAGTGTTCACGAAGTTGGGGATGTTAAATTTTGTAAGGTAATTCAGATCCTCCTCCAGCCTTCCACTGCTTCTAGGCTCTTCTTGGAAAGGAATATTACTGTCCAGACCAGGAGCTTTGAGGCTTTGTTTCGCTTTCCCCAAATGCTCCACTTCATTAATGTAGAAGTGAAAAAGTGACCTGGACTCTTCAGCTACTTGACGAGAAAAGACCTTGTCTGATTCCAGAGGTTTTCCAAAGTCTGCCACAAAGCTACTCACACGAAATCTTTTTTCAGAAGGCTCTGAATTGCTAGGAGACGGAAGAAAAAGCAAAATTACATTTACTAAAACAACCAAGAAAATAAAAATAGCCATTAAGACTTCAAAATGATTATCTCTGAATATTGAATCATAGAAACTGGAAGGGAACATGACAGGTCATCGAGTCCAGCTCCTTGCACCCATGGCAGGACCAAGTACCTACAATAAACCATCCCTGATCAGTGTTTGTCTAACCTGCTCTTAAAAACCTCCAATGTAGGAGATTCCACAACCTGCCCAGGCAACTTATTCATAGCAAACCTAATAACTTCAGCAGGCCCCCACATGGGGATAAATGCAAAAATTTTTATTTACCTGGGGTATATTTAAAAGCCAAACTAGTTGTACGTGATCTTTTCAGTTGTGAAATGTTTGTGTTTTGATAGCTGTTGTAGTGGTAGGGTAAATCATTAATGCCAACATTCGTACATGACACTTTATTATGCAATGAGTTAGAAAAACCTGATCCTCCCTATTTTATTTCATTCCCCCTAAATACTCCTCATTATTTAGTATTATGAGTGATAATAGTAATTATAGCAACACTAAACATTTTCAGAGCATTGTACAAAACAGTAACTGACTCCTGTGGGGTGTAAACAATGGGAGCCACCTCCATTTCTCTTGTGACTACCAATTGCTTGACTTGCTGGTGGTCAGCAGAGGCATCTCTGCAGCTGAAATTTAAGGGGGTAGATCAACAAGGGGAACCTGTACTCAGCATGGCAATGCCTAAGGTTTAGGAGCCCTTGCTGCCTAGTGGAATCCACAGCTCTGCATTAGAGACACAGGCCTGCTACACAATACATGGGGAGGAAGCAGGTGCCTAGGAACGGGATTCACAGGGTATGTCCACACGTACCTTTTAAATCGAAACAGTGATTATTTCAATTTAAAAAATATTTCATCCACATGACGTTCTCCTGAATTGAAATGATGAGCTCTGTGATTTTGATTCAATAGATGTCGAATCAAAATAGGTTAAACCTACTTTAAAGTGAAACAGCCATTGAAGCGAAACAGTTGTTTCAAAACAAGGCCATTCGGATGCCTTGTTTCTAAACAACATTGTTCCGAATCAATGGCTTTGACCTTCCTCCCAGGGTGTATGGCACCCTGGAAGGAAGGCCTGCCCCTTCAGCACCCTGGCCCGGGAGGGAATCAGGACCCTGGTCAGGGAGAGGGTGGCACACAGGGCAAGGGAATGGAGCCCCTGGTGCCCTGCATCCCCTGCTGCTGGCAGGGTGGCAGGGGCAGGGTTGGCCAGGTGCTCTGCATCCCCCACCGCTGGCCCGGCGGCAGGCAGGGAAGCCTGCGCCACCACTTGGCAAGCCCACACCGCCCCGCAGCTGCTTGGAAGCCAGGGGGTGCTGGCGCACTGTCCACAACCCCCTGCAGCTGCCAGGGGAAGCAGGGTGCCCAGCAATCCTTCCCCAGCCACCCAGCCACTGGCAGTGGATGCAGGGGGCAGGGGAATCCCCTCCCGGGGGCTTTTTTTTCCCTGCTTGGCTGTCCAGGTGAGAGCCAGGCCGGGGATTAGGTGGCAACATGGCCCTGCCCAGAGGCCATGTTGCCACACCTCCCAGGGAGCCCCTCTCCCACATCGAACGAGCAAGTCCAGCCTCCGGACATGCAAGTGAGATTTGGGTTTTATTGGTCTGGACCTATTAAATCTATTAAACTTGAATTGATTTAACAAGTTTTATTTTGCTTTGGTTCAATCGATCCAAGTAGAATAGATTTAACCACTTAGGCGTGGACATAGTCACAGAGGACAGCATGCTCAGCAGTGAACCACCTCAGCCAGGCAACAGGTAAGGCCCCTTGTAATTGTTATTTACTGATTTTCCCAGAAAAGGTCCCATGGTTTTAAAAGAGCCAGTATTCAGGTTTTGTTGATTTTCACTCAAACTGTGGCTTTTCTGGGACCTGGGAATCTTTCCACAGGCCATGTATAAATGCCAGTGAGGCCAGCAAGTAGCTGTGCCTTGTAGGAAAGCCAGTACTCCGAGGAAACAGACTTTCAGTCTGCTCTAGCCCCAGCCACATTCACTTTCCCCATGCAGGGTGGAGAGAGAGCTGGGTGGGAAGCTGCACTCGAAATGCCTGACTGCTGAAGGACTGGAGTGGAAGCTTCCCCAATCACCCCATGGCAAGTCCACCCCACCTCCAGGCAAAACTGCCTGCCTACTGCCCTTTGTTTTGTTTTAGTGAGTTTTTCTCCCAACACAACTGAAATTTCCAGGACAACGAAACCAACTAAAAGTAAAAAATTTCCCCATAGAAAAAGGCACAAGGTGTGCGGCCTAGTCCCACCCATTAAAAGGTTTTGGTGTCTAAGTCTGGACCAGGGGGATAATGGTCTCCCTCTATTTGGTATTCACTCTCCTAGGCTGTGTTCACACACAGGGGGTTATTTCGATATGTCATTTCGAAACAACTTATATCAAAATAACACCTTATTTCGAAATAACTTAGTCCGAATTAACAAAAAGTTATTTCAAAATAAGGAAAAAGGTGGGAAACGAAATAGCATGTTCACAGTGTGAACATGCTATTTCGCTTCGGGAGGGGGCTGCAGGCGCCGGCCAGGGGACATCCCTCAGCACCCTGGCCAGGGTGCTGAGGGGGCAGCCCTTCAAATGTTGTTTTGGAACACCTTGTTCCAAAACAACATGTTCACACGCATTGTTTCGAAACAAGGGTTTCAAAACAAGGTTGTTTCACCCTAAATGGGGTTTAACTTGTTTCAAAACAACACAGTTGTTTCAAAACAACAGCTTCCCGTTGTTTCGAAATAACTGTGCATCGTGTGAACATGGTTTTTTTTTTTTTGTTTCGAAATAACCTGGTTGTTTCAAAACAAAAATGCTGTGTGAACACAGGCCTAGAGTTTGACACCTAAGTTCTCACAAAAAATGAGGTGGTGAGGAGTGTCCACCATTATAACCTTATCCCAGAAATTAGATTGCTCACCAATGATATGGGAGACTGTGATTTAACATCCCCCCCCCCAATATGGATTAGGGATTTGAACCCAGATCCCTTATGTTTCACATGAGCATCTTGACCACTTAGCTATGAGTATTCTGTTGTATCATGCACTGTCTCCTGATGAATCTGTTCCACTATGTAAAAATAGTCACTGGGCCACACAAAGAGTGAGAATGCTTTATATTTCTTTAGTTAGGGCACTGGATGAAAGACTCAAGGTCAAGTCCCTACTCCAATGAATATTTTGTTATTTGTTCAATGTGGAACAATTTCAACAGAAGAGAAGGACACTCTAGAATGCTTGCTAGCCCAGTGATTAGAAGATCATCAATGGTTCATCAGATTCTGGGTGAAATCCCAGCTCCACACGTCAGTGGAATGAACAAGATGTTAGTAATGTAGGGAACAAACCTGCAGAGCATGTCCCAAGAACTACATGACTTTACCTTCTCCAATTTCTCAGGTATCTTCAGAGTAGGACATTCATGAACACTGTATTTCAGAAGTAGTTTTATCTGTGATGCTACTATGGCCTCACAATCTTTAACATAGCTGTCCTCACAAAAGCCTTGTGATGCAGTGAAGAGCTATTCTCTCTGTCTGACAGATGAAGAACTAAGGCCCAGAGATCTCAAAGGTATTCAGGCATTGTTCTGCTCAGCATTGTGACACCTCAGTCCTAAACCACCTACCACCTAGTGTCATCCTCCACCCCAAGCTAGGCACTCAGGTTCTCCATAGAATGCATGAAGATCATTAAGTGCCTAAGAAAGGGGTCCTCAGAAATCAGCAAACTGAGATAGAAGCTGTGTAAACTAGCCAGGAGTGAAATGCTGAAGAGAGGGGGTTAAAAAAATAAGCACTTCCCTCTATTCAGGATCCTCAGTCAGGAACCCTCTTCTTGAGTTAGGTACCTAAATAGCCAATGTGGTTTAGATAACCAATGACCAAACAGCCAAAACCATCTGTCTGTCTCTCCAACTTGTGCTTGATACACTGCTCATGCTCACCTATGTTTCCTTGTGTCTGCAGCTATCTTTTGTGTGGGTGCAAATTCTGTCTCCTCACCCATCTGTGACTTGCATCCAGCTCTCCTGCAGATCCTGACTGGTCTCAGGATCAGGCTCTGTAGTGAGATAGGTGTTCTCCACCTAGTTTGACAATTCTACTTTGGGGTGCTTGGGACTCTGGCTTGAGCAGCTCTTCCAGCTGTGGAGCAGTGTCAGAGCACTGGTGGCTCTGCAGATGTCTGTTGGCACAAATAAAGGTTCCCAGGGGACTTAGGCACCTATCAGGTTATACAGCAGCTGAACAGTGGCTTTGAAAATGTCAGCACCACCTAATGGTGAACTTAGGTGCTTGAAGAGGCAATTAATCACACAAGACCTTTTGAGAATATAGGCTCCAGTTCAAGTGTCTGCAACCTGCTGCTCCATAGGAATATGCAGCTCTTTGGCTGCCCCCAACTCCTCCGCAGGTCCAAGCGTCTGGTTCACCCACCGCCAGGGGACTCAGCTCCAAGGAACTCAGCAGGCGGCCCATGCCAAGCTCTGGGCTGCCCCCAGCCCCTGGGGCACCCTATGGGGGGCCCACTCCTGGTTCTGTGCAGCAGGGACCTTGGCCCAGCTCCCAACTCACCCCACCCCCCAGTAGGACGCTACACCTTTTGTGGCTCTCAAAACACTTGGTCATTGAAGGAATTTTTTAAAATGGCTCTTCTTATCTTTCAGGGTGCAGATCCTTGCCCCAGACCATACAGCAGTTAACTCTAAATGTTTCATTTTGACACCTGGTGCTTTGTTCATCTTTTCTATGAATCAGCACATTCATTTCTACAACAGACACCTGTTCAACCCATGATCTGAGAGCTTTAAAAGATAATGAAAAAATTGTCATTGACGTGTAAGCAAGTAGAGCAACTGATACAGTACACCTCACATGGTCATCTAAAACACTCAGCAGACAAATGAGTAAGTCAACCAGCCTGTTAAGTATAAGGCTGGTGCAGGAAAAGATCAAGCTCAGCTTTCACAAACTTAGATTTAAACCACTAAATCTACATGTATGTGCCTAAATTTTCAGCACTGCTGATTAATCACAAGTCCCAGTAAATTCAGTGGAATCCTGGGTGTGCCCTGTGGCTGAAGGGCAGGGGGGAAGCATCACAAGTTACATGCAGTTGCAGTGTAGTGGCTAGCACATCTGCTTTACATGCAGAAGGTCCTAGGTGCAAACCCCTGGGATTTAGACTAGATGACCTCATGAGGTCCCTTTCCAACCCTATGATTCTATTCTAAATACAGACTTTAGGTATCTAACTCTGGCTAATCTGGGTGCCTCAAGTGAAGTACAAAACCATCCTGTTCAACAAGACTTTCATATGATATATCAGTACTGATAAATCAAATAAGCAGTATAAATGGGGTTTAAACTATGTTACACAGAGAAGATCACTATGATATAAAAATCAGGTATATCAGATTTAGTATGATTAGAAAAGTTTTCCCAAGAGCAAAAAAATTGTCATTTACAGTATTTCCTATTAGCAACATTTACATTACAATAATATAGTGTGCTTTACAAAACCAGTAAGAACATTGTACTGGATTGTAATAAGTTTGCACAGAGAAAGTTAAATTTCATAAAGAGAAGAAATACAATTAAAATCAGACACATACCTCAGCTCACCTTTATCAAGGCCCTTGGTTATCTATATTTACCAATTTTCCCTCAGAATTCCTAGATTTTTTAACAAGCCAATGTTAGGTTATACTGATTCTGAGTGATGGGCCCTCTATAGATTCCAGATGTGGGCAAGCATGCATGCCATGCACCTGAATCAGAACGTTTGTAGTAGAGCATCCATTGTCCTGCATGTGCCTCATGTGTTTTCTGCAGGGTGCATCCAAGTCTTTAAGAGACTATGCAGGTTGATTCTGCTTCAGTTCCTTCTTCCCATCACATGAACAAAGTCAGAACCCCTGTTCCTTAGTGCTCTTAGTTTTTTCAGATAACTTGTCCATTTATTCTCCCCCCCCCCCCCCACTGACCCAACATTTGTACATAGTTTTTCTTCTAGTTGTGGGTAGTTCCAGTAGGAGTTAGTCTGTATGGCCTCGGCAAAGCTCCCTCATCACCTATTGCTCCATATGATGCTTTTTTCCACCTCAGACTTGGAAAGCTAGGGAAGTTTGCTTCCACAAACCTCTGATGGTGGAGGCTATGCACTCATGTATGCAATCAGATCTGGGACCAGCAGATCCGTTACGGGAGCAGCATCTGTCACTGCTGGTGAGTGCTTCCCTGCTTCTTTTTTGTACACCAGCAGCTACAGTACCTTTGCATATGACAAAGCCCCTCTGTGAGTGTAAGAACCACAGGCATGGGCATAAGGACAGCTCACTGACAAGGCTGACAAGGACCACCTCGAAATGCAGAAATGCCTCCCCAAACCATGCCAGGTCAATTGAGAAGTCTCACACTGACCAGCCTGCTTAGCTCCAAAGAAACTTTTGAGAGAGTCCAAGCATTGCTGAGACCTGGCCACTCCCAACTCTTGCACCCAAATCCCCTGTGTGCCGGGCTGCCTGTTTCCCAATGCCAGTGGCTAAGCCAATTTTGCCATGGGCCAGCTCCCCTCAGCAATCCAGAACCCTGGTCAACTTGGGGCTCCCATCTCCAGAGGATGAACCTCTCCTGCTCGTGTAGCACAGGACACCCTTCTGCCTCATACTGACAGCCCCATTCCTGCCAGGACCCTCCTCGGAGCCCAAGTCATCCTCTGAGACAGATGCCTCATTCTCTCCTGTGCTATCCTACAGCCTGGATCCAAGACAACAGCCAGACAATCTGCCAGTGTATGGCCCTCTCACCAAGACATGGTATCAATACCCCCAGGGCTCACTACTGTCTTGTGACCCGTATGCCTAGCCCCACTGCCCAACTTGGAACCACCTTTACCACACCACCCTCTGTCCATGATGAGCTTCAGGACATCACTGCACAGCAAGTTCTCACTGCAACCTCCTTTTCTCCAAACCAAGCACTCAACCTGCCTTCTACTTCCTTCCTCTGGACGGCCACAGCCAATATCACAACCTGCTTCGACACATGGCTGTTGCTTCAACTTCCCAATGGAAGACATCCAGGACCAGTAAAAACAGTTTCTGATTATCCTGCAAGTGTCTGGACCCACTCATACTGCCCCTCTTATTCTTGAACCATTCCCCAACAAGCCCAAACAGTCTGGCTTCCAGTTCCGTATTGCTAGCTACAAGGGTCTCCTGGGTAAGTATGACTTCTTATGTAGTTCAAGGGAGTGGAATTCCAGGTCTTCTACCTGGTGGAGAAACAGCAGGACTTCCAGGCACTGGCTGCCATGGTAGTCCTCCAATCCACAGTGACTGCCACTGACACCATGTCTTGCTCTCCTGAGTTCAGTGAAGTGCTCCAGTGAGATTCCTGCTCCAAGTCTCCAGTTTCCCTAAAGAGCTTCAGACTACTCTAGAGGACTTCCCTAGATAATCACAAACTTTTTAGTGACAAGACCAATGATGACCTTCAGTCCCCTAAGGATTCTTGTACCATCCTCTGGTCACTTGGCCTCTACACCCTGGCTCTGACCTACGGACAGCAGCATCCATCTTTCAAACCCCTTATCCCCGCACTACTTACCACCCTACTTGCAATGCCCACAGGAGCAGTGTCATCATCACCCATGCACAACATCCCTGTTACGCCACTGTTGCCATTTCTGCTGCCTTGACCTGTCCACAAGGTCCTTCCAAATAGTCATTTTGACTCTTTTCCCTCTGAACTTCCCCTTGTAGGTGGTTAGCAGCAATGACCCACCTGATGGGCACCATCTGGTAATGTTACTGGGAAACTGCTCAAGTGGTTCCTGCCATCACCCACACCAACTCACCTCCTGAGTCCTCCGGCTGAGTTCTCTGCCAGTTTACCCCTTCTGGGGTAAAGTGCTGCTCAACTCTCCTGGCCACTGAATAAAAAGTCAATGGCCACAAGCTCTGCACCACCCCAGCACTGTGGGAGAGCTGGGCCCATCCACTTTTCCAGGCTCCAGATCAGGGAACTGAAGTGCTGTGACCTCAGCACTGTCACCACGACATCCCTCCAGTTTCTCACTGTCTGTATTCCCTGGGTCGCCTTCCCCCCAGTCCCAGTCTCACTCTCAACTCAGACTCACACCATAGACCCTTTCTGGCTCATGTCCTAGTCACTGCCGCTGTCCTCTCCAGGCCCTTCACCTCTAGACTGCTGCTCCAAACCTCTGACCTTCCAGCTTCAGAACCCTGGCTCCTGGGCAGCTCCCAGTGGGCCACTGTGTGAGCTCTCCAGGGTGCTGACTACTGCAACCAGCCAAAGGAAGAAGCTTCTCACTGGGCTGCCCAGGCCAACTGACTCTTTTATATGCCAGGCTCCCATCCGGACTGGCTCCTAGCCATTCTCACCTGATTGACTATTACTCATTCAGGTCAAGTTAACTCTTTATGGGCCAGAGCAAGGAAAACAACCTTGCTACACTCCCCCCCCTCACCTCTCCTATGGAATCACAGATCATCATAGCCATCTCTCCCTGTTTGCCCACAACTGAAGTAGGATTACCACTGACAATGGGGTACCTGGGTAGAGCTCCTCTCCTTCCCCCCTCATCATTTGTTCCAAGGTGGCCATGAAGATCCCTCCCATCACAACGGCTCCTCCAAGATGAAGCAGACACCCTTTTCTGGAAGTGTGCCATAGAACACATCACACACCGCTACTGAGAATTCTACTCCATACACTTCCTTGTGCCGAAAAAGACGGGTGGCTGCCACCTCATTCTGGATCCCCAGATGCTGAACACATTCATATGCCAATTCAAATTGCAGATTGTCACACTCCCTCTCATTATTCCCTCCTTCCCCCAATGGGGCCTGGTTTGTGGCTCTCAATATGAAGGATGTATGTTTTCACACAGACATCCATGCAGCTAATCACAAGTTCCTCTGTTTCAGAGGGACACTCTCACTATCAACTCTGGGTCCTCCCTGATGGTATGACCATTGCCTCTCATGTTTGCAAAGGTCACCACAACTCACATGTGTTGTCTTAGCCACTCCATGTCCCTCACCACACCACCTCGTGACCATCTCCTCTCCACTATCCAAACCCTTCCTGACTCTTCATCAGCCTGAGCCCCTGCCTCAATGAGATAAAGTCAGTTCTGATCCCCACCCATATGCTCATCTTCATCAGGGCACAGCTGGACTCTCTGAGGTACAGCTTTTCTCTCAATCTTTGGTTTCATTGCCCTCACCTCCCTCATCATGCAGTTCTGTTGCATCCTGTGCTCACCTATCCATCAGTGCCTTTTCCTCCTTGGCCACGTGGCGGCCTGCACCTCTGTGACACCATATGCCCACCTGCACCTGCACTGCTGCCAACTGCGGTTCCAATCAATCTGTAAGCCATGTACAGATCACCCAGGGCTCACTCCCCCTCCACCCTTCCATCCTGGCTTCCCTCCCATGGTGGACCAACCCATCCAAAATCCTGGCAGGCATCCGCTTTACTCCCACCACTCCCCGCAACGCTCTCTAATCAGGGAGGCCTCACTCATTAAGTTGGGTGGTCATTTGGAGGACCATACAGCCCAGGGCCTTTGGACAACTAGGGAGACTCAGATGCACATCAACATCCTGGAACTGCAGGTCACCTTGCGCCTGTTGGATGTTCCAACCCTTCATCAGATCCCTGCACATTCAACTGATCACTGGCTGCATGACAGCAGATATGTATATCAACAGCCAGGAAAGTGCCAGGTCCCCCTTGCTCTGCATGGAGACCATTCACCCCTGGAAATGGTGCCTCACGCATGGAGCCACCCTCAATGCCATGCCTCTTCCAGGCACCAGAAATTCCCTGGCAGACACGTTCAGCAGGTTCTTCTGTTCCAATCACAAGTGGAAGCCACACAATCTCACACTCCCTTGGTCTTTCATGAGTGGGGCATGCCACATGGGACCTCTTTGCAATCACTACAAACGCAAGCTCTCCCTCTTCTGCTCCAGAGGAGCCTTCAGGCTGGGCTTCCAGGAGGACACTCTTCTCCTATCCTGAACCACTGATCTCTGCTACACTTTCTTGTTCCTGCAAATCTTGTACAAGGTGCAGCACAACTGAGCTCAGCTCATCCTTGTAGCCAACTTTTGGCCCCTCCAGTACTGGTTAACTGACCTCCTCTACCACTCAGCTTGTCCCTGATATGTCTCTCCAACTTCCCAGATCTCCTAACACAGGTGCATTGCTGTCTCCAGCACCCCATCCCAAGCCTGCTCCACCTCATGGGTTGGTTATGTGGATGGTGCTTGAATGAAGACAGGTCATGCTCCATATGAATGCACGATATCCAATCCATACAAGAGCTTGCTGTCAAAAGGAAATGGTGATGCTTCACTACTTGGCACATTGCCACTACCACCTTCTGGACTGCATCTCCATTCCCATCCTACTCTACCACCTTCTCCATCTTAGATGGTCAGGCCTCCCCATTCCTCTGTCTGTATCCATTTGGCAGTGGTCAGGGTCTTCCTCTCTATTGTGGATGGTTTCTCTGCCTTCACTCACTTGACCACCACCTGCTTCCCACATGGGCTACTCAACACTTTGCTGTCAGTAGAGAAGCCAACCCCTGTTGGAACATCAGTCTTGTCAACTTTGCCCTCACAAGGCCTCAGTCAAACTCCTCACAACCTGCCTTCTTGCCCACCTCTCTTTAAAGGTGATGATTTTGGTGGCCATCACCTCCATAAGGTCAGTTAACATGTTGGCGGCTATGAAGGTCAATTTGCCTTTTATTGTCTTCCACAATGACAAGGTCTCTGTGACTACACCCCAAGTTTCTCCCTCAGGTGGCCTCTTCCTTTCACTCTGATCAATTTATCCACTTTCCAAGTTTCTAGCCTAACTCGGACACCTCTCCCATCGCATGCAGGCTGCATTCTTTCACTGTCCACTGTGTGCTGGCCTTTTATCTTCAATGCACCTCCCAGACCTCACTCAGGCTATTCTTTGCCATTGCAGAGCGCTGTCAAAAGCTGACCCTCTCTTCACAATATCTCTCTCTCTGGATCTACCACTGCATCAAGTAATGCTATGTTCTCTCTCTCATGTTCCTCCACAACTTGAGACATGACCACTCCATGTGGGTGCATGCCACATCAGCCTTCCTGGTGTACCTTTCATGGCAGGACATTTGTAGGATGGCCACACAGTCCTCTGTCTACACTTTAACCACCCTTTATGCCACCACTCCAGCAGCAGAGACTGACAGCATCATCTTGCAGACTTACCTCCTGCAAGTACTCAAGAGCACTGCTCACTATGCCTGGATTCCACACAGGACCATTGCTCAAAGAAGAAGAGACAATTACTTACTGGAGGTTCTTCGAGATGTTTGGTCCCTAATTTGGACTCCAGTACTCACCCTCCATCCCCTCTGCTCCAGGCTCTCTTGCTTGTAAGAGGGACCTCGAAAAGAATCAACCTGCACAGCTCCATAAAGCCTCAGAATGCCATGCCATGACACACACAACACATTCAGATTAACGGACACAATTAGAAACAGTTCAGGCTCAGGCACATGAACACCCATATCTGGAATCCAAATAGAGACCACGCATCGAAAGCTCATGTGATAAATAAATTTGTTAGTCTTTAAAAGTGCCAGAAGATTCCTTGTTCAGTTACATTAAGTAATAGTAACTTCTCTCCCCTGCACGCCAATTTTGGCTTTTTGGGACCTGGAAAATTTTTGGAAGGGAAACAGATTGCGCCATGATGAAAGAATGGGGCGGCAGGGGGCTTTGTCTGGTGTGGGGCAAGAACTCACATGGTATAGCCTTATATTCCCCTGCTGACCCCAATCCCTCAGTGTGGCCCCATTTGCTTCCTCTGCATGGGGGCTGGTGAAGTCTAAGAGGTAAGAAATCATGTCCCTGTGGCTGAAATAACCCTACCACTGCAGGCAACAGAAGGCTTCCTCAACTGCCACATGCAGAGAGCACCACCAGTGCTTGTTTTGGTCTTTACTCATTTCCTCACACCTTTAATTTTTTTTTTAAATAAAAACTGACAATCCCGAGAAATTTAAAACAAAATAAAAATAAAAATGAAGAGCCTTAGATGTTTACCAGCTATCGAGCTTTGAGCTATTGCCACAATACATGCTAAATGGTTGATAATCTTTTTCTGTTTATATTAATCTGCCTCTGTAACTCAGAGCAGTTTGAAGCTGTGCAATTATATTAGTCAACAATTTCTAAGTACAGGTTACAAGAACAAAGTCATGAAGTACCATATGCTAGTTTTCCTGAGGCCATTTTTAAAAGACCTAACAAATGAAGCCTGGAAATCTATTACTAAGTTATGAGCCAGAATAATTTTCAAGAACAAATATAGCAAGTTTCAGCAGTCTTGTGTGCTTTGTTGTTTCCCTGGCTGATTTTCTAAACATTGATGATGATTTACAAAAACCACAGACAAACACATCTCTGGCCTGATTACCATAATTATCATAATAAGGATATTATTTTTCTCCTGCACTCTACATTTTCCTTTCATTCTTCTCAACATTTATTTTATACCCTGAGGACACCTCAGTTAATGTGGTTCTGGACAACCTGTACAATGCCATCCAGAACATGTGCAAAGCTTGTTTGTCTGAGGTGGTAAGTGGCCTTTGATGCACAGACCAAAGAATTCTGCTACCTACTCTGGAACATATTCTATTTGCACCCACATTAAGGTCCCTTTAAACTGCCTCAGTGGTCTAAAGGAGCAACAGTATAACTGTGATTCAAGGTCTCACCTCTTTCAAAACCTTGGGGACCCCATTAACATCACCTTGCCAGTAGAGTTCTGCAAAACAACCCACTATTGGAACTGTGATTCATGGAAAAGATCCAATGAGGTGGGAGCAGAGGGAAAAAACACAGCTCAAACTAAGTACCATCTCTGAAACCCCCTATAGAAGCAGAGGCTTCCTGCATTGGCAGGACACCTTAGAGGCAGGAGCACTGTATTGCACACAGATGGGAATGCCACCAACTGTGTCACGACATAGAGATTGTTGAGAACCCCTGCCTTAACCCATTATCATTTCACACATGGAAGACAAGCAACACTTAAAAGGATGTAGTTTAACTAGGCTACAACTTTATTAAATCACCTGGGAACTAACCAGCAATAACTTTCAAGCACAGGTCACTTTTCCTCAATTGTTTCTACTTGATAGGTTATCTGAATGGTGTGGTATTTGTAGAGTGCTGTCAGCCTCCCACCTCTCCAAAACTGGTTCAGCCAGTTACTGAGACATCACTGCCCTCCCCTCACACAAGAGTTAAGGGACTGGGGGAAGGGCATTATCTCAAGATATTAAAAACATCAATCCTATTACCTGCCTTCTTTAGGGGATAACTTCTCCCAAGTCCATTTGCAGTTTTTCCAGGAACTGGACCCCCTCCAGAATTAGTAACTGCTCTGAACACTTGCATCCAGGTATGAGAGGGAGCACAGGACTTGAAGGACACGGTTTAGATATGCTCCCACAGGTGCACAAGGGCTGATGAGCCCCGCTGACCCCCACACCAGATCAAATGGTGATTTCCCAGTCTCTAACACTTGAGTGATGGACTCTTAAAGGAGCCTTTTCCCACCCCACCAGTCCCAACAAGGCACCCTTGCATTTGCAGGTGTGGTCCAATCCACCACCTCCTTCAGACAGAGTTGAGACTGAAATTCTCCAGGGAGATCTGCAAGTGATATGAGATAAACTAGGAATATCTAAAAAACAAGAAAGCGCTAGGCAAAAGCTGGCAGACTGCTCAAGATGGGGGAAAGAAAGTGTGCTTCTTTCACAGCCAAATCCTTACCTACTCCAGCATTGACCTGGGAATGCCCTCACTCCTCAAAGAGGGCCTTTTATTTCACTTGTGGTCTGTGAGACAAGCTCACACAATCTAGCATAGTGCTGCATGACTGGGGCTCTGTGCGCTCTTCTATCAATTTAGAATAAAATGTTCCTACAATGAAGGCTCCAAGTGCCCAGCCAGTTACTTAACATCATAAGTCAAGCCAGCAGGTCAGTTAGCTCACCCCTTTTTACTAAGTAGAAGCTCATAACCAAATGGAATCACCCCATATTTCAGCAGGTACATCAATCCCATCTCTTTTCAAATGCAAGTAGAAAACAACAACCCTGTAGGATTCACCCTCTGTCAAAAAATCCAGGCTATTGCAGATCAGGGCATAAGGGCATTTAAAAGCCACTTGGTCCTTACAATTAACATCCTGCCAGGCACCCTGTATCCATGGGAATCTAGCATTAGCACCTGCCCTGACTACAGCTGCAGCATGGTAGTACGAGGAGAGTGGTACTCCCCCAGCTCAGCTGGTCCAAGATGTAGGTAGGACCTGAACAGCAGGTCACCACGTTTCAAAATTCCAGCTGAATTAATCACCTCTCTCATTTTAAGCTATATTCATTCAATGTCACTCCTGAGGGCAAGCTTCTCTACCTCTGCTGAAGAAGGAAGCTAACAGCAGACAGCTGGAGGACTCTGGGGTTAGAGTGTGCCTATTGCTAACCCAGAAAGAGACAGAGAGGCCAGGAAGGCAGTGCTTGTCATGTCAGGTGCTGATAGTCTGGGAAATTCAGCCACGGCAGGCAGAGGCAAGGCTGCTTCACACTAATGGTAGCAAGATGGTAGCAAGGTGACTCAGGGTATGCCAAGGAAGCGTCACAACTGCTAACACCCTAAGTACTAGATTGTAACCTTTCAGCTTTCTAGAAGGCATCATTAAGGTACAACAGTTTTAACATAAGCTACGTCTATCTAGACTGCTTTTTATTCATGCATCATTTTCCCAGCAACCTCACATCTCTATTAGCTAACCTTCTCCTGTTTTCAAAGGGCCAGCCGTGTTAGTCTAGCTCTGTAAAACAAGGAAGGAGTCCTGTGGCACTTAAAGACTAACACATTTATTTATTGCATGAGCTTTTGTGAGAGAAAATCCCACTTTGTCTGATGCTTTGAAGATGGGAGAACTTACAAAATGGGAGAAAATAAGTGCAGGGAAGTGTAAGTCATAGGACCAGGTCACACTGTAACAGCACTATGGTAATATAAACTAGATCTACATTACACATCTCTTGCAGCACCACATAGTGTATGTGTGATTGGATGCAACAGTAAAAAGCAGCAGAGCTGTCCTTGGGGGGCGAGAGGGGTGATTGCCCCTGGCTCCGCAGGTCCGTAGGCCGGGCCCCACACTGGCCTGCAGTGCTACACCCCACAGCCATGCTGTTCCCCACCCCTCCCTGCTGCCTTTGGCACAGAGCCAAAGGCGGGGTGCGGGGGCAGAGCGCAGAGTCTGCCTCTACTCTGGGCAAGCTCACCCCACCCCCAGGACAGGGAACAGCTGGCCCAGGGGAAGAGCTGGCCAGCCCAGAGGCCAGGCTCTGCTCTCTGGTCCCTCCCCAGGGCTGGCTGTTCCACTGTGCAGGCAGGGAGGGCCAGCCCAGAGGCACAGCGGGAGAGTAGAGCCCAGACCTGGGAGTGGCCTGATCCACCTCCAGGGCAGATTGGTTGGCACAGGGGAGGGGCAGGAATGCCTGGCCAGCCTCTGGGCCAGCCCACCTGCCCCCCCCCCCACAGCACAGGAGCAGGGTGAAGGAGGGCACCCCCACAGGCCGATTGGCCCCAGATGCTGCGCCCCCAGGGACAGCTCTGAAGAGCAGGCTGTGTCCACAATGCAGTCTGTAGCTACATGTCTTAGTGAAAGGCTCTGGCAGGGGAAAGCTCCCTGAGTCTTTCACAGTTGCTTCCCCCTTGCCAGAGTCTTTCATAACAGCAGGGAAAGACATTGGCAGCTTCATGAATCAGCGAAAAGTTTCAGAAGTGGGACACTATACTGCTAGAAACAGGAGTAGAAGGAAGAGGCACTGATTGGGCATGTACAGAGCCCTGAATGGCACCTACCTGCAAGATTCAGGAATTGTTCTCACCTTCTTCTCTGCTTGTGTACTGATTTTGCTAAGTAGGTGGCATATAAAAATATACCCTGGGTGGCTGAACTATGGCTTGCTAGCCTATTATCACTCCCTCCACGCCCCGATTCTCCACTTACCGGACTGTGCTGGAGTGCTCGGGACTTCTACCTTGCAACAGGGTAGTGAAGCCAGAAGCTTCTGTATGTTGAGGAGGTCTATCTTGGGGGTTAAACCACTGGTGACCCACAGGCTAGGGCTTGAGGATTCAGCCCTGCAAAGGAGGTGTGGTGGCCTCGGGGCTTCTACCCCACAAGAGGTCTTTACTGGGGCTTGGGGATTCAGCAGGAGCACAGATAAAGCCCTGGTAGGTGTGCCCCAGCTCTTAAACTTCTAAAGATTATTGTATGAAGCTCACAGGGTCAGTAAGTTTGAGAATGGCTGAAATACACTGTATAAAATTGCCCTCCCAGATGAGTTCAGAAAAAAAGAGGTTTTGGAATATTTTGGTACCATCCACCTGGTCACAAGAACCAAACAGGTAAGCAGTGTGAAAGGGTGGTATGACAATGCAGAACTACATAACAAAACATAGGACTACATAGACACAGCCACCCTGGATTTGTTGTTTGGTCAGCAAAAGATGACTGATGTTAGAAATTACGCTGCTCTGGCCTCCTGGAACAGGCAGACATCTCAGTATCATTTGGAAAGTACTTTTTAAAAAAAAATCTTTTTTTTTTTTATAGTAGATAGATTCTAGTCACTTTGGCCTTGACAGTCTCCCCTTTACAAGTAATGCAATAGACAGGACCATCCATATAATGCAAAAAATATTTGATCAGCACATTACATTACTGTTGTGCACTGATCAGACTCACCCTTGGTGCGGTGCTCCTGTCTTTGTCAGCAAGGTCAGTACAAAGAACATGAAAATGACAAAAACTGCAAGACCAACCCAAAATCCAATCACAATGGAATCTGCAGGAGAGAGGCAATAAACTGATTAGAATTCCGCCTTCGCTTGTATACAGGTTCTAGTCTACCTAATGTGCCATGACTCAGAGTTCAGAAAAGCTTTGTTCCTTATTACAAGAGACATTCAACAACCTGAGTGGTCAATGTACCAGGCATAAAGTCTTTGCGAAAAGCCAATGTACATAAAATGACTGACTCAGCAGCAGAAATATCAAGCACGCTCGGCACTGACAGCAGAAACATTTATTTGTTTAACTTACTGTTTTATAACAATAAAACCTCAAGACAGGCCAATGCTTGAGATAAACAAGGGTCCAAGTTCCTGGGTTCCGGAACCACCCCCAGCCACTCAGTCTCCAGCAAGTACCCTGTACTGCTATCGTCAGTGCTTAATTACAGCCAACGTACACATTATGTGGCTGTACTGAATAATCACATTTGAGTGGAATAACTGGAAATGCTGTTTGATCAAAAACAGATAGTGGATAAAGCAAGGAACGAATTCAATGCACACCATTATGGCACTTAAGAACTGGAAGCAATCCATGTAGTTAACTTGCCTAACACTTTCCATTGTTAAAGATTCTTAGAATCGTTTCTTTAAGAGACTCTCACGCTTCCATGGTTTTCAGGAGGCCTTCAATAGCTGACTGGGAATGCCCTCAAACTACACAAGCACCTTTTTTTTTGCCTCAATCCATTCAATTTTTGCTAAGATACAAATAGGTAACAATTGTCTTTTCCCATTTCTCTTATGTTCCTTAGGAAATTTCTGGCAACCAGCCCAAATAATAGAAATATTCTAAGTTGGTCTTGCCTCATTGCCAAAGCATCAGCAGCACATGCTGCACAGAGTGCATCAAAGAGCTGCTGGAGTAGAGAGGACAACAGCTGGGCCAGAATCTGCTCTGGCCAAGAATCAGCACACGGCCCCATTGATCCATACCTCCTCTAGAGGTACTGGGGGCAAGTTCTCCTCCAGCTCACAGAGAAGAGAAGGCAAAAGCATATGCACACAAGCCCAGGCTCCCCATACTTGTCTCCAGACCAGCACCTGGTTGCAGTGGCCTTCCATCCACAGCCCAAAGTAACAGCCTTAATTTACTCCTTGTGTATACATATGTTGATAAAGCTTTTAATTACATGACCACATTTTTTCTCTCACAGGACCCATACCTCATTAGTGCAAAGGCTAGATGCACAAAGAGGCAGAATTAAGGTTGCACAGCCAATTGTACATTTGGCATTTCTTAACATTCAAGCACTTAACAAAGCTGCAAATTAAACAACATTTTAACATAGTTTAATTGTATTTATTTCTTCTTTTAAGGAACCCAGATAATATCATGTGAAGTTATGTTTCAGCACTAGATATATACCGTGGAAATGACATCACCCAGCAGTCAAAAGGTGCTGGTGCCAAGGAAAACAGTAAATGAAGTGCAATTTCTAGTTGCCAAAAGAAAGAGAAAAGGAATAAAAACGATTTTTCATAATATTCTTCCACTTGATTTCACTTACTCTTTGTCCTGTCTCTGTTCTATGACTTGCAGAATGATTCTTTCCATGAAGCTCCTCCCTAATCAATGCACTCTCTTGTATACTTAAAATTTTATCTGTTTGCTTAATTCAGTGGTAATACCCAACACAGCTAACAGGCCGAACAGAGTGCAACTTCTTTTTCCTTTTTCCTTCTAAAAAAAGGTTTTGTTGTTACATGGAATGGGTCAGGGAGACATTTTCAGCATGTCCCCATAATTAATCAGTCACCAAGTAGTGGTTCTGTAAAGTACAGCAAATCTGGCAACTGGGTGTGGGGGGAAAAAAGTTCAAATTCTCTTGGGATACAACTATTCTCTTTTTACTACTTAATATAGCAAGATTCCTGTTTGCCAGTTAATTAATTGAGAGTCATCTACTGTATCAGACATCTGACTGGTTGGGTGAAAGACACACAGGTTCTAAAAAGAATATCAGATTTTTCTTTACTTACTATAAAAAACAAGGCTTGAATTTAGAGAGTTTATTTCAAATTCCAGCTCTGCTAGTTACTTAATGGGAGGCATTGGTCAAATCCCAGAACTTTTCTGTCTCAGTTTCTCAGTGTGTAAACAAGGATACCTCCATCATAGGAGTGCTGTGCAGACACACGCCCTTTCAAAAGTATCATGCAAACACTGAAGTGCTAAGAAAAGGAAGAAAAATGGTTCTTTGGTTTTTAAAGAAAGCTTCTGTGCCTATGGGATTGAATTTTGCTAGCCTTAATTATTTCTGTACACGCCTATTAGACTTCTGCCTCACATGACTGCTTGGTCATTTAAGATGAAACTTCAAAATTTCTAATTTATATCAATTGCTATCTACTTCTCCCTACACTCTTGTTATATGCTGTGCTTTTACTTCCAGCTGTTGCCTTCACTTCCCTTCATAACCAGGATGGTCATCAAAGTTGTCCTACTTTGTGAAACTAGAATTACAGCTTTTTGGCCATTTAATAAATTCTTCTTCTAGAATTCTGAATTTCACAGTTTACCTAATTTTTTTTCTCCTATTCAGTTTCATTCACTTTTCCTCAGCTTTGGGAAATTGGTCCTTTTGAAGCACCAGCTACATATTTGGTCCTAAATTGCTCATAGTGAATGTAATCAGACTGTGATTTCTGATCTCTAGATAATCGCCAACTTTCAGTCCACTAACCAATTCAATTAGACCTGCCTTATGTTTGATGAAGTACCTTATGACTCAGAAAAGCATCATCTATAATTTTTAGAAACTCTAATGATACTATACTACTGGCTACATGAGAGTTCTGACATCTCCCAGACTAAAGTCCTTCATAAACCCACAATTTTCTGTCAACACACAGGTACTTATACAGTAACTCATCCTATTCTCTGGATCTGTTTAAAAAAAAAAAAGCCCACTAGTACCTTCCCCTGGGCTTTGCCGCTTGGCACATTGATCCACACACATGCAAGAACTTTTGTTCACACAGCTACATCTTGTTTGCAAAACAGCCTGTTTTAAAGCTTGTTTTAATCACTGTGGTGGATCTGCCACTTTGAGCCTGTGTTAGATCAAATGATTCTGATGTTTTGCAATGCCAAGGACTGGGCAGATGTGTCTGTCAGTGTCACTTTGGATCTCCCCAAGAACCAAAGTCAGCATCCTCCAGGAGTTGCTATGCAAGGTGAGGTCAGTGGTCCAGACTTTGCAATATTCTCTCTAAGAGCATTGAGAACCAGATGCTTCTGAGGAAGGTGCACCCACTTATTAGCAGCCATACTAGATCCAGAGATATCCCTCAGCACTGCTTGGCACAACATATCAGGTATTGTAGGTGTTCTAAATTTCTCTCTCTCCTCCCTCCTAGATCCTCACTTCAGCTTTGGACTGCTCTCTAACTTGTACAAACTGAAATGGGCCCCATGGGCCATTCTGCCAGCCAGGACCACTATAATTTAGCAGAAGACAACACTGTACATACCAGGGAGACACCCTAGTCTTTCTCCTGCAACCATAAAGACTGATCCAATGACCACTGAAGTTAATGAGAGTCTCTTCATTGACTAAATGAATATTGGATCTTGCTCAAAGGCTCTCACACACATTAAAAAAATTAAAATAAAAATAAAAAACCACTTCTCTTGCAGCTGACAATGTTCTCCTAATGAGCAGTGATATGACCAGATTCCAGTTCAGTGGATTTTAAATACAAAGGAAAAAATGAAAGAAAACAGGCAGAGCATTAATAGGACATGCATGACTTTATATGAAACTGACTTCAAACTGGATTGCTATTTGGAAAGTGATGAATATTTACAGAAACCTAAAGCTGCACAGTGGTTAGAATACTGACAGCAGTTGCCTGGAGGATTTTTACATGCACATTCTAAAAGTAATAGGTAGTAGAAAAAAATGTATTGTTCCCTTCACCAACTGGGAGTAGTGAATAGCAATGCAATACTGAATAATTGCTTTATGAAGCCTGCAGGGCTTTCAACTGCATTATTTTACCACTCTAGAAAGAAAGAAAAAATCATACCCCAGATATCCTCCCCTTTTCAACTCCCCACCTAGCTATGCCACCGTATGGAGACTACCCATTTTAAATCACACAAAAAAAATTCTAAGTGTGCCATAGCCACTACCCTACTGTCCTTCCTATACCTTCACACTCTACCACCACCCAAATGCCACTGAATTCCAGTGAGAGAACTTCATCCACAAATCTCAAAATGCAGAGAAAGAATGAACAGTAATTCCAAATATACTCCTTCATCTGCATCTTTCAGAAGGCACTGGGCTCCTCCACTCATTGCTACATCTTGACACCATCAACCACTTATGTACATTTCAAGTGACCAATGGCCAAATTGTGCACTAATTTGATCCACTGTAACCTCTGAATTCCCTGGCATTGCACTTATTTACCAAAACTTGAATTTGGCCACATATTGTAAGATATGTGAGAAAGTCCAGTCACTTAACATTTTTCAATAGTGCAGCATTTGTGGCAGAAGGTCCCAGCCAACTGAATGATACACATGCTAGGGACTTGCAATTAAAATTAGAGACAAGTCCAGGCTGCAAGGTTGAGAGCTGGCTCTGAAAGCTGTAATGCTCCGAAAGGTTCCAACACAGTTAATGACAGAGATAGGACAGCTGATAGCTGAGCCGTAGTCCAGTGGTTTCCAACCTGTGGTTTGTGGACCCCTGGGGGGGCCACAGAGCCACTTAAAGGGATCCACAGACAGGCTGAGAGCTGGGGCTGGATGACACTGGTGGCAGGGGCCAAGAGAACCAGACAATGGCAGGGAGCTGCTCTGTCCGAGGCTGGGAGTTTTTAAAACTCCCCTGCCGCCTTGAGCATGTTCAGATCATGCTCAGGGCAGGAAGAGCAGCCTGCCACATGGCCACTCCTGGCTCCAGCAGCCAGGTAAGGGGGCCCCGGGTGGGGTTCAGAGATGGGCAGCCAGGAAAGGGTGCGGAGAGCAGGGTCCTGCCCAGGACACCAGGGGAAGCCAATGCCAGGGTGGGGGTTAGAGAAGGAGTTGGGGTGCCTCACATGGGACCCCACTTTCAGCCCCCTCCCCCCCAGCCCTCCCGGATTCCTCCAGTGCTCCCAGCCATGGACCCGCCGCATCGCAGCACGGGGGCTGGACCCTGCTGCGGCCCTGCCAGATTTCTCCAGCACCCCCCCCACTGCACTGCCCCCACAACTCCTTGCAGCACCCCTCCCATCCAGCAGTGCAGTGGCAATAACACTACATTCCTCCAGGGGGCTTCAGGATTTTTATTTCGTGAAAAAGGGTCCTCAGCCTTCAAAAGGCTGTGAACCCCTGCCCTAGGCTATACTTGCCACATTTCTTGGCAGCAGTCAATGGGAGCTACACAAGGTACATAAAATATCTTGCTTATCTCCTGATGACACTCTAACTAGCTTGAACACATTAAAGTAAGCTGACTACAAATGGCTCACGGTCAGCTTACAACATCTCCAGTTAAGTGGCTCAAGTTGCTATGAAGACTTCCAGAGTGCCACAGTGAGTTCATATTTGCTGCTGAATCGTGCCCGGAAAAATCACACTGATGGCAGTGATTTTGCCACTGTCAGCAGACATACCCTGAGGGTATAGCTACACTTGGATGCCATCTAATGTTGACATTGAGAAGTCTAAATAATAAAACTGGAGGGGAATGGCCACACCTCCCTCCATGCTTCCGTGTCTTGCATCTGCACCAGGGCCGTAACTACAGCAGGGCAAATGGCGCTTTGCCCTGGGTATGACAGAGTGGCTCCATTGAGCTGTTACATTACAGGGCACATTTCATGCCACCAGCCCCAAGCACTGCTAATTGCAAGGGGCACGTTCCGATAAGAACGCGCCCCAGGCACTGAAATAGAGTGTTACGGCTCTGGTCCACGTTTCTGGCTGTTACTCCCACTTTAGAAGCATTGCATTGTGGGTAGTTGTCCCACAGTGCAACAAAGCGCCAGGGCTTGTGGGATGTCAGCTGTCCTCCCATGAAGCAATGCCCCCTCCCCTCCCCTTCTCACAGAGAAACAGGAAATGTTTTCCTGCTGTGCATCTCTGCTGCAGGGATGGAGCCTGCTTAGCTACTCCGCAGCATTACTGACAGTGTTTCAAACACATCTAGGCTTTTTCTACAGCAGGGGTGTCCAACTCCCAGATCGGGGGCTGGATCTAGCCCAGCAAGGGCTCTTCTCCAGCCCTGCAGCTGCTGCCTGTTCCAGTGATTCAGCTCCACAGCTTGTCTCTGCTGCCTGGAGCTGAGAACTGCCAGGAGCAGAGAGAGAAGAACTGCCAGCACCTGCCACTGCATCACCTAGCCAAGCGAGAGAAAATTTTAACCCTCCCTCTCTGGCTCAGGCAGCATGGTTTGCACTGCAGACTGCAGTATGGAGTCACCCCAACAGGGAGAGAAAGAGCTGGGGTGGCTAGGGGTGCAGGGCCCCGTGGGGAAGGAGCTCAGAGCCAGGTGTGGGCAACAGGTCCCTGGTGGCAAGGGGGGGAATCCCAGATTTAGGGGGAAGGGGACCCCTCAGGCAGATGCAGCCAGTCTCCCAGTGGTGGAGGGAGGACCTGGAGCCGAGTAGGGGGCTTGCATAGCAGGGTCCCCTACATGGGAGTCTGCTGTGTGGGGTGTTGATTGTGCAGGGTCCCCTAGCAGCAGGCCAGGGATTGGGCCCAGGGTCAGTGGGCATGGGGGGGGCACACTAGATGGGTCCTGGCAACTGGCGAGTGTGATGGGGGTATGTGAATGTGAGGGGCTTTCATGGAAGGGGGTGGTGGATTCGGTGGGTGAACACTGTTGGGAGGTGCTTTATTTGGAGGCCAAAAGTGGCAAGGGGTCAAGGGTGGTGGGAGTGGGGTTTTGCCCTGAGCAGCAGTGATGCCTGAGCCTTCTGTCCCTGTGCACTCACTCCCCCCATCCCACTTACACTCCTAGACACTACTCTCCCCTTCTGTCACCTATAAGCATTGTGTCATGGCACCAAAAATAAACATGCATCTTTGAAACAGGTACTGCTTTATTTGTGTTTACATTTCTGGACAGGCAGTTGGGGGGTGGGGAGGGCTGGGACCTGGACATGGCATCTCAAAGGGTTCATTTCAAAGTTCTGCCAGCACACAATGGTGTGGAGACAATCACATATTGCACCCTGACCCTGTCCTCCTTGACCAATGGTGGGTAGGCCTGGGTACCACAACTTGGGGTATGGTCTCCAGGATCTGTTGAGACACCCTGTCTGAATGTTGTTCTTCCTGGAGCTCAACCAGACACCACAGCATGTTGGGCAGATCCCACGTTTCACAATCTTGGAACCTTGCCACTCTTCTGTCCTCCATGCCAAACCACAATTTCTCGGACAGGGAGAGCTGCCATGCTCTGATGTCAGTCTCCATCACCACAGAGGAGCGTATAAGCTCAGAGGACATGTCATCCCATGATTTACACTTCTTGTTTACAAGCAGGCTTAGGCGGTCAGTGGGAGTGTTGCGTCTCAAGGTCGATGAATCCCCTGTAACAAGCAAAAAAATTTACACATTCTTTGGCGAGTTAACACAATGCAAAGCATTTTGGCAGTGAGTTCAAGTGCCCCTTGCCACTGAAAAAAAACTGCCTCCAAAGGCAGTTTCCTTCCTCCCCAATCACTGCTGCTGAAAGTGCTGGGGGCAGGGCCGGATTAACACCCCTGTGGTCTCAAAACTATAAGATGTTGTGGGGGTGCTGGCTAGCCACTGGCTAGTATTGGGGCAGGAAACGGGGGTCTCTGGCATCTGGGGAGCTATACTTGTTTTGGTGCCCCTCCAACACTGGAAGCACCTATGGTAGGAGTCTGTGGGTCCATGTCCCACTCTCCCCTTCTGCTCTGTCAGCAGCAGCAGCTGCACCCTGCAGACTTAAAGAGTCTGTGGATGCATGTCCTGCACTTTTCCTGGTGTCTGGGCAGCTTGCCTTCCCCTACCCACATCCCCCCTTCACTCACAGAGTGCCACCCCACTCAAATCCACCTCCTCCCCAACCGGAGACCCCTGCTTCTCCTCATTCACCCTCCAGCCACATGCTGTCCCCTGCCCCCTCCCATCCTGTCATGGCCCCTCCACCTCTAGCACCTCACACCTCTTCTCCTCTAGCCTAGCCCCCCAACCCCTCTCCAACCACCTTGCAACTCTGGTTCCCAGGAGTGCAGCCAGGAGCAGACTGTGGTTCATACTCCACCATACAAAGGTGTCCAGCTATAGCAGCTTTGAAAAAGTGGTGGGGGAATCCCAGGCAGCTCAGCTCTCAAACACCACTCACAACCCAGACCCAAACCCCAGATTCCTGCACACCCAAGCCTCTACCCCCACCATGCAGCCAGGAGGACATCCTCTGCACCCCACCCCCCAAAGTCTGTGGTTGGATGGCTACCCCTCTCCCACCCCAGAGTGCACAGCTCACTCACCTGCTGTGCTGCTGAGGTGACCAGCCAGAAAATGGACATCAAACCATCTGAGGCTGCAAGTAGGGAAGGAGCTTCCTGGCAATGTGGCAAAGGAGCAGTATATCAGAGATGAGAGAATTGAAAGAACAGGAACTCTGGGACAGATCCCTGATTCAATTGAAGTCTCATTTGGTAAACACTTCTGTAAACCTACATTCCCAAGGTTGCATTGAATGCTACGCCTCCTGCAAGGGTGGAGTTAAGACTCAGACTTCCAGCCCCACTTAATGAGCATTTTCACTCATCTGAATGTGTAAGCACACAGCTGATGGGTGAAGTAACTGCTGACAGGTCAACGTGAGCCCTCAGTGTAGCCTAAGCCCGTGTAGGTTAGATTAGAATTCCCACTTCACCACCACCTAAGTGCAGGTGTGCTGAGATCCAGGCTTTTTGTGCTGCAGCCCATCTTTAGTTAAAATATTTACTCCTCTGGTTTACCGTTCCACATTTTTGTACCCCGCAACTCAAATAGCAAAGTCTGTCTGCGTTAAGGGTTAATAAAATAGCCTGCATTTGAAGAGAACTACAAAGACAGACATCTTAGTTTAAAAAACAGCTGATAAATGTGGCAATCATGAGGCTTTTTTGAGGAGAAGGGAGGTCATGTGGTTGAGTACAAAAAAGCACCCTCACTTGGTTACAAGAGAAAGCACTTAGCACTCCCAACAAAAAGAACTGGCAAGGATTTAATCACAACATTGTTACCTCCGACAATCTCTGACTAACTGCTACTATCTCAAAACAGAACATCTTCCTTATTACCGTTAAACAGATTCCATTAAACCATTTGCAAGAAGAACATTAGTAGCAGTATTAACAGTTAACAACAGCTACTTGGCATGAGGGTGATCATGACTTGCATTAATATTCCATGCAAGGAACTCATGTTTAATTCCATACTGCTTTAGACCACAATTAAGCAAACTGGCAGGCCCACCGCAGTTGGCATCCATTGTTCTATTGTAATACTCCAAGTATAGCCCATCTGCTAATAACATCAAAGTTTCTAGATTAATTTGACTATGTTCATTGTTTGGAATCAAGCACATTAGTAAGAATTTATAATATGACTGGTCCCAGGATGCATCTCCCCCTCTTCCAACAGTAACTAGCTCATTGTTACCAGCTCTAACAGCTACCCCCATCAATAAATTAGTGAAGAGAGAGGACAGGTGCCAGGGGAAGCATTAATCCAGTCAGGTCTCTAATGTTTATGGTAATAGGAACTCTGGAAACTACCCCATTAACTGGGAAACCTTGAAGCATCATCTTTGTTTACTCTATAAACCTGTTTTGGGGAGCTGGGGGTGTTGGTGCTTGAAATTTCCATTTAAATTGCCTTCAGGCAGAGACCAAAACTGGGGAAATTGGAATTTATTTCTTTCAAAGAGGAGGTTAGAATCAAAGCACCTATGCAAAGTTCAAGTTCACAGATTGGGACCCACCTCTAGTATGAGCTGGAGAAAACTGATGAGAAATAAATAAAACCTAAACGTAATCTTAATAATATTGTTTGTAAATTAGATGACTCAGCATAAATGAAACAGCAAGAGTAAATCTCTCTCAGCATAAATCAAATTAGTACTGTTAAATATACATACAACCAAAAGGTTTCTCAGGCTGAGATTCTAACCACTTGCGTATGAAAATCATCATCATCATTCCTTCCCACTTCTCCCTCTCCTGCAGTCCTATACGTGTCTAGGGAAAAAAGGAGCTGGAGTTGCCCTTGAGTAATGAGGGCCCTACACCATTACTGAACTGTTGCATTCACATAGTACAGCCATGCTTCAAGAATCAACTAAAGTGAGGGGTTACAAAAGTCAATGAAAAACCTACAGCCCTTAGTTACTCAAAAGTTCCTTCAGGTTCAGTGGATCAGATTCAGTCTCAGAAAAAGTGGATGGAGTTCCACTGAACAGAGTAGAAGTGACAAAGTGGGCTGTGCCTATGAAAGCTTTTGCTCAAAGAAATCTGTTAGTCTATAAGGTGCCACAGGACTCTTGCTACTTTTGCTATATGCAGACTAACACAGCCACCCCTCTGGACAAAACTGAACAGAGTAGTGACTACTGTCCAGATTTTCATCTGTTACCATCCTGAATGAAACTGGGTCAAGGACCCGGTCCTAGTTATACATTCAGTAATAATCAGAACACTGGACTGCATTGATGCACACTAAAGACTGGTGCCCATAGCAACTGAAAGCTAATTTTAAATTAGCTGAATTATTTAACCAAGAACCCATAAAATATTTGGCCATGGAACCAGCAGGTTTACCATGCCAATCATGATAACTAGTTTAAACAGAGTCCAACAAAGGTCTGTGCTGTTTAACTTTGAGACCCAGAGGCAACTATCACTTATGTTTTTCCTAATATGTGACTAGATGTGATAACGTAGCAAATCTTTGAAAACAGTATCTCCAAGTTCAGTCCCTCCAGGTTCAGTCCCTGGCAGAATGGAATACAAATTAGGGAGAACACGATTAAAGTGAGATACTGCTAAGACTCTGCTTTTGTCAACTATCTAGTCTTTATGACTCATTTGGTTTATTTTATAAAGGTATGACTATGACAGCAAGCACAGTGACGTATGCTCTAATTAAGGCTGTTAAAAGCAAGTTCAGATATAGCCCTCTCATAGGTGCTGGAGCTAGGGATACAGGAGAATGCTGCCGTATGCTGTGGCT
>ML681979.1:35013078-35057257 GCA_007922195.1 Podocnemis expansa | reverse complement strand
ACTTTCTCTCTCTTGGTGCAAGACAGGTTGAACTTTAAGGCTTCAGGTCTTTTGCCTAGGCAATACTGTCAATCATTAACACTATGCTCAAGCATCAGTTAGCTACTGTGAAACCAGCATAATGAAAATCAGAATCAAGGCCACTGACTGGATTCTGCATGTTTCCCTGTTGTATTTGTTCAAGTTGAATCTCATTTTAATTTCTAGCCTGTCTGATACACCTTCATTTTTCTTTGGGTCTGAACTCCTTGTTGACAACTCTCTTATCAAGATATTTTAGAAATAAGCCTGGCATTTTGCCTATTCCTTTAGGTCACTAAAATATGTTAATTAAGAACAGGCCTAATGCAGATCTCTGCAATAGCTTGCTATGTAGACCCTTACTTTGACACACTTCTGTTTACCAAATAATGTTTCAAAACAGATTGTACAGTAGGACTGTACAAGACATAGGATGTTGATCCCATTCTAATCAAAACTGCATAAATATGAAATACATGACATTTCATAGCGTTTCTGCATGCTGCCTGGAATGGGCTGATCTCCCCAACCCCCATTACTTAACTATAATTACAATAGTTTATGGCAATGATCCCCAAACTTTTCCTATCATGGCCCGTTTTCCCTCTTACTGCATAGCCAAGGCTTATTCAGTAGTGGATCTGGGGCAGAGGAGGAGCTAGAGGCAAAACCACAAATAGGAAAAAGCTGGGGCTAAAGGCAGAGCAGCAGCTGAGGGGCACTCTTTCCCTGAACTTCATGGAGGCTGGCCTGACCCAAGCCCCACTATACATCCCCTCCCCAAATGTTCCTCCACGCCCCCTAGTGGAGCATGCCCCACAATTTGGGGATCACTGGTTTATGATGAATTTGACTCATGACTAAATGCAAAGTTATGGTCTAAATAAGCAATCTTACATTTGTCAAAACTATTTCTAAATTGAAAAGTTCCATCTATTTGTTTTATTTAACTGATTTATAACATGCAGCACAGATTGCAATGCTGACAGACAACTGGAATTAGCAAAAGCCACCGATATCTTTGACAAAGGTCACCAACTAGCTGTCAGAAGGTAAAATACATCAATCATGATCAGTAAGCCAATTCTCTATATCCTGTAACCAGACCACTGAACCACAGAGACCCTTATGCACTTACTTGATCTCTTCTTATTTACATACCAACTGTTTGAATGCTCATCACTACCGGCAGAGACAATGATAAAGATCTCACCTGAAAGGGATTTTTCGGAATTTGTTTTAAACCTTTTAATAATTTTACATGTACATTTTAACAAGAACAAAGCAGTCATGTTTCTTTTCAAATCAGTGAGAACTCTTTTTGTCTTTTTCATAGAGCAACTGGATGCTATAGTAGATCAAAGTATATGGAAATTTCTATTTGAATCGAAGAACTGGTGTCCAGGATATGCTAAGTACTGATATGAATAAAAAAATAACATATTTCAACAAAGAGTAATCAATGATGCTGTTCAGCCAAGAAGCTGTGTGTGGGATAAACAATTCACAGGAAAAGATATCTTTTAGATGAATACATCAGGAACGTCAAGCATAGAATACTGTGCAGCTAAAATACAGAACTGCCAGATAGGACTTACATTTATGAGCTTTCAGTCCTTCAAATGAAACTGGTCCATATTCATAGTACTCATACTCCAAAGGGTAATCAGAGTTAGGCAAGGGCTGTGGAGATGTTTTGTTGGAAATTAACCTAAGGGAAGACATCTCTAACCTGTACAGATACATAAAATGTGAATACAAAATAACATGTTAGTAGACAAATATCTCTAACAGTGTCCAAGTTTTTATAATCATTTGTCATCTTTTGGCTTTCCCCTTCCCCTGTTGCTTTCATGGGTAATGGCTCCCCCTTGCAGAAATCTCTCTCTCACACTTATTCCTTTCAAAATCAAATTCCATCACCCATTCAGATAGGTCCACCATATTCCATCCCATTTCCTCCCTGCCTTATACCCTGTAATCAACCACCTCTGTAGAGCTTCCTTTTACTGGAATGCTGGATTGTGGAGATTCTCATATAATGTTCCTCTTAATGTCCAGAAGTATCAAAGAGCACATCAGTCAGATACAGAATGCCTCCTCTAAGCTAAATACAGTAAATATGAATTATTGCCAGTTGTGGAAATGGGTGCCCAGAGGCTTTGGGAGCATAGTCTTAGGGTATGTCTACACTATAGATGTACAGTTGCGGCTACACCATGGTAGTGCAGAGAAAGTTTTTCCTGTCACTGTAAATAAACCTGCCCCTCAAGAGGCAGTAGCTAGGTTCTTCCACTGACCCAACAGTTCCTACACCTGACCTTAGGAACTTTTCAGATCCTTGAGTATTGTTGGCCAGGCCAACCCACATTTTAGCCTGGTATAGACCAGCTCTCAACTGCACCAAAGTTTTGTTTTAAGCATGTCCCTCCAACGAGAAAATATAAATAAAGCCTATTCATTCTGAAGGAAAATTTTTGATCAGCTCTAAATATTATAGAGTGGAGAAGAAGGAGTTTCCTCAGATGGGGAAGGAAAAGGTCATTTTTCAAAGTACTGGTTCAGTTTTCACATTATGGCCCCAACTCAGAAAAATACTTAAGCGCTTCAATACTCCCATAAGTCAAAGTCAAGCAAGTGCTTTAAGTATTTTGCTGGATCAGGTGGTTTTGCCTAGTGCAATGGATGAAACAAATTAAGTGAGAGACAGCCTCCTTAAAATGTGCATCTCTGTGAGCTTTTAAAGAAAGATATTATTCAGGATTTTAACGAAAAACATAAAAAAAAAATGATATAATCTGTAGACTTCCAGAACATTAACTTGGTGTCACTACTTCAAAGGAAGTTTGCAATACCTATTCATTTTGACATATTGCTCTAAGAGTAAGCCATGTATGATTTTAACAGACACAAAATTCCATTACTTTTAGGCACTAAAGGCTGAATCCAAGTAGATGCGGGCTCATCTTCAAAATAAATGATGCGTCATGAAAAGCTATCAAAATCATTTTTTAAACAGAAAGTTTTAAATGGGCATGCTTTTGCTGTAAAACACAAATTCCTTTGCTCAATCATTCCAAATTAGGTATACTATTGTGGTGCTGTTTAAAAAGCAGACAAGCTGAAAAAAAAATTCAGACATTGCACAAAAGATACGACAACGTATCAAAGACATCCAAACTCATATGCCATCCATTAACCACATGGCACAGTCACTTTGGCTTCAACCTACTGCTCATATTTTAAGGGTAACAGGATTTCATGCTTGCTTTGAACACAACCCTAGCATGGAAATCAACAGGGCTCCACATGGGAACAGAGGTTTGCCTGCATGCATCACATTGCAGAATCAGGACAGGACAGTGTTACAAGCATGTTAATTGTTCTTTTGGATTTAAGTAAGTAATCTCCTACAAAGAGCGCACAGCGCAAAACGCCCCAGGAAGAGAGAGAGTGGCCATGTCCTGAATTTTTGCAATAGCACAGCCTGCATTTAAGTAGCTACGATGTCTAATAAAACCACCAACTTCTGAACTGTTACGATAAAGGACTGAGCATTTTTAAGGCTTACACAGGAGTAATAGAAGTTTACGAAAAAACTCCTCTTGACAATTGCAAGGTTAATAAATGACGCCAGCTTCTCATCCTCGAAAATACATCTGTTTCACAGAGCATAGTACTGTAGCACTTAATCAAAACCTGTCATAGTCCAACAAACAAAAACCCTATCCCTCTATAATGAAACACATTTTATTTTTATTCTCCAGTGGATCATTGGGAACTTCAGTTCTTTAGCATCAGCACTTTTTTCCTTTAGGATTTAGACAAGATGAAAATGCAACTTGCTGAATATAAGAGAGCAAAAAGACAGTGTACAGAACAACAAATATGCTCCCCCCCTCACAACTGCTGGAGACAGTGCACATTCTGTTCTCTCATGCTAGTCAGGTTGACCACGGCGCTTTACCTCCCGCTTGAGCCACAACAAGAGATATGTTCATGATGCATCATTCTCACTGAAGTTTTGAAAAGGAAGGGAGGGGTCCAGACTTAAGCCCAACTTGTATGATGTGCTACAGAAGGCCACCAGGTATGGGTAAGATGCAAGATGGCTTTTGCTCCCATGTTCTCTCACGCTGCTCATTTATATGCATTTTTACAGACTACAAGCTTTACCATCTCCCCTCGGTTTCCCTGTAATTTCCTATAAACTCCCACATGTACAGCGTGAAAAAGATAAAGCTGCCAAGACTTATAGTTTAGCATGCAGCATAAGGATTCTTCCAAGAAAGGTACTATTTAAAGAATAAATTTCTGGCCTTGGACTATCAAGTGGGGACCCAGGCAGCTCGCCACAGAAATGTTCTTTTTGATCACATTTCTGTCTAACTGGTATCCAAATTTCACTCCAAATGTAAATATTAATCTTCATGAACAGCCCAACTGAACAGCAATGTCATTTATTTTCCTTTATTAGCATTTGCTAGCTTTCATCTCATTCATAAAATGAGCATATGCAACGAAGTGAATTGTTGTAAATAACAGAAGGCATAAGGGCTCCCTTTGTCTGAAAGATAGCAAAACAGCTGACTACTCATACTGTCTCAGCTTCTCACAGAAGTGAATGTCTGCCTAACTCCAAATCTGCTTCAATTAACTCAGACGTCTATTTTTATTGGCCCAGGAAAGTCACTGGATTGTACTCATCTTGCTGTTACTGTTCGGGTAAACAAGAAATTCTTTTTACTAATGTCCAGAAATGGGGGGGGGGGAGGTCATTCTTAACCATGATTTGATTTTTCAAGATCAAGTGAACTCCTAGCCAACCATAACCCATCAGTACCGAGCAGGCTCAGAGGATCCAGTAAAGGCCAACTATCAGCTCCTATAACTGAAACCAATATTCTAAATCTGACACAATATGGTTGTGAGTCAGGACATGGACCTGAAACAGCTCTACGGTACTAATGATTGCTAACCAAAATACAGCTAACATACACCCATTCTCATCCTCTTGGATCCCTCTGCAGCATTCAACATTGTTAACCAAGAAATACTGCTGCCTCCAAAGAAGAGTGAGGGAAAATGCACCACGACTAGACCTCTCACTTGTGGGGTTCCACAAGGATCAGCTCTCTCTTCAGCCCCCTTCCAACATCTACATGCAAGCACTAAGGTCAGAAAACATGAATCATATGCAGAAACACCACTGGCCCAGGAAAAGACTCAGGGCTTGGTGCGCCGCGACTCAGGGCTCCAGCCCCAGTAAGTGTGACGCTGACACAGGCAGCCCAGCAGCAGACCTGGGGCTCGGTCCCGGAAGCCCAGCACCAGCAACACCCCTGATCATATGCCAGCAACGTGCCGATGATGAGACAGCTCTATCTATCCTTTACCACATGTCTCTACCACCAAGATGGCCCAGTGCACAGATGAGATCAGCTCATGAATGTAGAACAGCTGGCTGAAGTTGAAGCCCAGCATGGCATAGTGGTGCTGGTGGGTAGAGGAAAGTATTCCAAAGAGTTGGAAGCCACACTGAAGTCGCCTTTGGCTGAAGTTTCATAGCCACAATTAGTCAGTTCAGGCCACGGTCTATGAGCACCCTGATCTTTCCACTCAGCTCCCACACCACAAAGGCCATAAGCAATGCTTTCCACCATCTCCAGCTGGCTAGGAGATTCCATCCCATCCTGGCAGGCTTGCTCTCAGTTATTCATGCCTTTGTCACCCTTCAGCTGGACTACAGCAATGCAATATACGTGGACAGAAAGCCATCAGCATTTAGGAAACTCCAGCTGGCACAGTGCACAGAAGTGTCTCCCCTCAGCACACAAGCTACCATGAACCCATCACACTTGCCCTCTGCACCCTGTAGAATTTTGAGTTAAGTTCAAGGTCTCAATCTTTATTTTCAAAGTATTCCATGGTCTTGGCCCAGGATGACCAAAAGGCTGCTCAATGTCCAAGATAGAGACCAAGATCAATAACCTCACACCTCTTGCACAAGGGAACTCTTGGCAACTCTCCCACAGGGGAGACAGCACCCTCTCTGGGAGTGGTTGCAGACTATGGAATGGACTTTTTTAGTGTGATGCTTGCCACGGGTACCCAGAGTTATGAGGCACCTCACTTCCAACTGCCAGTAGCAGAAGTAAGTCTCATTTGCACCTGGTGTGCATCAACTCTGATTCCACCAGCCTCTGGCAACACAGGCATACCCCTCCAGGCAGGGCCATCCCTAGGGGGGAGCAGAGCCCAGGGCAAATCAGTTTGTGCAGGGCCCTCCTCCCATTTTCAACTTTGCAGGCAATGTTCCCTCTAAGCTGATGATGCAGCTGAGCAAGTTCCCTACTGGTTCTCCAGGCCCCAACAGGCCTCTTCCCTGCTGCCGCTGGCTCCCGGAGTACACCCATAACTTCTTCAGCTGCATCATCAGCTTAGAGGGAACAGTGGCAGTGTCATAATTTTTCTTTAATAAAATCATAAATTTCTAGCCCTCAGGCTAAACAGTTGCAGAGAGAAGCAGAAAAACCTGGCCTGACTTTATCCAAATGGCTCAAAACCCAGAAGTCAGAGAAAATAGCCCCACCCCCCATTATTTCTTTAAACATCTCTTGATTTTTAAGTGAGTCTTAATTATATATTTAAGCCAGACTTGTGACTATTTTTTGATGTTTGGGGTGGGCAATACTGAATGTGTCATGATGACCTTTCATCAGCCTCACAGCCAAATGAACAGGAGCATCTGGTGCTACTCTTTGTGGCTCTGGTTTTCTGTTCAAGATAGGCACACAATTTTACAAGTTTAATAAAGTTAAATATTTTTCTTAGATCAAGTTTTTGTTAAATTGCAAATTCAGAGAGAGGGAGATGCTATTTTTGGATATCCAGAAATAAATCCAGGCCCTCTCTCAGCTTAAAGCACTAGACTTCAATTGTCTAATGCATGTTATTTCCTTTATACCTTCTGACTTTCTCCTTTTCTTTCTTATTTTAATACATGTATTCATGCATTCCCCATTGCTTTGCAGCAGATCTAAGTAATGAAACTCAGGTACTGTTTGAGGATGAGAGGAAGAAACAAGGGACCTTTGGCCTCCTCTCAGATACCCTAACGTAAAACAAACAAGGAGTCCTGTGGCACTTTTAAAAGCTAACAAGTAAATAGATTTGTTAGTCTTTAAAAGTGCCACATGATTCCTTGTTTGTTTTGCTAAACTAGACCCACCTGGCCACCCCTGTGGAACTTGTCAACATGCTGTGTATCTGTAATAGCTGCTTTCCTCCTTGCCATGCTTTGTAACTGCTGGTTTGACTGCAATCAATTACAGTGCAGAAGGAAGGACAAAAAACTTTTCATCCCATTCTGTAAATTCCCCCTCTTCAAAGCACCTGACAAAGTGGGATTTTCTCCCACTAATGCTCATGTGATAAATAAAACTGTTCGTTTTTAAGTGCCACAAGAATCCTTGCTTTTTTTTAATGTGTTGATTGATGGCCATTAACCTTAAAAACAAAGCATTTCCATATAAGTGATAGCCTGGGGTCTTCTCTCTCACATATAATGGATCATTACCTGCACTGAGAAGTCTGCTCAAAAAAGACATACCTGAAGGCTGAAAACTCTTGTTAAATGTGGAAGGAAAAGGCTCTTTAATACCTCAAACGCTTTCTGGAGATGCTAGTGTAAATTCAAAGGGAAGGTCCTGTTTTGTAAAGGACAGGGATTTGACATTCTCCTGACTTTGTCCCCTTTTTTAATTTGCTTGACTGAGGCTAGCTCTATAAGTTTTATCTCAACACTTGCCCTTTCTCTTCCCCTCAGGGAGCAGTTGCAGGAAGGTGGCTACTTAAGTCAAGAGTTACTGTAAACAAACACTGCCTGTCTGAATTCCCTTCTCCCTCCCCTGACCAGCCGGAGCTGCTCCCTGGCCACAGGCTAGTCCCGCAGCTTGACCAAGCTCCCTGCTCCTTTATTCCAGCTGGCTTGTGGGACCCCTCCCAAAGCCTGTGGCCCAGGGCTGCTGTCCCTTTCACTCCACCTTAAGGACAGCCCTGCCTCCAGGCCTCAGTGGGCCTTACCAGCTTGTAACATCCAACTTGGGATCAGCATTTTGCTTAACACCACAGCACTTGGATATATTTAGAGTGAAAAAAGGAATTAGTTTATTACTAGAGAACAGAGATTCAAATGATAGACAGAGCATTGGAAATAATGGTTACAGACAAAACAAAATCATAATACTTTAAAGAGACTAAACTAACAGGCAATCCTCCTGTATAAAACAAGGCTTATCTTACCCACTGTTTTCTCCAGTCGTTTTGGCCACACCTGGTCGACAGACCACATTCATAAAGCAAATCTGCTGTTCATTTGCTTCATATCTCAGGAATTCTTGTTTTATTAATCGCTCTAGGTCCATGGTACTCAAGTACCTTTGCACATCCTACCCATAGCAACTGGCGTATCCACAGAGTCCATTCCCGTTTTTTTGGCAGGTTTTCCTACTAAAGACATATTCTTTGGAAGAAAGTATAAAACCCATCATGAGGTACCAGAATTTGCAATCTGCATGTTAGGGTGAAACATTTTTGTGAAGCCAGCTACATATTAGCTTTACACGTTGAAGCGAAAGGACTTACAGTGTGACCCAGACACCCTTTGGTACAAACTGCCAGAGAATGTAAGGTGTGCATACAGTGATTATCTGCATAATAGTTCACTAAAGGTTGGCATGTGAGGTCTCCGCTGAGAGCCACAAGTCATCATACTCATGGTAAAACATGCGTGAAGACAGTATAGATACAGAACTCCTTATATATTAACAACTACATTCTTAAGGTTTTAGGCAGACATCCTAGTGTCATACCTTGGAAATGTTCCTCTTATGTAGAAGTTAAATCTACAACAGGGGAAATCTACAGAAATAAACAAACAGGGTGTGTGTCCTGTTTAAGAATAAAGAGAAATGGTTGTGCTGGTATATCTTGAAGTGCAATGCAGCACCCAGAGTCATTCACCACACATCTCATGAAAGGAGGATTACAGCCAAGCCCATCTGTAAAGCTCTGCAGGAGGTTGGACAAGCAATACTCTGCAAGATAGGAGAACATCTTCTTAATTAACTCTAGACCATAGAATGGGTGCCGATTACTTATCAAATAGAATCCTATTTGTTTCCAATACTTCTACTTGCTGCTAACTGAATCTCTGTGCTTCGATAAATAAACTTTTATTTGATTTCACTAAAAACATATCTAGGTTCTGTGCGTTAAGAGTAGTGCTGATCTAAGAGAGAATAGGTAAGCTGGGGCATACTGCTCCTATAGAAGCAGTAAATCTGTCAGTGTTCATAGTGTCATGTAGAACAAGACTAGACACTCCTGGTAGACACTTGGATGGCTCAAGGGTTGCGATGCACCAGTCACTAATTTGTAGTGGCAATGAGGCCTGCAAAGCCAAGAGGGAAATGCTTGTGTTGCCTTTGGCCAATGGAAGCAGGGAGCTAACTGTGGTTTCCTTATACTATGCTCAAGTAGCAGCAAAGTGCCTCACAACACTAAATACTCCCGGAAAGAGTCCCAGGAAGACCTGTAATTTTATCATAGCTCTGGGACAAAAGGTGGAATTACATATAATAAATCTGCATCATACAAGCATTTTACAACTATTATTGGAATCTTACTAAGCCACCATCAGAATAGGTATTAAGAAGTATTTTTGTTGCTAGTCTTTCTAGATGAGTAGGGAGAACAGAATACTCTGAGATTAAGATCTAATGCAAAGTCAACGCCTTTCAGAAGCAAGTTCCATTGGCTAGTTACATGTTGACTTCAATTAGTCTACGCACAGGGTTCCTTACAACCCACGTGGATCTTGGTGCAGATTCAAGGCCTAAAATAGTGTAAGGAATAAATAAAATACACTGCCTTTTTAACTTCACATTCGCTCTTAATCCTCAGAGTATTTTATTCTCCCTGTGTGTCTAGAAAGACCAGCAGCAAATGTACCTCTTAATACCTATTCTGATGGTGGATTTTGCTTCCACAGAGCTGCTCAATAGAAACTGGACTCAGACCACCAAATTATTTTACATAAGCCCCAGCTATGAGCAGAACATTACTTAACTGGCATTACTAGTCAGTATTTGACACACCACTATTATATTTCTTGTTACTATACAAGCTGAGTCCTAATCTTTAAGTCAATTTAACTACAAATAGCATAAAAATTCATAGACTACCCTTTACTGCAGCAACAATGTATATATAATATTAATCAAGGATATAAGGAGTTATACTTTACAACCCACTTGGATAAGGCATATGTGTTGATAGAAAAAAAAAAGATGAAACTTTCTTCCCAAGATAATCAATACATTTAATATTTTCTCTTGGTTTTCGATTCCCTTTGCAACACAGCTCACCATTTCTTCTGCTTTGTTTCTGCAACAGCACATTGAGCAGATGTCATTAGAGAGCTGTTAACAGGGCTACTTTGCTTTCCCATAACAGCTCCAGCTGCAGAGCCTATTAGCATCTCTAAATTACATCAGTTTTCATATTGCAGGCATCACCACACTATCTGAGCACCTTCCAGCAGCACATTAAGCAACCTGAGAACATCTATCACGTTGCTTGTTCTCATCCTCTCCCCAGAAAGAGGTTGGTCTTGTTTTGATAGAGTGGTGGTGGGGGGGGGGGGGATTATTTTGTTAAATATACCAGTTACGTGTTTATCTTACAAAAATAAGACATTTCAGGGTGTAATGCAAACCAGTTAGAGCACTGGTTCTCAAACTGCGGGTTGAGGGGTCATGATGTGGTTGTATGAGGACCATAAGCTGTGAGCCCAACCTTGGCTAGGTGCAGGGCCATGAGTCTCCCTGCTTCCTACTGGAGAAGGAACATGCAAGAAAGGGGAGAGCAGTGACACACGGATACACTCCACCCCAACATTCCTCCACACACCCCTAGAAGACTGGGGAAGAGGGTTACTGGAGAAGAGGCAACACCTTTGCTCCTTTTCCCACCCCCCAAGTCCTAGGGTGCATGGAGGAACAGCTTTGGACATGGGAGCAAGTAGCAATACTAGTCACACTGGGCATGCAAGACTATTTCCCTTGGTGGGCATGGGAGGAATTTGCATGAGTTAGGGGCAAAGAGGGCTCAGTGCAGGAATTAGGGGCAAAGCAGGAGTGTAGAGCCTATAGGGGTTTGGGGCAAAGGGGGAGCAGGGAGCTCATGGAGCCAGGGACAGGCACCTATGTGAAGAAGGGGGTCATGCTCAGAGGCTTGCTATTTAAAGGAGTCATCAATGCAAAAAAATTTAAGAATCGCTGTGTCAGAGATTGTCTCACCACTTGTCCTGTACGCCTGTGTGGCTTAAAATGCTCCACTGCTGTAGCTCTCTCTCTGGAAGCTTCCAGCCAGTTTAGAAGCACGCATTGGATAAGCAACTCGGGTCCCTTGCTGTAGATTCCTAGGATCCACAGAGTTCAGAGGCTTTATCCTTTACAAATCATGAAGCTCACTATAATTATTTCCCTACAAGATACCTTGCAGTTTTCCTAGCTTTCTCTCAAGGGGGCTGGGGAGGAGGGGAGGACAAGTTGGTCATAAGTAAGGACCTCAAGAGTGGGCCACTGAAATCAGTGGGGATTTAACACACGTAAATTATACAGAAGCAGGTTCTAAGTTGTCGGCAATGATTTTGCTTTTTAGTTGGAACATTTTATACCCAGAGAGCTTCAGATATTTTTCTGTCTCTGTACAGAGGCTAACCATTACTGTATGACCATTCATCTGAACTGTCTGGTGTATATTGCAGAGTGTACAACCCGACATAGTAACTGAGACAAACTGAGTTAATATGCTGACTGTAGAGCTGAAAGCATGTAAGAGGGCAAACATTCAGTGATGGCATTTTCCTCTATTATTTTCTCTGTACTTCTGGGGAAAAAGTGAGTATAAGAGCCCCTATCACAGCAAGCCTCTTTAACCACCTCCACAGTCTGAAGAAAGTATTGCAACCAAACCATTTATTTAGTGCATTTTT
Organism: Podocnemis expansa; assembly: GCA_007922195.1. Lineage (NCBI taxonomy): Eukaryota > Metazoa > Chordata > Testudines > Podocnemididae > Podocnemis > Podocnemis expansa. The sequence continues at coordinate 35,045,175 of ML681979.1, read as the reverse complement.
CTTAACTTAGTGCCTAAAGGAAACATCTTATGATTTAATAGCAACTTGAACTTTTTGAAATGCTGAACTTTCTGAACCTATATTATACCCAGAGATAATGGTAATCCCTATTTTTAAGGCTGCCCAGTATCTTCCATTATAAGAAGCTGTTTTCAGTTGCATAACTTCGCCAAACTTTAACCGTTCAGGCGACATTTTCCATGCTGGGTGTCCAATTGGGCTAAACTATTTTGGAAAGGGTTAACAAATATGGCTTAGTCATTTCCAAGAATGAGATGGGAGAAAACAAAAGTACATCTTGCCCACATTAAAAAATAATTCTTGCAGCCTTTCACTGAGAAGGTCAAGCACAATGGCTCCCAACCTGTGCTCCGATGGCCAATATTGGCCCTCTGGGGCTTTCAAAGTGGCCTTCAGTTTCCCTCCTGTTGGCTGCAGAATGGAGTCACTGCCTAGGGACCCAGGTGGGGCATGTTTCCACAAGGCTAAAAGACCAAAACAAGCTTTTTGCTACAACCAAAGGAATTAGAAATTAGCACTCCCATTGCCCTGACTGTAGCAGGGAGCACAGCAAAGTGTTCTACCTAGGTCCATAGGTGCTAGGGTCCTTGCTGGAGCCTGAGAGAGGGAAGGGAAGCACTGATCTTCCGAACCACCGGCTGAAGAAGGGAACCACTCCCTAGGCATCCAGGTAACATCTGCAGAACTACAGGATGTGGGGGGCTTCCCACTGCAGAGATGAGAGACCACCAACCAAGGAGGCAAACTGCTTTTCAGGGGGGCTGCTGGTGAAAGCTGGAGGCCCTTCAGGGCTATGAAAATATCACCTGTGGCCCTCAAGCCAAAAAGGTTGGTAACCACCAGCCTAGCATTTTTTGTTTGGAGGAGGGACTTGAAATTTGACAGAGTGGCCTTTGTGTCAGGGATGTGCCTTTTGCTATTCCTATGTTCTTCACGTTTAAGCAACAAGAACTGGTATGTAATATTTGAATAAAGGAATAATTGTTAAACATCACATGAGACTGTCACAGTTCCCCACTCTGTCCAAGTAGCCCAGAACCCCGCTTCCCATGACAGAGGATACCGTTCTCCATAGCCACATCCTTGCGCAACTGCTACTCCACAGAAAAATGTTATTCAACTAAACAGTACACTTGGAGAAAAAATAGAAATCCAGCCCTAACAAAAAACAATAAGTAATCATCTATGGAAAGTAAAATGTGGAACAGAAATGAATACAGAAAAGGATCAGGATATCATACAGAAAAACCTGCAGTAAAGTTCTAGAATAGCCTTCCAAGAGGAGATGTGGGGGCAAAAAACCTAGCTAGCTTCAAAACTGAGCTTGATAAATTTATGGAGAGGATGGTATAATGTGATGGCCTACTTTGAAATTGACTAATCTTTGACTACTGGTGGCACACATGCAGGGGTTAAAGTACAATTTGGGGGGCCCCAGTATGATCCCACATGGGTGGCGCCCCAGACTCCAGCTCCTGCCCTCCCATATGCCAGCACCCCCCCCCCCAAACCCCCCCCCCCCCGAGCAAGCCAGGCCGCCCCAGCACTTACCAGCGGCGGCAGGCCCCTGGTCAGAGCTGCAGCACATCCTGGGTTTGGCTGGGCTAGGGGTTGTGGGTGCAGGCCCCAGGTTGGGGTGGAGTCCAGAAGGGGTGGGGTTTGGGGCAGGGCTTGAGCCCTACCAGCAATGCCCCTGGCCCTTACCCCTCCCCTGCCTGCCGGAACACGGAGGAACTCTGCTCCAGGCCCTGCTATTTTTAGGGGCCCAGCATTCAGGCCAATGTTCCCTCTAAGGTGATGATGCAGGTGAGCAAGTTACAGATGCAGCTGAGCAAGTTCCTCAACCTATAGCAGGCCCCTTCCCTGCTGTCTGCTGGCCCCCCAAGCATATCCATAACTTGCTCAGCTGCAACATCAGCTTAGAGGGAACATTGCCATTATTACCATATTATGTCATGGAACATGGTAATGATAATGAATGCAGCATTAAAACAGCAGAGTCATGTGTTTTTTAAATTATTTTAAAATAAAAAAATTACTAAAATGTTTTATTTTACTGAAAACTGATTTTTTCAGTAAATGAATGTTTTTCATGACCCTTTCATTAATGTTCATGAGACCAAAAAAAGTTAAAAAACTAAATTTGCAAATATAAACTTGAAAAGCACCTAGAAAAGTTTAAAAAAAAAAAAAGGTTGACGTGCCACTTTTTCATTTTCCACATCTGCCCATTTTACAATTTAAAAAAAAAAAAGTCCTATATTGTTTCTAACCAATTCAGATGTGCTCCTGTTAGTAATTTTATTCACAGTATACTTTATTTTCCTTCATTTTACTAGGGTTTGCTATATTTTTTCCCCTCCAATGTAGCTCTTCTGCAGGGAGCTGCAGTCCAAAAAAATCAAAATGCCCAGCACAGGGCACAAACCCATGATGTTCAGATTAAATGGCTGTTGCTCTACCAACCAATCCACAGAGGCTGGTGCTACAGAAGCCTCTAGGAATCTGGGAAGCTGTATGTTCAGCCCTCCTTTGCTTCATGTGTACAGGCAACTCAGCCTCAGGCTAGTGGGTTCAAGCCCTGTGGCAAGCATGGCTTTTTTTTTTTTTTTTAAACATTCTACTAATAAAAAAGTAACAAGCCGGAAAAAAATCACCTATTTTTAGAATGTCTGGAGGACAGAGGACACGTCTTCCTTTTGTCAGATGTTTGGTAAGCCTAGTTCTGGGGAAGCTGCTTGCTCCCTCCAAGCACTTTCCCTGGTGGGTGGCGGGGGGAGCCTTCCCAGAGTCCCACAGCTGGGCACCTTCTCTGCGCACCCGCCGGCTGGCTTCCCCAAGTTCCCCAGGCTCCCCCAGGCCACTGCCCTGGCTGCCAGAGCTGCTTCCATGTGGAGCATGCCCCTCACTGCCACCATTCTTCTGGGCAGCAGGAAGCTGTGCCAGGAAGTTTAAAACATCCCACCCTGAGCATGTTCAGGGGAGATCTTAAACTCCCCAGAACAGCTCCCTGCTGGCCAGAAGAACGTGTGTTCGGGCCGGCAAGGAGCCGCAGCTGCAGGCCTACATGGCCAGCGGTGATGCGTGCGTGGGGGAGTCAGGGCTGCTACGTGCGCATGTGCAGCTTACAGGGAACATTGGTTCAGGGCCTTAAAAATAGAATATGGAACAAGAACGCTGTATTCTGGGGCCCGCTATTTTTAAATGGTGAGTCCCAGAATGGACCGTTGAGGCTCCATGATCTATTTTTAGGGGCCTGGGAACACTGAGCCCCTAAAATAGTGGGCCCCAGAATGGCATTCCACCACGTTCCATCATATTTTAACCCCTGTGCATATGCAAGTGGCCTAAGAAGGGAGGGTGGATTGGGTGGCTTCTGAGTTATGACAGAGAATTCTTTCTTGGGTGACCGGCTCGTGAGACTTGCCCGCCCACTCAGGGTTTAACTGACCATATTTGGGGTCAGAAAGAAACTTTTCCCCAGAGCAGATTGGGTAGGGCTCTGAGCATTTTTTACCGTCTTCTGTAGAGTGGGGCATAGATCACCTGTTTATGAATTCTCTGTATCTTAAAGTCATTAAATCATGATTTGAGGACTTTCATAACTCAGTCATATGTTAGAGCAGTGGTACCCAACCTGTGGGCAGCAGACCCCGGGGGGGGGGCTGCAAAGTTACTCCAGGGGGGCCACAGATAGGCTGGAAGCTGAGGCTGGATGCTACCGGGGTCTCTGGTTGCCATGGAGACCCAGGCTTCCCACCAGCAGGGAGCTTCCCCCAGGCAGGGATTTTTCCAAAACTCCTGCACCCTGAGCATGCAGAGGACGTTCAGGGAAAGTAGCCTGGGGGGTGGCCAGGTGCCAGGAGCTCCAGCAGCTAGGTAAGGGGGAGAGGGGCAGAGAACTATGGGGAGGGGACATGGCTGCGGCACTGCCGCCATGGCCCCATCTGCCTGCCCAGGAGCGGGGGCCACCATGGCAATGGCTCCCTCCGCAGGGGCTGTCTTCAGCCCCATCCCCTGCTGGGGAGTGGGGGCTGCTGTGGTTGCTGCAGCTATGTCCCCTTGCCTGGTGACCCTGCTCCCCAGAAGGAGAGTGGCAGGGGCCACATTCTGCCCACTGCAGGAGAGGGTCTATGAATTTTTTTTCCCCTTGGCAAGGGTTTCCCATCCTTAAAAAGATTAGGAACCCCTATATTAGAGGCTTATTGCAGGAGTTGGTCGGTGAGGTTCTGCAGCCTGCATTGTGCAGGAGGTCAGACTAGATGATCATACTGGCCCCTTCTGAACTTAAGGTCTATGAATATGGCTAAGAGGAATCTGAAGAGTAGTTGACTTAAGATTTTCTTGGTTTTTAGATAAGTAACAACAAAAATTAAAAAAACTTCCAATCTTTTGGTCATAGGTACCTAATAAATTAAAGCTGATTGCCCAATAAGGAAATGGCTGTTCCAGGTTTGAGACTAAGGACTTACTCTTTCAATGAAACTATGCTGCAGCGCTGTAGCTTTAATTATGTAAATTCTAACTGTATCTCTCTGCATGTTCTGTTTTGGATCATTATACCAGAGTTCTTATTTGTATTTTGTTTTAGTGCATCTGACTCTCAGTTCATACTATGTTTAGTTTTCTTCTTGTTTAACTACAAAGTAAAAGACCAGAGTCTCAAGAGTACTGAAGATGGCAGAGTCAGAACTAAGACCAAGAAAGGGAAAAAGGAGGATCCGGGGAATTACAGACCTGTCAGCCTCACCTCAATCCCTGGAAAAATTATGGAGCAGATTCTCAAAGAATCCATCCTCAAACACTTAGAGGAAAATAAAGTGATCAGGAACAGTCAGCATGGATTTACCAAGGGTAAATCATGCCTGACCAATCTCATCTCCTTCTATGATCAGATGACTGGTTTTCTGGATGCAGGAAGAACCGTTGATGTGCTATACCTTGATTTTAGCAAGGCTTTTGATACAGTTTCCCACAGCATTCTCATTGGCAAATGAAGGAAGTATGGGTTGTATAGGTGGACTATAAGGTGGATAGAAAACTGGCTAGATAAACGGTTTCAGGGTGTAGGAATCAATGGTTCCATGTCTAGGTGGCAACCAGTAACAAGTGGTGTGCCCCAGAGGTCGGTCCTGGGGCCGGTTCTGTTCAACATTTTCATTGATGATATGGATGATGGAATAGACTGAATTCTCAGTAAGTTTGCGGATGACACCAAGCTGGGGGGACCAGCAGACACATTGGACGGCAAGGACAAGATTCAGGGAGACCTAGATAAATTGGAACAGTGGGCCAATAGAAATCTTATGAGCTTCAATAAGGACAAGTGTAAAATCCTACACGTGGGATGAAAAAAAACCCATGCACCGCTACAGGCTGGGAAACATTCAGCTAAGTAGCAGCAGTGTAGAAAAGGACCTGGGGGTCATGGTGGATGGGAAGCTAGATATGAGTCAGCAGTGTGCTCTTGCGACCAAAAAGGCCAATGGCATACTGGGCTGCATCAAAAGAAGTATTACCAGGAGATCAAGGGATGTGATCATTCCCCTCTATTCTGCACTGGTGAGGCCACATCTAGAATACTGTGTTCAGTTTTGGGCTCCCCACTACAAAAAGGACAGGGACATGCTAGAGAGAGTTCAGAGGAGGACAACCAAAATGATCAAAGGGCTGGAGCACAAGCCCTATGAGGAAAGACTGAAAGCATTAGGCTTATTTAGTCTACAGAAGAGAAGATTGAGGGGGGGATTTGATAGCAACCTTCAACTACTTGAAGGGATGCTCTAAGGAAGATGGAGCTCGACTGTTGTCGGTAATAACAGAGGACAGAACGAGGAGCAATGGTCTCAAGTTGCAGTTAGGGACGTCAAGGCTGGATATTAGAAAAATTTTTTTTACTAGGAGAGTGGTGAAGCCTTGGAATGAGCTGATGAGGGAGGTGGTGAAATCTCCATCTTTGGAGGTGTTTAAGGCCCAGCTGGACAAAACCATGACTGGGATGGTTTAGTGGGAGTGGTCCTGCCTCTGGCAGGGGCTTGGACTAGATGACCTATGAGGTCCCTTCCAACCCTATGATTCTATGACCATTGTGAGAGAAATAGCTCAAATGCTACTTTGGGATTGGCATAACTTGATTTATTTACTACTAAAAAGAATTTATGTTGATAAGATGTACAAGTAGTTCCTCACTGTTAGAATAAACATTACTGTGTATAAGCATAGTCTTTTACATTGGTGAAACCTCACAGCCATTTCCTAATTTTCTTGCTTGATGAAAGGACATGACAGTTTACCACAGGCTGTTACATTTATTTTCAGAATGCCGAAAGCACCATAGGAGCAAAAGTATGGACGTGACTAGGTGGTTCACTATTACTAGGAAACAATTTAGGCTTCTAACAGAGGTTGATGCCACACAGGTTCTAGGGCTGTTTTTCCAGAGAGAAGGCTGAGGCAGCTTCTCCTCAAGAGGGCCCCATGCAGCTCCTATTTTTCTATTCTGGGGGATGGCATGGTATGTGGCTTTAACAGCGATGTCTCCAGTCAGCCAGCCAAAACAGGACTTTCCACAGAGGACTGGACCACACTGGTAGCATTCAAATCAGGGATGGCCAAACTATGGCTCATGAGCCTTCTATGGCTCTTTTACAATTAAAGTGTGGCTCACAGAGCCCTCTCTACATCCCCTCCATTCTCCACCTACAAGTGTGTGGTGGGGAACTCAGAACTCCTGCCTGCAGCAGCATGGTGGAGCTAGAGGTTTCTGCCCAGCCAAGATGACAGTCTTGGGGTGGGGTGGGGGGGCTCCAGTAAGTTTGATAATAGATGTAGGTTATCAAAGGATCTACACAGCTATGAAGATGAACGAGCCTAAGAACAGCTATACTGGGTCAAACCAATGGTCCACCTAACCAGTATCTTCTCTTCCAACAAAATGGAAGCATGTGTGTTGCCCTTGCTCACCGACACCTGAAAGGAGCACTCCTATTTCCCTTTGGGAGGCAACCTAGAAGAAGAGGAGATGAAGACATGGGTCATCAGCTATACCAGCCAAACCAGTCTGATACTGTCTAAGAGACTGCCATTGGCAATAAGGTCTAAGACCAATTCTCTATTACCAGGTTCCGCTAACACTCAGCACACCACTCCATGAAATTAAGGATCATAAAATCGCAAAGCAGAGGCAGCTCAAACTTCCACCTTAAGTAATGTAGGCTACTGAGCTCGCTCACCAGCCTAGGGAAATAATCAGGCAAGCCTTAGCTCTTGCCTCAGGGCTCTGTGTATTTTTGAACACAGAAATGAACACAGCAACAACATAATGCAAGTGCCCTGCTCCCCAGTGTAGGTTGTGGCTCCCTTGATCACTAATACTCTAGTGGTCAGGATTTTCTGTCAGCCCAGAACATTCTCGAGGGCCTCCTAGTCCATGATATCCTCCTGTGTGTTGTCTGCAACTAGGGGTTTCAGCCACAAGCAAGCAGTCTAATAAAATCAGCAGGTTCCTAGCTCCACTTAATGGACCTGGGGCCCATTTCTCTATCACCTAGCTGGTAGTTTTCAAATCCAATCACCTGATGTTGCCCTGATGGTCTGATGATTCCTAGAACCTGCTTGCAGACTCGTGGAACAGATGCTTCCCTAAGTCCCAAACCTGGATCTCAACAGGGTAGACCACCCTGTCACAAATCTCATTTTTCTCTGTTCTCCAACTTTATTTCATGGGTGTAGACATTCTCTTGCACCAGGCTCACCTAACAGTTTAACTCCTGGTTATGGTTCTAGGGAATTGCTCTGATGTATGCCCACCTGGTGACCTGTGCTCCACCTTTCCCAGTCTCTCTCCAGTGTCCCATGCCTCTGGCCAAGCTTTTTCTAAGTTCTCTTTTCTAGGACAGGATCTAGTCCAGGCATTGCACTCAGGGTCCATGGCTCCTACTAGTCCAGGTACCACCAACTGGCAGTCTGGGGGGTTGGGGTGGGGAAAGACCCAGCCCCACCCTCTTCTCCAGGCCTCAGCCCAGGGATCCTATACACCATGTCTTGGCACTGCTTTGATCCCCAGCACAGTCTTTCAGATCCCCTGGACCACATCCTTGGCACCCCCAGTTACCTCTCACCCTTGTATCAGAGTTTTGGGCTCTCCGACCCACCAAGCCCTGACAGACCACACAGAGCTGTCCCAGGTCCTGCTTCCTATAGCCAGCATGCCCTTCCCCACAAGTGCCAGGGAAAGAATGCCCAGAGCTGTGGCTGCAGCCTTCTTTTACCCTGGGCTTCTGGGCTCTGATTGGCTTTGCAGCTGCCTGCTCCTGTTGGCTGCTCTTTTCCCAGAGTTTTAACCCTTTCTTTAATAAAGCAGGGAAACCATCCTGCTACAATGGGAAAATGTTTCTGTTGTCATACTAGGGCAGGGGTCAGTAACCCAAGACAAGAAGAGCCATTTTTTAAAAATTCCTTCAGTAACCAAGTGTTCTGAGAGCCACAGTGGGTGTAGCCTCCTGGTGGGGGGAGCTGGGAGCTGAGCCAGGGTGCTTGCCATAGGGTCCCCTGGCAGGCAGTGGAGGGATGAGAGCCCAGAACCAAGAGCAGGCCACCACAGAGTCCCCTGGTGGCAGGGTGGGGGAGGTGGAGCCTGGAACCAGGAACAAGCCACACGCAGGGTCCGCCACTGGGGGGATGCAGCCCAGAGCAGGAGGCACAAGGGGGCAGTCAAAGAGCCACAGGCTGCTGACCCTTTTATACTGGGGTGTCAATGGGTGTACCTTGGAAATAGCACCAGGAATGATTCCCTAACACTAAATCCTAATTCTGCTTTTGAACTATTCCAAGTGTTATCTGAAGCTTTAAGCATCATTCAGTAACAGCCTCTGTTCTGAAATCACTTGGTAAACTCTCCCACTTTGTGGAGGGGGAGTGAGACAAGGAGACTGTTAGTCACCATAACAACAGTGAGATTTAAGGAAGAAGCATATAGTAACACTGCAGCTGTAACTTAAGAAATGACTTTGGTATTTATTTCCTTCAGACTAGCTACATCATTTTACTTCTTCAGGTGCTCTCTCTAGGTTGGGTTCTAAAAACAGCACAGACAGTGATGTCCTTCATCAGCTAAGTTGATTTCACTGCCATGGGCAATATCTTTTAGTTGGTACGGAGATGTAGTTAGACTAAGCAAGCCAGCTACCTCCTTCAGTCTCCTGCTGCAAGATCAATAGAAAATGATTCTTTGTTGCATCAACCTCATGATTTGATTACCTACTGTATTAATTTGACCAAATGATGATGTAAATCAAATATCATTGCTACTCATGGACTGGATTTCAAATTGACCTTGATTTGATAGTTGTATGGTTTTAATTCCTAATTAGTTCAGTGAAATTTCTAGCAGTTTTAATCTTAGTGATATTTAAATTAATATTTCACATCTGTTTGTTCTCTTAATAAAATCCTTAGCAGAAGAAAGAGCCAGGTTGTTTTTTCACACAAGCAACTTGAATCAAACTGCAAGAATGAAGGTAATTTAACTGTGGTATTTGACAGCCACTTGCTCTTTCATTAAATTAAGTCCTATGAAAATAGTTATTTCAATTTCAAGTGACGATTGATCTCCAAGTAATGTTATATACATTGTCCACCAGATTTAAAATCTGGATCTGAACACACAGAATGGCACTGGTCTAGTTCTGCACTAGTGCTTCCTGCTGAGTGCTCACTGTAACTGGATCCATAAGCAGTATGGTTCCTGGTGCTCCTTGAAGTCAGGAGAGAGTAAGCTGTTGATCATTCACTAATATCTGCATTAATCCTAAATCACACATGGACATGTTTAGATCATGTTAATGTGGAAAAGCCACAGTGGGGAATCCCTGTTCAATGTGAACTGTGAAGTCACGATCTGGCCCTTTGGTATCTCAGTGCGTGAACATTTCAATATAGTTACTTATCTAGGCATAACATTCTCTCAAGATTCAATACAAATCAGACAGCAGAGCTACATTTAGCTTTTCTTGGAAAGAATTGGAAACAATAATGATTTTTTTTTTTTTTTTACACTGTCACTGCAAGAGAAATGGAATTTTTTTTTTTTTAAAGCTATTCTATTTAGGATGTTTCCAGAGTAAAGCTGCCAAGTAATTTAACAAGTTACCTGATTTTCTTAGTTCTCCCCCTCCCCCCCACATCCCCATCTTCAGCTGAAATTTTTCCCTACAGCTCTGTTTCAGGAGATAAGATAATTTATTATACAGTCTCTAATGAAAAATTCAGTCGAGCTTTTGGTGAAAACCTGACAGTGATATATGAAAATGCATGCCAGTCAGAGTCGCTCTCATTCTTAATCTCTACTATTTCTCTGTACAACATGCCACTATGCAAAGGTAACTAATAAAGAGCTTTCTACTACCGCCCTTACTCATGGGTTAGATTGTAGGACTCAGCCTAAACACACCATGCTTTACCTTGTATTTCCTTGGTCACTATCAGGCTGGGAACAAAACAGAAGAAGATTTGCTACCATCAACACTATTTGCAGGAAGAAACCTCAACTGCATTTAAATAGCAGGAACTATATAATATATGCCCGATTTTATCTACAAAAATTCTTCCACTGAAAAATCTGTAGTGAAGATTAATACTTGATAAAGGGCAGAGTGGTCAACCATCTTGACGTCATCACGAGCTGTTCAATCTTAATGGGCTTTTTTGAGACAGACTCATGATCTCCCGATATCCACAGCTTCTTTGCGAATTCTGTCCTTACTCAAAATGGCCTCAACATATCCTATTATTTTAAACAGGAATAAAGACAGCCTGCCTTCCATCAAGACGGCTGCCATTTTTCAGTAGCTTCTCATGTGATGCTGCCTCTGGTAAAGACGGCTGCCATCCAAGGCTCTATGGCAGCATTTGCCAAAATAATTTGGCCATGGAATGCTTTTGAGTGTGGAATATATTGAGGGAACACATACATGTTGGCCCAGGCAGGGCTTTTCATATTGACAAATTGCCACATGTATTGCTCAAAAGTTTGTTTAAGAGTTACAAGGAAAAATATTGCTAGACTGACATTTTTTCACAGAAAACCTATTCACATCACATGGCACACCAGTGTTTCACAGAACCCAGTCTGGGAAACACTGCTCCATAGTAAGACAACTGGGACAGAAAACTGAAAAAAATAAGAGCATGCAAAAAGTGCAAAAAGGTGACTAAGGGCTAGTACACACAGGACAATTGACATTCATAGCTATACCAGAATAGTAAAGTAATCCACTATATCTACATTGGTCAATTTCCACATGTAAACATGAGAAGGCAGACCAAAATATAGTGCCATTTATTATTGTTTTAGAATAGTCATATTTAGGTCTTGCCTACAGCACACAACCTATACTACAGGGAGTGTGGTCTCACAGTAGGGAACTTTGAGTTTACCTTTGCATGGTCTATACAGACCAGTAATCAACACATTGGTACAGTTTGGAAGTCAGCATGGATTGCTGTGCTGTATAGACAAGCTTCCCCAGTCCTCCCAGAAAAACAAACAAACGAACAAAAAACAATTTCATGATTTGGGAGAGTTTGACTGATGCTTTTTGAAAACCTGTATTTAGCAACAGAGGAAGGAAAGAGCTGCCTTCAAATTAACAAATGCCTGCATATACACCACAGATAAAGTTTCCAGGAGTGCTTATGTCCTGTTTCCAAAATTCTGCAGCTGCTTTCGAACCAACTGACCTCCACTGACATTTAGGCCCCAATGCCCTACTGGTAAGTTGCTTTTGAAAATGGGACAAAGTTTGAAAGTTTTACTCTAAATCACTGTATATTTTCTAAACAAAATAAAGAACTACTCTCTAAATCCCAGTTACAGAAACTGACACTTTGAGTATCTTTATTAAATGTGTTTAACAGTTTAAATTCTGAAGACCCGACTTTCATTGATTTCTCATCTTTAGCGCAAATGCCTTTTTTCCTCCATTTTGGGTTATTTTTAAAATAATTTCTCTGTTTCAAAGATTTTCTTCCTTCTAGTTCAAATGCAATAAGTAGATACAATTAAAACCAAATGGGAAAACGGCATGTGTTCAAAGTTTATTTACATCTGGAGATTTATCAAGTTCATGGTTGCTTCATTCTGATCATAGCAATATTGCTACAGCTTTTTTTTTTTTTTTTTTTTGCTGTTGTTGAAGTTCTGAAAACATTCTGCTGCATTCACTGAAAAGCTTAAAAAGAGCTCAAAAGCACAAAACAGTGCAACAAAAGTTGAGACAGGGTCTCAAACACATGGCCTGTGGGCCGCATGCGGCCCCTAAAGTTATTTCCTGCGGCCTGCAACGATGCTATCATTACCAATATTTGCAATATCGTTGCATGAAAAGGTTTCAGTGGTGCAGCCCTTGGGCTAACATACTAGTCCTCATGCAGCCTTTGTGCAGCCCTCCTGGTGATTTGAGTTTGAGGCCCCTGAGTTGAGAGGTACTGCCTAAATCAGTGCATTTCAATATGGTTAATTCGCAGAGCCCTAAAAAATTCTGAACAGAGGCAGACTTCTTTGGAAATCTTAGCCATACACCAGAGACACCACATGGTTTGTGGACCACAGGTTGAAAACAAATTGAAATGCAAATGAAAATAATATACACACAAGCAAACTAATCTTGATTTAGTAATATGGAGTCTTAAAAAAAAAAAAAGCCTCCCACCCCATCTTAATTCTCAAGGATTTCCAACCCTCAAAGATCCACTTCATGCAACAGCGAAGAGGTTAAAGGTGAACAACAGGTTGCATTTCCAGCGTGCACCATGCTATGCCACCTCTCTCCGCGAAGCACACAACAGGGCTGCACTGGCCATAATACACAAGAGCCTCCCCAGCCACTGAGCCTCTCAGCACCGTCACATTCAAGCCTCTGCTTAGAGGGCAAATTGTCTCCCAGTCCGCACGAAGGCAGCCCATGCCAGCCGCACCCAGGGAAGAAGGCAACTAGCCCAGACCTGACTGACAGCCAGAGCCGGCTCAAAGGCTTGTGGCGCCCTAAGCCAAATTTTAATTTGGTGCCCCCCAGCTCATTCCTGGAGGTTGAAAACGGTTTTCCAAAGGGCATACATCTCCAGCCCCTGCCCGCAGAGGGATTTAAAGGGCGCTCTGCCTACATGACTTCAGCTGCAGCTTGCCTGACAGGCTAGGGAAGAGCTAAGAGGGGAGCAGCCTGATCTTCAGGGGCCGGGAGCCCCTCAGAGCTGCCGGGGGAGCCGTGCCCGGCTCTGGCCTCGCAGCCACACCTCCCAGGGCCCGCAGGTGCTGCTGCAAGGGGGAAGAGGGGCACCCCCGCCCGCTTCCTTACACACAGGGGTCTCAGGTCGGGTCAATGGCTCTGAGCCCCCCACACCCTGCAGCTGTTTCCAGCCCGCCTTGTAAACCCCCTACCCCAGCGCCCAGATATGTGGAGTTGGCCCGAGCCGCGCCCCTGCACCCTACCCGGCTGGGCCTCCGCGCTCTCGCTGCCGCCGTCCCCACCGGCGGGCAGGGCTGGCTCGACCCCGTGGGAATCCGCCCGGCTGAATGAACGAAGGAAGGAATGAATGAATGAAGCCGGCGCGCGAGGAGCAGGCAGCAGCGCACGCGAGCCCGCGCGCCACCTGGCCGGTCACGTGGGGCGGCGAAGCTAATTAGAGCGGCCGGGCCGTGGGCGCCTGGTGCAAAGCGCGGTCCGGGTCCGGGAGCTGCCCGCCCAGCGGCCTCTGCCCCTTCCACAATGTGGCTCCCTCGCAAGTGGGGCGGCTTAAACTGAGGTAACTTCGTGGCTCCACCAAAGCAGGGGCGAGTAGGTCTACTCCTGTGGTTCCCAAGATTTTCTCCGCCTCTAATTAATTGGCGGCGCAGCACCCTATAGTTTCCAAATGAACTCATGAAGATTCAGGAGTCAATGAACCAAGCCAGAGCTCTTTGAGTAGTTTTTCAAAAAATTTTGTGGCACAGGAGTGTGGCACATGGGTTGGGAAACGCTGGTCTGCTCTAGGGGCTGGAGTCAATTTAAACAAAGCTCTGGCCACAGCCATAACTAGGGCAGGGCCTTTGGGGCTTTGCCCCACGCGCGCCGCTCTTTTAAAAGGCACGTTTTGCAGAACCGGCCGGAAGCACCACTAACAGCAAGGGGTGCGTTCCAGTCGAAACGTGCCTCAGGCGGCGAAACACCACGTTAGGGCTCTGCATCTGGAGTTCATTAAGTCAACTTAAGGGCATCCATAAGTCGACTTAATAGCTCCTGCCCTTAAAAGTCAGTTAAGTCGACTTTATTAAGTTGACTTACACAATGTGGTCATTAAAGTCGACGTAATAAATGGCCCCACTGCACGACGTCAGCTTTAAGCCAACTTTATAAAGGCAACTGGATACAATGTGGCCTCACTAAGTTGACTTAATAAGGTGTACTTAAAGTCAACTTTAAGTAGACCTTACTAAGTTGACTTAACTGAGCCCTGTAGTGTAGACATAGCCACTGAGCGCTCGGTTGGGAGGTGCTTGGACAGTCCAGGCATGCCAGGCAGTCAGCTGGTGAATAGAGGCTGAATTATTCCTTCTTGTGGGGCTCCTCCTCAGGGAGGATTTCAGCTAAGTTCTTTCCCCTGGAACTGTCTTCATACAATCTCGTCCTAGGTTGCAATAGTGTTGCACAACTTTACCTCCTTGCCACAATCCTCCAGCACTGGCCCATGCAAAAGTGAAGTGTCTGCTTAAATCAAGACCTAACACCTCACAGCACTGCAACCACACTTTCCACCTCCTTCCCCCCCCCCCCCCCCCCCGACCCCTTTGGGAGGAAGTAGTCCCCTGCAGACAGTCATGGGTTAGATGGAAGAGGTTTGACACCCCTGATTTAGACCTTGTAACTACTAGCACAGTGAGACAATCGGTGATTGGTGGCAACCTTCTCTACTTCAGTAGTTCCCAACCTTTTTTAGTACGAGGACCCCTTTTTAATGTCGTCAAATTTTGTGGACCCCCCCAAATGATGATAGTTGTTATCCGGGACTGACTACAGGCAGCAGTGCTGCACAAGAACAGCAGAGGACCGGTTTCCCACCTGTTCCCAAGGGCTGGAGCCACGCCCACAGTGTGGCTGCTCACAGCAGACAAATCTAGCCCTCTCCAACATGGATCTCTGGCCAGCAGCAGCTGGGGCCGGATGTATTCTTGGACCCCTTTTAAAAACCCCACAGACCCTCAGTGGTCCCCAGACCACAGGTTGGGAACCTCTGATCTACTTGTTCTTGACCCAGTCTTCTCCTTCTCCCTGGTTACAGCAGGGGCCCGGGGAATGTGCCCCGAACCCCAGCGCCAGAGCCCCAGATCTCCAGCCCAATTGGGCCGGAGATCTGGGGCCCAGACACCGGCGGCCACGGCAGCCCCGTCCCCCACCAGGGATCCGGCGTCTTGCCGTGGCGGCCCCATCCCCCGCCAGGGATGCAGGGCCTGACCACCCATGGCCACGCCGGCCCTGGCCCCAGCCGGGGATGCAGGCCCTGGCTGCCCATGGTGGCGCAGCAGTGCCTGGCCCCGTCCCCAGCCAGGGGACAGGGGCCTGCAGGCTGGGGGCAGGGCCTGCGGGCCAGGGGTGGGGCCTGCGGGCTGTGCCCCCGGGTCCCTCCCCCAGCCAGCAATGCCCCTGGGTCACAGACAGGGGAAGCAATTCATTGATTCAATCAGACTGTTACTGTGTATTGCATTCCAGCCCTTATTTCCCTCCCATCCACTGCCATTCTTTCCCTTCACTGTTTGTTTTCTAGATTTATTATCCTAACTTAAAACCTACATACCTATCTAGGTACCTTACCCTGTTTGATTAGATCAGACTTGTGGCCTCACTCAGTACCATCAGCCCCCATCTGTCTTCTGCTTCTGAGCAGTACCAGAGACTGTTTCTTTTTAGGCTCATTTTTTAGTTTAAAACAATAGCTTTAACATTCAGCTTCAGTCCCTGGGAGCTTAACATATATAAGCTTTATTAAGCTTAGCATATCCTTCTTTGTTTCTTCTGCTGTACATTGTGGTGGATTAATATAAAGTTAGCCTTTGTCCCCAATGCAATAGATCAGGCATGGCCAAACTGCGGCTCAGGAGCCATGTGTGGCTCTTGAGTGAAAAAGTGTGGCTCGCAGAAGAACGTCAGCAAATCAATTTACTAGGTAAAAGTATATGTCTATATGCCTCAGTATGGCTCTTGAAGGTTTAATAATCAACTTGTGTGGCTCTTGAGTTCCATAAGTTTGGCCACCCTTGCAATAGATATTAAAATCCAAACAAAAACTTGTTTAAAAAAAAAGTTTAAAACAAATAATAGAATTATGACATTTTCTTTGGAAATTAGGAAGAATAATTTTCAGCTCTGTGCTTTTATCAATAAATCATGAGTGACTGTAACTTGGTTGAGATGGCAACACAAGTCTTATATCCTTTCCTATATGCTGCTTGAAAGGGGAATGCTAGTTAGTCCTCTTGCAGCTGGAGCTCCTCAGTACATCTACAGCCTGTTTGTAGATGCACATTCACTCTCTTTGCCCATCCCAGACACAAACTCTTGTTCTACACACCCATCCACCTTGAACTCACTCTATCGCTCATGCGATAAGTAAATTGGTTAGTCTTTAAACGTCCCACAGGACTCCTAGTTTGTTTTGCTGAAACTAGACTAACACGGCTACCCCTCTGGAACTTATGAAATGCTGGAGTTCATGATTCTAAGGAACGGTAGGAGAGAGAACACCAAAATAAAGATAGTGGCTTTCAAAAAGATAGATTTGAGTGCACTCAGGGAGTTTGTAGGTAGGATCCCTTGGGAAACATGTCTAAGAGGAAAAACAACTGAAGACAGTTGGCAGCTTTTCCAAAGACACATTATTAAGGGCACAAGAGCAAACTACTCCATTGCTTAAGAAGGATAGGAATTGTGGCAAGAGACCACCCTTGCTTAGCCAAGAGATTTTCAATCATCAAAAAATTAAGTGTTCTACAGAAAATGGAAAACAGGTCAAATCAAAAGGATGACTATAAAGAAATAACACAATTACATAGGGGAAAAGTCAGAAAGACCAAGGCACAGACAGAGATCAAACTAGCTAAAGGCATAAAGGGCAATAGGAAAACATTTTTCAAATACATTGGAAACAAGAGGAAGACAAGGGCAGCCTAGGATAATTACTTAACAAGGAGGGAAAAACAATAACAGAAAATGTGGAAATGGCAGAGAAACTAAATGATTTTTTGGTTTTGCTCTTCACCAAGATGGTTGGTGGCAATTAGGTGCCTGACATAGGGGAGGGCAGTAAAAATGGGAGAGGACCAGAAGCTAAAAGAACAAGTTAAAAATTGCTTAGACAAGTTAGATATCTTCAGATCACCAGGACCTGATGATATGCACCCTAGAATACTCAGGGAACTGACTCAGGATATGTCTGAGCCATTGGCTCTCGTCTTTGAAAAATCATGGAAAACTGAAGAGGTCTCAGAGGACTAGAAAAGAGCAAATATAGTGCCTATCTATAAAAAGGGAAATAAGTAAAACCCAGAGAATTACAGACCAGTCAGTTTAACCTCTGTACCAGGAAAAATAATGGAGCAAAGAATTAAAGAATCCATCCGCAACCCTCTAGAAGAGAATAAAGTGTTAAGTGATAGTCAGGATGGATTTGTCAAGAACAAATTGTGTCAAACCATTTGAATCTTAACAACTGTTTTGATTTGCTATTAAAATACAACCTGATCCCATGACTTATACTCCTCTGTATTTATTTTCCTCCTGTTCTGTAAATTCCCCCATCTTCAAAGCATCTGATGAAGTGAGACTTTCTCCCACAAAAGCTCATGTGATGTATAAATTTGTTAGTCTTTAAGTGCCAAGGGACTCCTTGCTTATTTTGTGGCTCTACCCTCCAATGACATATATGTTAATAAAAGATTGCTGCACACAGTTAGAGCTTCCCATTTTCACTTGAGGAAGGAATAACAACCCTGCAGATTCTGTCACTTTGACCAAGAAGCATGCAGAGACTGTAGAGAACAGGGCAACATTCAACCTGTCTGTTCACATCCAGAGAATTTAAAACTGCACATATGGCTACATTTGGGACTAGACGCAATACACAAGCTTCTAACAACAGAAAGGGACAAAAATGTGTTCAGTCAGAAAGAATGCTGTGATGTCTTGTGGTATGTGTGCTGCCTTTGAATAAAGAAGGCAATCTGAGGATGCTATCTGTAAAACTTATGCATATGAAGACAACATTAAATATCACAAGAAGAAAATTCAATCATCTTTCTCTTTGTCAACTAAAAAAGGAAACGATTTTACCTAAAATTTAGCTAAGAAAAAATATTATGAGGGGGCAAAAAATAACAAGCTGCTATCCTTTCCACTCCAATTGCTTATCAAAATGATATCCTGAAATAGTTTAAAGTTAAATTGATTAATGACGGGGGAAAAAATGCCTCTTTCTGATTCTCTTTCCATTCATCACAAGGGATATGCACAGATACTGAGCTTTCAAATTGTATGAGCTACCTACCCATTTGAGAAAAAAATGATCAATATGCCAGGAAAAGTGTAAATGATCTTACAAGTCACTTCCTTTATTTTAAGAATCAAACCACAGATGACCGTGGAGTGGAATTTTGTAACCAACAGCTTTCTGACTGCGCTTTCTTCTGGCTTTACACATTTGGCTATGTGTTCAATGATAAGAGTCCCCTTTCTGCTGTGATGGAGCCTCCTATTATGACTGTCTGGAGAGGGCGTCCTGCTTAACAGTCAAGTTAAATTATTGGCTACTGACTCAATAGCAAAAAAATCCCATGGACTTCAATAGCAACTGGATTGGCTCCTAATATTGTATATATCTCTATCATTCCTCTAACTCTAAACCCTTACAAAAGCAAATACTCTTGATTCTCCATATTGGTATTTTAGTTTTATGCCAGTGCAACACTACTGATTATAATGTAGTACAGCAGTGTAAATATGGTTCAATACAGCAAAGAATTAGACCCCTGAGGCCTGGTTCTTATATATATTAAGGTCCCTTTAATGCTATTCTGGCATTATAATGTAAACATCATTGTAGTTTAATTGTAATTTACTTTATGCCCACTTTAAGGCCCCTTTGTATTGCCAGAGTGGTATGTAGAGGAATTCTCAGTAAGCAGGGGCCACAAACTTAGTGAGGAGTGGAGCTTTATTCTACACAGCTGTGGGCCCAAGGGCAAATACCCAAGAACCCCGAGAACAGTGTACATTATTCTTATATAGTGACATATTACATCATATTACAAGGCATAAACTATTGCTGTATAGCCAGTTAAGTTCTGGGTCCATCCTTTTTGCACCAAAATTCCCCCAATTACAAACCCTTCTTTTGACCCATCTTGCCCCCACATAACCTCCAATCATAATTCACTTGTGCCACAGGTCTCTGGCCTTGCTGTCGAGCTGACCCAAATGGGTTTTCTTTCATCTGGGGTAGACTGACCTTTTAGAATTCTGCAGGCAAATCTGAACATCTTCTCCATCTCCAAATTTCCGTACAGCTTGTCCTTGAAGCACAGACAGAGTCAGCGAAGCTCTTTACAGCATACCTTATCAGTTAGTTGCTTATATTGGCCCCCTTCCAGGCATGCTCGTTGAACAGAGAAACTGTGTCTTCCCCCCGCCAGGCCTACTGAGCTATCTATCTGTGTCTCAACACTGTTAGGCCTCAGCACAGTTTTAGGCCTCAGCCACGGAATTCCTCCACAGGTATAAATGAGCTTAGTATAAAAGATTCTGGCCTTTGGTCTCTTAAATTTCCCATCTTCTGGAAAACCCCCCTCATGTCTTTGCTACTTTTTGTTGACTTTATCTGGATGCTGTTTTGTTTCAGCTCTGTCTTTTGAAATGAGACGACCAAAACCAGCAAAAGCATTCAAAGGGCAGGTATACTGTACCATCACCATGACATTATAGAATGTGTTATATAGGGTTCTCTAATAGATGTAAGGTAGGCTTAGAAGCTGTGTCTAACAGCTTCGGGGCGAGGGGCATCTAATCTGCATGGGTCCAGTATTAGCATGAACACAAAAAGCACAATTAGGTATTAGCATACTGGGTGCAGAACGCAGTAGGTAATGGTATTTGGAGTTAATCTGATCACAAATCTGTCAATATCTGTAATTCTACTGAAGGGAAATATAAAATACTGTCTTTTGTGAATTGCTACTCTGTTTGTTTCAAATCCGTCTGGGTTAGTTAAAGGGTAAAAGTTACCCTTAGTTAAAAAAAGATTTGTAGAAAAGGTGACTGCATGTTTCAGTCTGAAAGAAGTAGAAGATGGGTGGGGAGGTTTGAGGCTATTTCTGCCTCTCCTGGCATTGCTTCCCCTGTCTAATGATAGCTGTGGCTAAACTTCTTCTGAGACCTTTGTCATTTAGACAAAGGTAGCTGTTTGCAGCTACTTAAAGTTAAAAGCTGGAACCACTATGGGGAGAAGCACACTCTCTCTGAGCTAAAATCACTAGAGAGAAAATCCTCTGCCTGAGCTGAGATCACTGAAGGGGAACCAGCAGACAGTGAAAGCAGCCAGCGGTGAGCTGGGTGGTATAAGTGACCAGTGGGTGGAGCCAGTGGACAGTGGATGGAGCCAAGGGAGGGTGCTAGTGGATGGAGTGAATAGCCAGTAGATGATGCCAGCAAATAGCTGGCGTGAAAGGCTGTGTTCACACAGCCTCCTTATTTCGAAACAACTGAGGTTGTTTCGAAATAAGGTTTCGGCTGTTCACACGACGCACGGTTGTTTCGAAACAAGTTAAACCTAGTCAGTGGGCGAAACAACGTTGTTTCGCCATGGTTGTTTCAAAACAATGCCGTGCGAACGTGTTGTTTCGAAACAACGGTGGTTTCGAACGACTTGTTTCGAAACAACCGTCGTCTGAACATGTTGTTTCAAAACGACGGTGAGTCGTTTCAAAATAACTGTTGTCCGGGATTGCTATTTCGATTCCAGCTTTTCTCCTTATTTTGAAGTGACTTTTTTGCTAATTCGAAATAAGTCATTTCAAAATAAGGTGTTATTTCAATACAAGTTGTTTCAAAACAACCATATCGAAATAACCCCCTGTGTGTGAACACAGCCAAAGATACTCCCTGCGTACCCTAGGATTGGTTGGGAGCCTAGTTAGCACTGATTTTCCAGATCAGTGCCAGTTTTGCCATTAAGTCTTGTATGTTCTGTTATGTGGTGTGGGTTGTTGGGAACTTTGCTCTGCACTGATTTGCTAGATGAGCGCTGATTTCTTTTATTTGGCCTTTTACACTCTGTTTTACTGCTATTAAAAGTTGTTTACTGTGCTCAGACTCATGCTTGCAAGTGGGGAAGCCTTACCCCTTTGGGGTGCCCAGGGCACAGTGTAGGATTTCCCAGAAATCTGGGTGGGGATTCAAGCTGGTTGGTGGTGCTACATTATTGGGAAACCCCTAGGTATAGAACCCGGCCCCTGTTCTGCCAGCCTGCCCTGGCAGAGGGTTTGCATAAAGAATATTCTGCCTTTTAAAATAAAGCCTAATATCTTACTGGGGTTTTGAGGGAGAAGGGTTTAGTCTGCTGCTCTGCGTTCAGCAGACAGCAGCATACAGCTATCCATAATGATAATTTTATCAGGTTTTTTGAGTGCTTTCAACTAATTAAGAGTCCATCAGTGTGTGTAGGAGTAATTTAAATGGTGTCTTTCAGCATGCGTTGGACCTTTTAAATGGTCTATGCGAGTGAAGCTCAGACCTTAGTGGTTCAGGAGCCAAATTAACTATGAGCATTACCCAAAAAAGTCACAGTGTGAATTCATTGTTCCATTTACTGTCTCTCTCTCAAAGCCTCACAGCACAATTACTAAAATTGGTTAATAGCACAGTAAAATTAGTTTATTGGCTAATAATTAAGTCACACAGTGTTTTAACATTATGTGCTGCAACAAACACATTAAAAATTCACTTGTGGCTCCCGTAAGCGGCTCTTTAATGTGTCTCTTCCAGCACATGAGGACCACTATCAGAGATGGAATACTGAATTCATGAACCACTGACCCACATTTTAATTTCTAATCACTGTAGCATTCTACTGAACAGCATAGATACCACAATTGTTACAAATTAAAAACTGGATCAGTGGTCCATAAACTCAGTATGCCATCTCTGATAGCGGTCAATGCCAAATGTTTCAGAGGAAAGCAGACAATTATGGAGTAAGATACCCATAGACCTTTTTTTCTGCCAATCATCAGTTAATGTTGTCTTATTCTCTGAAGCATTAGCAGTTTTACTTTTATATATCTCCTTTATAATGTAAAACAATGGCTATTCTCATTATCAATATAAATGTCTTCTCTTTTTTGTATCCTACTAAATTCGTATACACAATGAGATGGTCTGGAATGAATGCCAAAGATTAATTATGCACAGTGAAAAAGAGTTTCCTTTTATCAATTTTAAATTTGTTTCCTTTCAGTTTCATTGGCTGACCCCTTGGGCTTGTATAAAACCAGGGGGGCAGGCAATTAAATTGAAAGGCAACAAATTTAAAACTGATAGAAGGAAACTTCCTGTGAAGGTCCTTTTATAGTAATCCAGTGGTTCTCAGCCTATTTACCACTGTGTGTTGTATATGCAGGTCTTGAAGTGTTTTTTGGGTCAAATCCACATGAAATATATTAATTATACTACCTATCTGTCATGTAATATCACTATACATCACTTTAAAACTAGCCCAAAAGTAGCCCAATTATTTATTGAAAGAGAGGATTTTTTTCTGTTAAAACATAGGTCTATACAGGTGTGGCTGTGTGTGCATGCACAGGTATGAGAATGAGCAAGTGGGTGTAGGTGACAGTTCTTTAAAACAGACAAGAAGCATGTTGAGAGAAAGAGCAATGTGTGAGTCATGGAAGACAAACAGTATCAGTCCTCATGATATATAATATGTGAGGTGACTCACTGAGGCACTGTCCAGTCCAGGACTGTAACTAGACATTTTGGCGCCTGGGGCAAGCAGCCTTAAAGGCACCCCACCCACACACCTGCTCCCCCGCTGGCAGCCAGAGTAGGTAGTGATGCTGTTCCCTACTCTGCCGTGGCCAGAGCTGGGCAGGGAGTCGCTTTCCCGCTGTGGCTGGAGGCCTAGGTGGGGGTTCCTTTCCCCCACCATGGGAAGCCGCTTCCCTGCTGCTTCTGGAGCTCCGAACTGGGGTTACTTTCCCCTGCCGTGGGGAGCCGCTTCCCCCACTGCGGCTGGAGCTCTGGGCGGGGGTTTCCTTCACCTGCCATAGGGACCTAGGTGGGGAATGCTTTCCCTGGCTCCCTGAGGAATGTGCCTTTAATGCACATTCCTCTTCAGGGCCAGGAAGAGGCTGGCGTCCTATCAAATTTACACCTGGAGCTTTGCTTTGTCCATTTCACCCTGCCATAGTTACGGCCCTGGTCCAGGCTAGAGAGGGTCACTGCTGTGGAGAGTGTTAGAGTCTGTAGCAGAGATTACACTGGAGGGGCGGAGGGGCAGAGGGAGAAGGAGATGACTCCGTCCCACCTTGCTTACATGTGAGGGTGGAGTTTATAAGAGGCAGGGAGAGGCATTGCTTCCCCTTCTTGGCCACTCTCTGCCTCCCCACTGAGTCAGGAACAGGCCCTGGCCAGGACTCAGGGCCACAGCGGCAGCAGCCCTGAGTCCCAGCTGAGGTCCTGCTCTCGTCTCAGTGGGGAGGCAGAGAGTGACCACCAACAGCAGGAGGATCCAGCCCCATTCGGGGATCCAGAGCCACCACTGGTGGCAGGATCTGGCCCCTGCCAGGGAACCAGGGCTTTCACCGGTGGCAGGCTCTGTCCCTGTCCTCAATGGCAGGAGCCAGATGAAGCCAGGCGGGGAGGAGGAGCCTGAATATTTGGAGCTGCCTTCCCTCAGGCAATCTCCAAAATCTGCCCATGTGTGCTTCTCCCATTTCTCCAGATGCTTCTGCCACCAATGCCCAGAAGCAAGAAGAGAGCACTCTCCCCTGGCAGCAGGACTCTGTCATAACCATCTCTTCCTCCTGCCCCATCCCCTTCTCTTTTCCTTGCCCTCCCCATCTCTCTGCCTTCCCCACTGCCTCATCCTAACTCACTCCCTGCCCTACTCCCTCATGGGCACTCCCCATTGTATAGAAAGAGTATCCAGCACACCAATGATAAGGATTGACACTAGGATTCAGGAGGTAGAGTCCTGAAGCTCAGTCTCATCCAAGGAGGGTGGACAAGTGAGTCTCCTCTTTCCCGCATCTTTCCTGAGAGGCTGAGCAGAGCAAGCCCTCCCTCTGCCCTTTTTGACTGGACTCCTAGCAACCATAAAACACAAGTGTGTCCCTGCAGTGCAGGGAGAAAGGCAGCAGCAGGTTTCTAGCTTAGCTCGTCTCCCTGTATCATCTTCCCAGCTGGCAGGGAGCGCTCTGAACTATGCAGCCCTGCTAATCTTGACTTCAGTCAGCCCCAACCCTGCTGGGCCCTGGGAGTGGCAAATGTTGATTTTATTTTATTTTTTTTAAGCACACAGCTGATGGGCTGTTCAGCTGCCACAGAGACAACAAGGGACCGGGAGCAGGCGGGGGGGGGGGGGAGAATCCAACCTTTTGGCAATGGCAAAATACCTCTGCTCTTCCCTCTTAGGCATAGCAGCACAAGAGGGTGTGGTGTGCCACACTGACTGGGCTAGCTGGAGGATGATCTTGTTGATGGGGAGCACTACCTGAGGCAATCACTGAAGCTGGAGAATGACCAGGAACTGGTATTGCTAGAGCTGATCCTAGTGGGATCCCCACATCTACTGTCACCAGGGACATCACTGGCGCCTGGTACACAGGGCACATGTCCTGAGTCCCCAGCACCAGTGCTCTAAATGTCCAGGGCAGCCCCTCCTCTCCCAGCCCATCCCCAGCTGGAGATCTGGGGCCCGGCAGCTGGCGGTGGGGCCTGCAGCTCCTAGCCTGGTCCATGGCCAGGAATTCAGGCCGGGCAACCTGCAGCGGTGACCACCTCCCCCAGCCCCGTCCCTGCCAGGGATCCGGGTCCAGGCTGGCAGCGGCAGGAGCCTGAGGCTGGATCAGGCCTGGGCGGATAATCAGAGCTGTGGGGGGCAGGACCCATGCCCGTGCCCAGAGTCTTTCCTGGAACAGCAACACTCCTGGCTGTCACCCTGTGGAACAGATCTTGGAACTAGCAGTGATCCTCTGATGGAAATGGGAAGGGACAAATGAATCATAGAATCATAGGGTTGGAAGGGACCCCACAAGGTCATCTTGTGGCTTCTCCTGGTGACCATGTTGGACCACAGAGCCAATGGTATTGATTCAACTCTGAGACGGATAGCACTGGAGAAGCCTAGGAGGTACAAAAGGTCCTCAGGTGCTTGACATGGCCAAGGGAAGGATTCCTGGGGGGTGGCGTAGGAGCACAAATACCAGTACAAGATCCATGCCCCTGGTTATATGCTGCTGGGTCCAGCAGTCAGGAACATAAGTCTGAACTTCACCAAGACATTGGCTGAGAAGGAAGGTTCTGATTCAGAAGAGAGTTCCAGTAGTGGGGGAACCAGTGGGTGTTGTATGGTGCCTAAACAGACCTGTCCAACAATACCAAAAGAGACTCACCTGCAGAGGAGAGGACCTTGCAGGTGAGCAGAATTTCAGAGAGGAGTGGATAGAGAGTGGTGGAAGCCACCAGTTTTGCTGTTAAAAGGGGAGGCTCCAAGCATCAGGTGTACCTGTGAAGACACCTGAGGTTCCAGGTGGTGCTGATAGGGCTAGTTGGTCCCAAGAAGAGATCAGAGGGGCACTCTCCAGGAGTGGCAGTTGCTGAACTGATGGTTCCCACAGTCCCAGATCTGAATGCACAAGCAGCTGCATCACTTTCACCAGAAGGTGAGCACTCTAGCTTCCCAGATCTAAGGCAAGAATGACTTTTAGATCAAGCAACATGCTACAATATAAACCTCAGCAAGGCAACAGAGCAGAGATGGGCAAACCAGAGCTCACCTGAGACCTTCATCCATTGCAGCTGGGTCTAGCTGGCAGCCTGGAGTGTGACTGCTAGTCCCCTATGCTGGCCCTGCCCCTCTTCCTCTGCACATGCCCTGTGGGGGCCTGGCTGGAGCATAGGACCTGGTCCCAGCTCCACCTCTTCCTCCTGTAGGCCCAGCAGCACTCTGGCGGAAGCACATCGGTCACTCTCCCCAGAGCCCAGCATCATTGGACTTTTATTTTTATTTTATTTTCTCCTTAATTTAATGTCCATAAATAAAATATTTTATTTCTCTTTTACTTTATTATTTATTTAATAAACCATACCCCTCTGCCACTGCATGTGGCTCATCATATAGCAGATGTAGCCCTCAGGCCAAAAAGTTAGCCCACCCCAGCAATCAAGCCACCTCTAGTACTCGTGACTCACAGCAAAGGGAGGGATACACAGTTCATGAACCCTGGAATGTGTGAGATATTCCCCAGTGGGGATGACTGACTAACTAACTTACTACTAATGCTACACCTATTATCTACAGCTAGAAATAATGATAAAGAACTCTATGCAAATAGCCAAAGTTACTATCTTAGTTCATAAAAATAAGAATGGAAATGAACAGGAATTCAAGACATGCAGCTATAAGAGGGAACTAAAGAGGCATCCACCTGCACAGCCTGTTATAGCCTTGGCTGTGAGAGTGAGGAGATGCACAACACGTATGTGGGTCAAGTAAACCTGAAACAGGTGCAGAGAAGGGCTACAAGGATGACCCACAGAATGGAAAACCTGCCCCATGAAAGGCAACTTGAAAAGTTTGTCTTGTTTAGCCTAACCAAAAAAAGACTGACGGGAGATATGATTGCTCTCTATAAATATATCAGAGGAGGGAGAGGAGTTATTTGAGCACAGCACTAATGTGGACACAAGAACAAATGGATACAAACTAGCCATCAGGAAATTTAAGCTTGAAATTAGAGACAGGTGTCTAGCCATCAGAGTACTAACGTTCTGGAACAACCTTCCAAGGGGAACTGTGGGGGCAAATACCTAGCTGGCTTCAAAACTGGGCTTGATCAATTTATGGAGGAGATTGTATGGCCTACTTTGGCAATTGACTGATTTTTGACTACTGGTGAAATATAGCCCAGTGACCTGAGAAGGGACTTTAGATGGGGTGAGTTCTGAGTTATTCCAGAGAATTCTTTTTGGGGCATCTGGCTGGTGAGACTTGCCCACACCCTCAGGCTTTTAACTGATCACCATATTTAGGGTTGGGGAGGAATTTTTCCCCCACAACAGATTAGCAAGAGCTCTTGGGGTTTTTCACCTTCTTCTGTAGCAAGGGGCACAGCTCACCTGCTAGTGGATTCTCTGTACTTTAAAGTCTTTAAATCATTATTTGAGGACTTTAATAACTTGGTCATGGGGTAGAAGTTTATTACAGGAGTGTGTGGGTGAGGTTTTGTGGCCTGCATCATTCAGTTCAGACTAAAAGATTATACTGGTCTCTTCTGACCTTAGAGGCTATGAGTCATCCCAGATGCGTGTAACCCTGTTTGGAATGCATATGGGGAGACCCATGCAAAGACAATTAGTCTGAGAGAGAAAACAAATGATCAAACTTAGCTCATTGTGACTTATGCCACAGTTTCACTTAGGGATTGAGAGGTGAAAAGCCTAACACAGTATTTGTTGTTCTAACCTTTCTGAGCATTTGTGATGAAAATGATTGTTTTGAACAATTGTGGTCAGATTCTCAAGGGTGCTGAAACACTCACAAATAAGCAGGCTACTGAACATAATCACTATCATTAGCTTTCTCTGTTGCTGAATGAAGGACTGACTATTTTTTTTTTAAATCTGCTTTCCCTGACCCACCTATTAAAAAAACCTATAACTTCCATTTTAAAATTAATGTAGTTAATTCCTTATTTTTATTGTGCTTTTATTTAATTTCTCTCCTTTATTGTATAGCAGTGTTGTCCATCTTCTGTCAATATGCATCATGCCCTTTTCCTTTCATTTTGTTTCACCTCATAATGACATCACCCACCACTTCCTTTTTTTATTCATTTATTCGCTGACTCACTTGCTGATCCTTCTCCCTTGCCATTTAACTCCTAGTACACATTGTCCCTGGAATTGTTAGGTTGCTGTCAGTCTTTTTCTTCACCTTGTTTGGCTGTTGTCAAAGCCCATGTTAGTATAATGATTTTCATAACTTTATGAATCCTTCCCACTGTCCTCTATCAGCCTGGGCTTCCTTTAATGTTCTTGTCCTGTCTGGAAGCCTCAGAAGGATAACAGCCGCCTAGGTCAATGCTATGATTCTATTCTAGTCTATTCATTCATTAAGGAAAATAAAAACCAGCAGTGCCCAATCAACTAACCAAGACTGAGTATAAGAATTTAAAACCTGCTCCACTTTCTTCAAATGTTCATGAAGGTCATTTTACGTACTCTCTGACCCCTGAATATCAGCCAGGTTTTTTTGTTGAAGATTATATATTCTCTCTGGCCATTCTTGTTTGCTTTCTTCTCTCTAATTGAGCATTAAAGAGGGTTAAGTTTCCATCTATATGAAGCAAAAACGTACCCTGTAAATCAGGGGTATCAAACTCAAATCACCACAAGGGCCAAATGAGGACTGGTACGTTAGCGGGAGGGCTGCACCACTGAAACCTTTTCATACAATGATACTGCAAATATCAAAAACAATAGTGTTGTTGTGGGCCACAAGAAATAACTTTAGGGGCTGCAAGTTTGAGACTCTGCTGTAAATTGACTAACTTTAGATTAAGAAAAAGCAAGAATGAACAAAAATAAAGTCTCAATGAACGAACACAAAGTCCATGTGTGACATTGGCAGTTAGTTACAATCACTGAGATAACAAAATGACTTGAGAATTTAGCCCTTTTGTAGTTCATAGATGATCTTGTTGTTAAATAAGCCTTATTTTAAAGCTGTTCATTTAGGACATGTCTGCACTTGGAGCTCATGATCAAATACCTACCTCAAAGAGACATACTTACACTAGCTGTATTAAAAACTGAGTATAGCCAGCACTGCAATTGGTGGAAGGGGCTAGCTACCTTGAGTACAACCCTACCATTTGGATGAGTACATACTTCACCTGATCTGACCGAATGCAACCCTGTATTCACACCATACACACTACTGTAATAAACTTTGTATAATATATGCCCTATGAAATACCATTTGAGAACTAGTAACTCATTCATCAATATTATGATGCAATTTGTGTAGTGACATCATAGGTAAATAAGCTGCAATTATGACTAAAATGTGACTACAAACAGTTTGGGAGACAAAACACAAAGTTAGAATTCATATGCATAGTTGATACCATAGGCTTGAATAGATATTTGCACTGGCTTTCTCATTATAATAAAACAAACAAGGAGACCTGTGGCACTTAAAGACCAACAAATGTTAGTCTTTAAGTGCCACAAGACCCCTTGTTTGTTTCGCTAAACTAGACTAACACGGCTTATCCCTTTGGACCTTCATTACAATAAGTTGAGTTTCCCTTGTCTCTACCTTCCCACCTTCTAATATGTTGTTCCACACTGTTTGAATCTAAACAACTGCTTTGATTTGCTGAAACAGTCTGAGCTGATCTAATGACTTACACTTCCCTGCATTTATTTTCCTCCCATTCTGTAAGTTCTCCATCTTCAAGCAGCTGATGAAGTGGGATTTTCTCCCATAAAAGTTCATGCATTAAATACATTTGATTGCCTTTAAAAATAACACAGGACTCCTTGTTTGTTTTAGTTTGGGAGTGGGTAAACCTGTTTCTCAAAGACAAAAGACAAGCTCATACCTCTAGCCAGATGTCATCCAAGGTGAAGGGAAATCACCTATCAAGTGATCATTCATTGGCAAAGCAGGGGGACAGGGACAAATAAATCTACATTTTAGCAAATAGCAGCATGGAACCTACTTTACGACAAAATCTCATTGCTCAAACCTCACAGTGGGAATGTACTTTTATTAGAAGTAACATTCAGGAAAATAAATTTCAAAAGATGAATGGATTCTAAGGGGGATGAGGCAAAAACACCACACTGTATACCTCCCTATTTTTCACTTAAGATGGTAATGGCACCAACCGTTTGACTTTGAGTAGCTCTGACGTGAGATTTGGTCAGCACTGTTGCTGGGAACACATGGTATGGCTTTTACCTTGAGTTAGGGGAGACAAACTTACGGCCTGTGGGCTGGCCCCTGAGCTCTGCTGGGACAGTGAGGGGAGCTGCTACCCCCCCCCCCCCCCCCCCGGAACCCAGAGTGGAGGGGGAAATTTTAACCCTCTTTGGCCCAGGCAGAACGGTCTGCAGACTGCAGTAAGTAAGGGCCCCAAAGGGGAGAGAAAGATCTGGGGTGGTGGCCTGTGCAGGGCCCTGGGGGGGCGTCCAGTCCCAGGCATGGGCTGCAGGGCAACCAACAGTGGGGGTGGGGAGCCTGGAGCTGGAGTGGTGCAGGCTATAGAGTCCCTGATGGTGGAGGGGGGACCAAGAGCTGGGCACAGGTCATGCAACAGGGTTCCCCAGTGGCAGGAGGGGGGCAGAGCTGGCAGGGTCCCCCAGATGGGCGCTGGAGCAGCGCGCAGACCACACAAGGTCCTCTGGCAGTGGACCAGCAGGCATGGAGAGGCAGACTAGGTGGGCCCTGGCAGCAAAGTGACTGGGGAGGGGTGGCTATCGGGGCTTACATGGCAGGGAGTGGTGGATTTGGGGACAAGCATATGTGGGTGGCAGTGCATTTGGGGGGCAAGCATGGCCAAGGTAGGATGATCAAGAATAGTAGGGGTGGTAGATTGGGGGGCATGCGTGTGGCTGGGGGGGGTTGAACATGGCAGGGGATGTTGGGCTTGGGGCTGTGCCCCAAGTGTTTATTCCAGGGACTGGATTGAGCCCCTTTGAGCCAGGCAGGGGAGCCAGCCCTGCAAGGGAGGGCATGTGCAGGTGCAGTGGGGAAAGGGTCAGGAGGCTGCATGGCACTGTGCTGGGGAAGGGGTCAGGGAGTCCATGTACACACATGGCCCACATCAAGTGTCCTGTCCACCAGTAGAATGAGTTTGATGCCTCTGCCTTGAGCCAAGTCAAGTTTGTTACATTTCAGCACTGGAAAGTTCTATCTTCATTTCTCTTGTAACCATTTCTGACCTTACTAGTGTGTACTTGTACTTAAAATCTCTTTTTGTAGTTAAACTTGTTTTATTCTTTCACTAAACTAATTCAGTGTTACATTTAAACTTAAATGTTGGATAACTCCAATTAAAGTAGCAAATTGTTGTATACTGGCCCCCTTTACTTGACTTATGATATCTGAACTGTCCAGGATTGGCCTGTACAGTGTGGATTATAAATTCTCTGGAAAAAAATTGGGATTGGGGTATTTAGTGGTCACCCTTTATGTAGTAACCAAGGCTGTAGAGGTCAGGGTTACTGGCAGACTAAAGCAATGTAGAGACACTCAAAAAGTGACTTAGGTGCTGTTGTGAAGAGCCCATGTTGGAAGCTGCAGCACAAGGCCTTGTGAAGCATCCCAGGTTGCAAGACAGATGGTGACAGCCCATCACTGGTCTAGATTGTATCCCAAAATGAGACAGGTGGCTAGGACCTTCCACCACCGCACCTAGCTATTTTTAGTGCACTAGCTAACTCAGAGTTTGTGTAGGTTTGTTGCCTACAGCTAAGAATTATGGGAGCAGGTCAAAGTATAGACATAGGTTAGTTGGCCTAATTTTGCTCCCATTGAACTCAGTGGCTATGTTCACACACGAAGTGCTTGTTTTGAAACAAGACGTTTCGAAACAAGCCATTTCAAAATAATGTGTTATTTCGAAACACCTTATTTCAAAAGACAAAAAAGTGTCTTCGAAATAAGGGAAATGAATAGCATGTCCACAGTGTGGACATGCTATTTTGCTTGGGGGGGCTGCAGACCCCCGCGGGGTGAGAGGAGCCAGCAGCTCACCCC
>ML681979.1:34922397-35000931 GCA_007922195.1 Podocnemis expansa | reverse complement strand
CACCAGGTTTGGGGGCAGCACGGGCTTTAAACCCCTGGGGTGAGGTGCCCCACTGCGCCTCACCTGGTGGGTGCCTGCAGAGGGCTGCAGGCACCCGCGGGGTGCAATGCCCCTCTGCGCTGCACCCTGCAGGTGCCTACAGTCCCCTCTGCTGGCCAGCGGACACCCCTCAGCACCCTGGCCAGGGTGCTGAGGGGGCAGCCCTGCCTCCCAGGGTGCTTAGCACCCTGGGATGAAGGTCAAATGTTGTTTCGGACCACTTTGTTCCAAAACAACATGTCCGCGCAGGGCTGTTTCAAAACCACTGGTTTCAAAACAACCCTGTTTCGAAAAAAAGTGGTTTAAGCCATTTTGGAAGAATGGCGGCCATTTTGAAACAAGCAGTTTGCTTGTTTCGAAATGGCCGTGCGTCGTGTGGCCATGGCAGTTCTTATTTTGAAACAACCTCTGTTGTTTTGAAATAAGAATTGTGTGTGAACATACCCTTTGTGTGCCATCGTAATAAAATAAAAGAAATAACAGACCCTTCCCAGAGATGGCAACAAGCTCTGGACTGGTTGCAGTGTGATTCTTGAAGCTCCCATCAAACCATGTAGTGATGTTCTACTGATTATCTGCCCCTCTCTGATGATTCCCTTTAGCTCATCCCTGTCCTCTTCTGGGATTTTGCATAGGAAGACAGTAATCCTCTTTGAGGTGAGGGAACAATATTATTAAATGAGTCCTGGTAATATGCCACCTGGAACTGCAGGAATGATACTGACCATTCCTTGCATCCAAAAAGGTCCACTAAGATACTTGTTAAGCATGTCTTTAGTGAACATGGACTTTTCCTACACTGTGACAAAGCAAGCAGCAACCTTGGATTTGAATGGACATAGGCATGCTCAAAGCCCTTTGGGGGCACCTGGTATCTCTGCTCCACGTACACAGACGTGGTGGGAAAAGTGACCAAGATTTGCTATAACATATGCTCTGAATCTGACTCTAGTTGTACTGTTTTAGACATTTAAAAGCTGCTGGCTCATCTCCTGTATGAATGTATTCTCAACATCCAGGATCTCCACAGTGCAGGCCACAGCTTGCAGCGGCAGGGCCCTCCGCAGTGCTCTGAAGTCATCAACCCCCAGTGCAGTGACTGATGCCACTACCATGGCTGACTATGAAGGCAATGCCTTGGCTAGAGATGGGTGTTACTCTTGTCCCTTTATCATTTCCTGCCGAAGGGGGTTGATACCCAGCTCTGGAGCTGGTGAGTGACAACAATGCTATGGATGCATGAGCGGTGGATCCACTCCTAGCTATGAGACAATGCCTCCTAAGCAGGCTAATATAGGATGGGGGACTGGCCTGCTTGAGGCTGGACAGCTGATTGCCATCCTTATCCCATCTGAGGCAGAGCTCTGAATGAAAGTCCCCTGCTGCCTTCCTAGAGGCCACTCCCTAAGATTAAAGGAGCGGGCTCTTAGCTCTGGGAGAAAATCGTAAATGTGTGATGGTTAGGAGAACAGATCTCTTCTTTGAATGGCAGTACCCTGAGGTGACACAATACTGGCATTAGCTTTAGTGCTGGTCATGGTTTCATTGTAGGGTGGGAAACATGGCTTCCTCCGTGCCACATCCTGGGTCTTTGTCAGGTGGTCATGAGTAGTGGTTTGAGAGTTGCACCCCATGTGCTGCTTCAGTCCTAGGCTCTGCCCTTACAGTGGTTTTGTTATGTCCCCTTTCTGCAGGGGGTAGGTAACCCAAAAGTGCCCAGAAGAGCCATTTCTCCCCCAGCCTTCTACACAACTGCATGAGCCAGAGCCAGCCCTGCTCTGTGGCCCCTAGTGCTTGCGGGGGGTGTGTGTGCAGTCAGCATGTGCACCCTCCGTCCCCCCTCTCTGCTGGCGAGGCAGAGCAGCACTGCCCTGCCTACCCCCAGATGGCTGTCCCTCCCAAGAGCGGCTGGCGGAGAGCTGCAGCTTGCAGCGGCGGGGCCCTAGACTGGCCCGCTCTGCGGCGTTCAGGCTGCTTTGACCCAGCCATCCTAGTGCTGAATGAGCCTGATCCAGGGAGTGGGGGGCGAGATGACCTCTGTTCAGGCTTGGGTTGGCCTGGGCAAAGCGGCCTGAACTCTGCGGAGGGGCCATTCCAGGGCCTCTTCTCCACAAGCTGCAGCCATCCGTTGGCCACTCTTGGGAGGAGCGGCTGGCTGGGGTAGGCAGGGCAGCACTACTCCGCTCTGCCAACAGAGGGAGGACCAGAGGGAACACATGCTGCCAGCACCGCCCCCCCCAACAGCACTAGGGGCCATGCCACAGCCAATGGGTTGCTTCCACCTCATGGGGGTTGTGTGGGAGGGCAGGGGGGGCGACCCTGGCACCACAAAAGTGGGGGGGCCTGCACCAGCTGGGAGCCCCCTTCTTTGGCCCTGATGCTGGGGCCAGCCAGGAGTTCCCAGAGCACACCTGGCACCCTAGAGAAGACTGCCAGGGAGCCAGAAGGGGATACTCAGGGAGCCACAGGTGGCTCACTAAGCCTGCCTTGCTGATCCCCATCTTTCTGGGACTCTCTGCTGTGCTATGTTTGTACTCTGTGCTTCAGCACTGTTCTAGAGGGGCATGAATAGGCATGTCTGGAATGCTGGCAGCAGGACAACCACTGTGAGCATCAGGACACTAATACCAAAATCTACATTGATGGTGGCAAATTCACTGCCCTCAGTGCAGTCTTTCCAGTTCGATCTAGCAGTGAGTGAAGCCCTGCTCAGTTGAGCTGGAATTCAACTCAGGAACTCTACCCCGTGAGAAGAGTAGCACTGAGTCGAAAAGACAGTATTTCCCTTTGACTCAGCACAGGGAAGTTACAGATGTGTAGGAGAAAGTAAACGGTTAATATAGAAATGATGAATAGCGACACCTAGGTGCTGGCCCAAGGCCTCACAAAGCAATCCAACAGTGGGGCTGAATGGAATGTAGCGTGGATCTGAACTGAAGGTACTGATAAATGACAGGTTATAAAAGTTCAACTTCACTAAAATTGGCATGAAACAAGCTGAAATTGTAATAATAAGTATGAAAAATGGAAAAGTACCTGAAAGGTGGAAGATTTTGGGTCAATCTAATGCCAAAGAATAATGTCAAAGAGATAGGGAGGTATTATATAAATGACCTGTGCAAAAGGTATGGTTTCAGTCAAACCATGACACCTTGATGGATGGAGATGTCCACTGATGCACTGACCTTGTAAGCGGGTGCTGTGGCCCCCCCCTCAGAGCCGGGGCCGGGGGAAGGGTCTGAATGCCACCTCTGGTCAGACTGGGGAACTGCAGGCACCAGGGCCCAGAAGAAGAAGGGCGGGACCCAGACAGGAAGAGGAAGTATAAAACCTCCAGCCAGCGGCTTAGTAGGGGCTGAGCTGCTGAAGGGGAAGGATATGTCTGTAAGGAGGTAGCCAGAAGGAAGGAGCCCAGCCTAGCGAACTCAGCCTCCTCCAGGCAGGCTATATGGTCCACTCAGCCTCCCAGGACCTTGTGATTAGGAGGGGCACCCTATAGCCACCAATTGGGGAGGGCACTGCAGGGTCTGCTGGGACCCTGACCAGCTGCCCTGTGATGGGGCCAACCCACAACTGGTTGAGGAGATGGACATAGACCCCTACATCCCCTGTGACCTGGAGAAGCTCCCATTGGCTAAGGAGGAACTGCCAGCAATGTACAGGCCCTGCACCCTGGAGGCGTGGGCCAGAGGAACTGCTGGACCTGCCGCCTGTGGACACTGTGGGGTTCTCCAAGATTCCCCCAGGCATTTTGTGAAGGAGACACCAAGGATGGCTACCCCCTCTGGAACTAGGTACCCTGGGCTGGGGTGGAAGAAGTAGCCCAGGGAGTCTGGAATGCTGGGCAATGCCATAGGGCAGCACGTTTTGGCTGGAGCCCCACCAACCCAGAGGCAGAACCCTTCTGTCACTGCCTAGGGCCCTGGGCTGGGATGTGGTGAAATGGGTGGGCCTGCATCCCCCTCCTCAACCCCAAGTCATCCCTAACCACCCAAGCTGGCTATAGATGTTGTGACTGACTGACTGCCCCGCCTGGGAGGCCGGGCTACAGGCGATGTCCCAGCTACCTGGAAGGATGCCACCCTGGGGCTGACTCCCCTGAGGCACTGGTAGAGGGGCCTTCCTGCCCTGCCAGGTATTCTGGTCACCTACAGACCTATCAAATCAATGGGTGGCATCAGAAAAGGGGTATGTGAACCAGTCAAGGTAAATTTGGATCTTGAAGGGGGTTGAGACAGTAGGTCTGAGTAGGGTATAAGTATAGAAACCCTGGCACCCAAACTTCGTGCAGATGAAGGGGGTGACAGGAACTCCTGCCATCAGTTGAGTTGTTCCATTGCATCAAGAGCACCAATTCTGTCAACAAATTTGTTGATATAGATTGCTTGCTATAGTGCTACATTGCATTAAAGCCTAGCCTGCCACCTTCATTTCTAAAAGGACCTGTGGTTTGTTGGTTTCCTTGATTGTGAGTGTTGACTCAGTTTACCTCTTACACATAGGGTACACCTTGGCTCCAAATCACTGAGCTAACTGAGCTCTCACTAGAGATTCAAACCAAAGGTAACCCAAAGTGTTAACCAAAGGAATGCCTCAGCTTAGGATCACCAGGCTAATGGAGTTCCTGCTTAACATCCAAGCCAGGCTCTAGGTCACTGAATTAACTGAGTTCCTACTTAGAGATCTGAGCCAGGAATAATCCTGATGGAATATGCCTTCAGAGACTCACTCATGCATTCACACATGCAGCCAAACTAATATCAGTGCTGGACACAGAACAACATTGATAAGAACACATCTTGCTCGATGTGCCTGATCACACTGCCTGATGTACCATAGGTGTTAAGGCGGACGTTAGAAAGCTAGTGGGAGATATGCAAGTTATTTTACATAGCTTGCATATCTCTCTTTGACTGCTGAAAACAGCAACATGTGTAGATCAGGACTATGGCTGCCACTGCTAATTTCAGTGTGGAAGACTTTACTGATGCTGAGCTGGTCAGCGTCCAAGTGACTCATGCCACCCCTGTCAGCATCCACTTCACCTCTTCTCTTCTTGATCCTAGGATACAATCTGTGCTAAATAAAGCTGTGATTTTTTTTATCCTGCTTTTTGTTTTTACTGTCACATCTGACAGGGACTGCTTCAGCAGGTGCTGCTTGAAATGGAGTAACGCCAGATTTGCAGGCCCTTTGCAAAAAGGGCTTTTGTACAGAGCACTTATCTAGGATGCTTATCTCCCCAGGCAGACGAGGCCTTGACTCCATCCAAGCTTAAAGGGAAATTAGTCCATCATAAGATGAGCAGCGTTTGTACTCTGACAGGTTGGTGTCTACCATGAAGTGTGTTGACTGCCATGAAGTGACTCACACCATTGTATACTCAGGAGACCAGAGGCAGCTTTTCTTTTTCTGCTGGTTTTTTTTTTTTTTTTTTTTGAAGTTTGGTTAGTTGGCTGGTTTTTTGGAATGCAAACACTTGAAGTGGGAAGGTGGCAGATTTCTTTGCTAAAAGTAGTTGGAAACTAATTCTGAAATCTCAAACAAGAGCAGTGGGGCAGGGACAGGCCAGATTTCATCAGGCTCCCAGAGGTAGCAAAAGGGAATGTAGGGAGCGTCACTATTTCCTCAGCCTCTATGCCCTCATACAGGAGAAGATGCATGCCCAGCTTTCTGCTCTCTTGCTAAAAGTGCATATGCTACAAGGGGATCTAGTCTGCCAGGTTCTCAAGGAACAGCCCCTCTCATCAGAGTTCTGCTCTCTGACACATTCTGCTCCAAGAGCTCAGCCTCTACACACTTCACCTACAGCATTCTTGCCACGCGCAGAATCAATGTCGAATGGCTCCGTAGAGGAAAACTTCCACTTCAGTCAATAAACTATGCTTTTTTTACCAGCATCTTTTCAGTTTAGTGGGTTGCACACGATGTAGTTTTAAAGGACAAATTCTGAGCCTTCTCTCTCTCCCCTCAGTGCTCAAATTTGCAACTATAGTGTAGATGCAGGTTGATGTGATGAGCGGGGAAAAATACATTTACTTTTAGGAAACTGGCTGTGCCACTAAGAAAGAATACACATCTTGGAAACATGTATACACCCAGAGACCCATCTAAAAACTTTGTTCCGTTCATTCTGCAGGGAGATTCACATATGATTACTGATTTTGCAAGTACTCCTGTTTCATCAAGTATGTTCAAGTTTTCTGATGCTTTCATTGAAGAGTTAATAGTGACCAAGATTCCCCTGAAGACTATACAAAGCACCAGACTATTATATTGATCTGCACTTTTGGAAACTCTGAGAATTCCTCAATGATAATGGATGCCCAAATAGCCAAGGTATAGACATTTCCCTGCACATGACCCACCAGACAGGCACCTCCTGGTGTTGGTACAGGGGAGTTGCTCACCTGATAGCCTGTGATCCATCCCTTCATGAGTGGGATCTCAGCCTGCCAGCTAAGCTCTTCTCAAGCCCACCTCTTCCAGGGTACAACACAGTCCAGGCCCACTTTACCTCA
Organism: Podocnemis expansa; assembly: GCA_007922195.1. Taxonomy (NCBI): domain Eukaryota; kingdom Metazoa; phylum Chordata; order Testudines; family Podocnemididae; genus Podocnemis; species Podocnemis expansa. The sequence goes on along the minus strand of ML681979.1, from coordinate 34,994,371 downwards.
GTGGCAACTGTCTGTCCATTCACCACTACCTCACAGGAAGGACCCAGGCTCACCTACTTCTCCAAGCCCTGGCCCAAGGACTCTATGTACCCCAGTGAGCACTGCTGCAAACCCCACTCCAGCTCAGGCCACAGTTTACATGATGATAACACTGTTCTCATCTCATGAGTATCTCTGGAAGATATTAAAAGGAAGTTACTAAAGTAAGACATTTTAAATCAGCAAGTCCAGATAACTTGCATATGCAAGTTTTCAAAGAGCTGACTGAGTTCTTCACTGGACCATCAATGTCGATTTTCTACAAGCCTTAGAGCACTGGGGACTGGAAGAAAGGGCTGGAAGAAAACTGGAAGAAAACTAATGTTGTGCCCATTTTTAAAATGAGTAAAAGTTGTAATTATAGGTAATTACATGTAATTATAGGTCTGTCAATCGGCTATGTAATCCCAGACAAAATATGAGACTGATATGGGACTCAATTAATAAAGAATTAAAGGAGGGTAATATAATTAATGTAAATCAATATGGAAAATAGATCCTCTCAGTGTAATCTGATTATTTTTATCTGAAGAGATTATAAATTTGGTTGGTACAGGTAATAGTTTTGATGTAATAGAATTACATAAATTGTTTGACTTAAAAACTAGAATATAAAATTAACATGGCACAGATTAAAAATGACTATTTGATAGATCTCAAAATGGAACTGTAAATGGGGAATTGTCACTGAATAGGTGGTGTTGGCAGTGGCTCCCACAGAGATTGGTTCTTGGCCCACTATACTATTTAACAATTTTCCCAATGACCCCGGAAGAAAAGAATAAATAATCACTGAGGTTTAGAGGTGACATAAAAATTGGAGGAATGGTAAACAGCAAAGAGGACAGGCTGCTGATACAGAGCCAACTGGATCACTTGGTAAACAGGGCACAACAACATGAGTTTTAATGATCCTAGCAGGCATTAATAGGGGAATCTTGAGTAGTAGTAAAGAGATTATTTTACCTCTGAATTTGGCACTGGTGAGAAGGCAGTTGACATAATGTGGCCAGTTCTGGCACCCACAATTCAAGAAAGGTGTTAATAAACTAGATGAGTTTCTGAGAAGAGGCACAAGAATGATTAAAAGATTAGAAAACCTTTCCTATAGTGACAGGCTCAATGAGCTCAGTCTATGTAATTTAACAATGAAAATGTTAAATGGTGATTTGACTAATCTATACGGCTATAATTTCTTCATGGAGAAGAAATACTTAATAATGGGCTATTCAATCTAGCAGACAAAGGAATTATGTGATACAGTTTCTGGTAGTTAAAGCTGGAGAAATTTAGAATGAAAATAAAGCATAAACTTTTAACAGGGAGAGTAACTAATCATTGGAACAATTGACAAAGCCCCATACCCTGAAGTAAATTTCAGTTTTCATGAAATATAGCAGCCAATCTACCTAGCAATAAGGGACACTGGCTCTTAGTCTTTAAGTGCCACAGGACTCCTTGCTTTTTTTGAATTGAACTATGGTTGACACACAGATTTATTTATTGCATGATCTTTGAAGAAGGGGAACTTACAAAATGGGATGAAAATAAATGCAAGGGAGTGTAAGAGATGGGATCAGGTCATACAGTAACAGCAAATCAGAACATTTGTTAAGATTCGAACCCTGGGAAACAACACATTGGGGAGGTTGAAGTCAAATTTACCTGTTATAATGGGAAAAGGAGCCATAGTCACAATTCAATCCTGGTTTTACACAATCTACTTTGCATATTAGTTCAAGTTCAGCTGGTTCTCTTTGAAGTCTTGCTGTCCCACTGACTTTCTTGAGGACAGTCATTAACAAATTGTTAACGGAGTGATTAGAAAGATGGAAGTGTTCATCAACTGTTTTATTTGTGTTGTGATTTCTGATGTCAGTTTTGTGCCAATTTATTCTTCTGTGCAGTGATTTGTCCTGTTTCTCCAATGGATGAGGTGCAGGGGCGTTTCTGGCACATGATGGCATAAATCACATTAGTGGATAAGCAGGTGAATGAGCCATTGATAGAGTAGCTGGCTTCATTAGGTCCTATGATGGTGTCTTTTGTGTAGATCTGTGGATAAAGTTGGCAGCACGGTCTGTTGCAGGGATATGTGCCTGTTTTAATGTTAGTTCAGTTCAAGGTCTCTGTCCTCATATAAACGAAGCCTCATATAAGATCACCCCTCTCTGATCGCAGCCTCCTTTTACAGCTATTTTTCACTGGACCCATTAAACCATCAACCAGCAGAAAGTGATTCATGAGAAATATCAGGAACATTAAGATTGGTTTTCTCTGGTTTTGCTTGAGAACCTCTTGAGGGTCCCATGGTATGTGCATTGCAAGTTCCCACACTTTAACTGAACGGTAATTACCATAATAATGATACCATTTGGTCACAGAGACCATGGACTCCATGACTAACAGCTCTTTGTGACTTCTTTAGCTGCACATGTTGAGGCTTAGCCTGGGGCTTCAGCATCCACCATGACTATACCCTGATTTTGAACATTTTTACTACAACTGCTCCATAAATTTTGCTTAATTTTATCATAAAAACATATCCATTGATCTTCATAATGTTCATTAGGCATTAGAATTAAATAGGTGGTAAAAAAATTAAACATTTTAATTTTTCTTTTACTCATTTTTCAGCATCTTGTGATGCAAGCATTTCACTAAGGTCCATAGAATTCTCCAGGGTAGACAAAAAGTTTTCCCTACCTTCTTTATACACACAAAGTAGTGCAGGAGGGAGAGGGGGTATATACCTAATTTTTATTTTCTTTGCATCCTTCACCTTTAAATAATTACATGGCATGAGCTAAGCCTAAAGATTAACTCATGTAAGTTGTGCTGCTATAGGTATATCAGGAACTGTGCGGCCGAGGCATGACTGGTTGATATGAATATATGGATACACTAGCACCCCTCTCCCATGTGAAGACGACAATACATAGTGGATTCTGTAGCCCTGGGATTCTGCCTCTTCCTCATCCTCTACCAAATCACCTGAAGAACCTCCTGAGTAAAGCTTATTTTCCTGGGTATTACGCTGATGAGAGGATTCAGCCCTGGCTATAGCAAAGGCAGGCTAGGTTTTCCTGTCAGTTCCTGAGTTTTTGTAACTTGTACCTCTAAGTTAGACAACCAAACATACCTGTGAAAGTAGTTCAAATTATTATACTTGTGGGAATCCAAAGTGTGAGTTCAAAAAGGAACCAAATAGCCCTGTAGGCTGTCAAATAAAACAGTGGAATTCAAGAAAAGATGAACTCTTAGGAATAGCTCATGATACAGTTGAGACACACTAGAGTGCAAAGTAAGCTTACCCCACTATGTAAGGTTGTAATATTATTGTAATTTTAGAGTCAATTAGAATCATGGAGAACACCAGGTGATAGGAAAATGGCACAGAAACAAAAGCCAATTCATCTGATTACAAGCAACTCAGTAAAACAATACTCAATATAGATCAGACTTTTATTCCCACTTAAACTGAATGAAGTATTTTCAGATTCCAGTTTTACATGACAAGATTGGGTGGGTTGTTTAGTTTCTTGAACAATTTACATTTTTGCTTTTGAAAAGCCACCAGTTTTCCTCTTGTTGAAAATCGTCTGTGATTTACCTAAATACATCAAACACACCTTGTGCCTAAGGTCTTATATTTGCTTCACCAATTGGTTTTCAAGTGACACTAGCACACAGCTTCTTATTTACCCATATATATATTGTTATAACCTCTGTCTTGTGGGCTTTGGAAGTCCCATAGCTGCTGTTTTAAAACTTACGAAGATTCATATGGGTTGGCTGAAGAGTTTCAGTGTTCAAACGCTAGGCAGCAGCTTTAAGGTCAATCCTTCTAGAATTTACAAGGTCTGCAGGAATTTTTGTCTAACTTTACAATAGTTGCAGATCTCACACTGCAGGAATCATGAGAGGCTAACAGAAGTCAGGAGGGAATTACATCATTTGCAGGCTATTTTTACTGGCTAATAAGACTCTCCCGTCTGCCATTTCTCATGAAGAAGACAAATAAAGAGTTTCCTCAAAATATTGAGAAGCTGTGCTAGTAAATCTACAATTTTCCAAAAGAGTACTGGAGGAATTTATAAATTATAAAACTTGTTACAGCCTTCCTTGTGAGTCAGAAAGTGAAGAGCAGTTCCTATGTACAACTCACCCAGACTAAAAACTTATTTCTCAGGAAACTTATGGATAAAAATATCAACAAGCAATATTTACTGGGTTGAAAGATTTCTACAGTATTCTACACAAAAGAAAGATCTTTTTGTTTAGACTGTTTACTTCAGAAGGATTTTTGGGTCAATAGGCCTATCCTTCCTCCAAGGACAGAGACACAGAATCACTGTTGGATTGAAATGTATATCTAAATAAGTTGTTTGTGCACCTTTTGAACTAGTATATACTGTCATTCTTCCTGACCTGAACTCAGGTTAAGAGGAGAAAATCTAAGGATGATGGAAGGAAGACCAGCCTTGAAGTTCTCAGAGACTGGAATCAGTTTTGACATGTGAGTTACTAGACACATTTCTGACTATCAGACCCTCTTATAGGAGCCTAAACACAGGATGTAGGAGACAGCATCAAAGGTACAAATGACTTACAGACTAACTCCTATAACCGTCACTGTGCCTTTCAAAATTACCCTCTTAGGAACCTAACTTCGGGCTCCTTGATTTGTGCAAATCTTGCATAGGTTGGTGGGGTTTTTTTCCCTTTTTTTTTTGGTTTTGTTTTTTGGGTAAAAATAAAAAATGTACTCGCTGTCTCTCTGAGTTCTGTCTCACCAGGCTTCTAGTACTAATGAGACCAGGAGAGCTAGAAGAGAGTCCAAATTAACTTATTAGTGAATTCCTAATTATTTTAAAGCATACTTTTCTGTATTATAAGATATATACACACAAAAAAACCCAAACTCAACCCAAAAACACAAAACAAAACCAAAAAACCCACTGAGAAACAATACCCCCCCCCAAAAAAAAACATGATGCAGACTGAGTAAAGACCTTTTTCTCCCAGAGCAGCAGATGGTCCAAGGACTGCACAGAACTCAAGAAAATCCATGGAGGGCCTGTATCTCTGCCCTGCTAGCCTGGCTTTCTCCAGTAACGTGCCTTTTGAAGGAGCTATGACCTCTCTGTGACTCACTCCCTACCTTCCAAGCAGCAGCATTGTATCATTTAAACAGCATTAACATCAGATCTGATATTTCAGGGTCAGGAGAGAACGTGATAGGGTGCAGCTGCTTTGCCAGCCTCTTAGCTCTACCCAGCCTAATCTTGAGAAACCTGGGGATATCTACTTATACAAAATTCACATTGACCAGGCTAGCTGTAAAGCATGCATTCTCTCAATTTTGTCCCATCTTGGGTCAGGGGACAGGTTCTAATGGTTTTGGCTCCCCTTTCTCTGAAAAGGGGAAGAGAAAATATGGCCCAGCATGAGGTTCACAACAAGTAAGAAAGAGGAGAATAGCCTGGCTAATACTACTGGCAAAGTAAGATCAATATTTGGGTTTCCACCGCCAAACTGTTTAAAATTCTTGAGGCCTACTTAGCATTAGATAGCTTGTAATAGCTGAATGTATACATCATATATGGATACTTTCTAAAGAAAACACAATCAATATGCTTCATTAACATAATTGAGACAATACATCACCTGCAAGTAAATAATGGATATTAGGACAAAACTAGACTTTCACCTGTTCTCAAGGCAACTTCTTACATATTAAGATCTCAGTAGAAATAGGAAATGTTTATGAATAGAAAAATTAACACTTCAAAGAAAAGGTATACGATTTATATAGTATGTTTTGTAATTTGTGAATTTTGTGTTACAATTGAATCTGGAGTAAGTATAAAACATTTGTTTTGTTACTCATTCATATTTGGTAGACAGTGAAAACTGAATCCCTGTTATATAGTCTTTAATAATATCAGAAAAGTGCTTATTTTCTGTAAATGCTTAGGAACTACCATAAGAAATAGAAATATAGGACATACATACTGATATAACAGAAAGGCTATAAAAGAGAAAAATATATGACCCATTGACTTGAAAGATGTGGGACAAATAATTGTAATAATCAAATAGGGCCCCCATTTTCAGCTTAATCTTAACCAGCGACGACTAACTATTTTTGGCTAAATTAAGGGGTGTCAAACTCTCAGCCTGTGGGCTGGATCGGGCCCTTCAAGAGCACTGATCTGGCCCAGGGAGCTGCTGCCCAGGCTATGCTGGGAGCTCTCTGCAACAGCAGCAGCAAACAAAGACAGGCTACTGCTGGCAGAGCAGGCCTAAGCTTGCTTATGACTCAGATCATGTGGGTGAGTGAGAACACAGGGGAACAAAGGAAGCACTCCAGCCAAGATTCCCAGCTCAGCTATACTGTGGTCTGCCAGCCAATCAGAGTCTCAGTCACAGCTGGCTGGGCCAGCTCCCAGAAAGCCACTGCACCACCCCCCACCCAAATGTTCCCCATCAGTCAGCTGGTAGGTTAATTTGACTGGCTGCACATTGCAGAAATCACAAATAAGAAAAAGAAAAAGTGCCTGGGTCCACACGGGAACAAGTCAAAGGCCAGCATGCTGAATGACTGACACTGAGTGAGCAGGGGGGGAGGCTAGAGCCCAGCCTGCCTGTGGCTGAGGTTGACTGCCTACTGCCAGAATGGTAGGAGAAGTGGAAGAGGAAAGGGGGGGGGTCTGGAACCTGCACAATAGAAGAAGGGAAGGTCAGGGAGCCAGCATGGCAAAGGGGAGGCCACAGGGTAGAGAAGGTATGTGAGAACCCGCACTGTAGGGGAGGGGAAGGGGAGACCAGGCTGGTCTGAACGTGGCAGGAGAAAGTGTTGCGGAGCCCATGCAGTCACATGGCCTGCAACAGGTATCCTGCCCTCCCCTATGGTCCCCCAGATTGAATGAGTTTGACTCCCTTAGGCTAAATAATCTTTCAACATGGCAAGCCTGCTAAAATAGTATAAGTAGCTTCTATACAACTAGAATCCCCCATTTCTTATCCTTATTTCATGATGTTCAGCTGTCTACACAAAACAAACATGATTTTATTGACTAGAATACGATTTAAAGTAAGTATATAGCAAATAAATGCACAATAAAGGAGTCGGGAGTTACCACAAGTAAATGAAAGATATAAAACGCATGTTATTCTAGTAACACAATTCCAAGGTTACTCTTCAGTCTGTTCTTCTCATCTTACTCACAAGACTGACTGTTGGTGCTGTCACACGCCCCCCCAACCATGTGGATAGGCTCAGTATCTTTCACTTGCTTCCAAGATGGTTCCAAAGGGGTAGGCTTGTTAGTCTAGTTCAGCAAAATAAACAAGGAGTCCTGTGGCACTTAAAAACAAACAGATTTATCAATCACATGAGCAAATTCCACTTTGTCAGATGCTTTGAAGTAGGATTTTCTCCCACAAAAGCTCACATGATAAATAAACTTGTTAGTCTTTAAGTGCCACAGGTCTCCTTGTTTATTTTTCCAAGATGGTGTTCCTCTGGCCAAAGTGAGTGGCTTTTCTTCTTTCAAAGCATTTTGTCTTCAAATCTTCTCTGCCCCTCCCCCTCTTCCTGGACCAAGGTGCTACAGGAATTTAGCTAGTCCAATTGTCTTTGTTAGCTTCTCTGACTATGTGCTTGCACCGCTGACTGGGGAACGTCTCTCAGCGTCCCTGTGCTGCTGGAAGACAAGTCTGATTGTTTCCCTTCTGCCTGAGCCATGGAAAACATGCCTTACACCTGTGTTCATACCTGACTCTGCACAAAACATACCACCACAACAAGTAACAGCATCCATAAGCGAACCTTGCATGGCACAATTTTGCATCAGATTACACACTTACATTGCAAAACTCAAGAGTGAAGTTACATAAATAATAACCTAGGAGTGCTCAGATGTGCATCCCATAACAATCTAATCTCCAGAGTGATCTGAAAGAAGTGAGCTGCTGCAGTGATTTAGTGAAGATGCTGCTATATCAGTGGGAGAGCTGTTAGTTTATTTCAGCCAGCCAAACCAGTTGTTGTGATCCAAACAGTGTGAATGTGGGCTTTTAACAACAATAAGTGAGAATGTTAAAAGAGGGGAAACTACCTTTTGCAGTGAGTTAGCTATTCTAGGTCCCTATGCAGACAGTTTGATGGTGTCAAGTTTGCATATGAATTCCAGCTCAGCAGTTTCAGTTTGAAGTCTCTTTTTGGATTTTTTTTCCCCCTGCACTATAACCTTCATGTCTGCTGCAAACTGTCCAGGAAGACTGAAGTGCTTCCATACAGGAAGCTTGATATCTGACGTGTATCCATTTATTCTTTTGCACAGACATACACCAGTTTGGCCACTGTCTATGGCAGCAAGGCATGGTTGGCACATGATGGTATATATTACATCATTAGATATGCAGGTAAATGAGCCCCCATGGAGTGGCTAATTTGGTTAGGTCCTATGATGGTAAGATTTGAGTAGATATGTGGACCAAGGTGGCAACGGGATTTCTTTAGTTAGACTGTGCACCTTGGAGATAGGTCCATGACAGAAGACATGGTCCTAGCTCCGAGACACACACAGCCTAACTAAAGAAACCCCATTGTCAGCACTCACCATAAACTCACTCAGCACTCACCATAAACCTTTGTTTATGAAAGGGAACAATAACAACAACAACAAAAAAGCCAAATATGGATGAAAGCGATGAAGTTTTACAGATTATCATCCCTTCTGCTTTAATACACACTAAAATTTTCTACAATTTTAATGTCACAGTTATTTGTGTTATGGATTGCTCTACACCCTCCTTTGAAGCAGCCATCACTGGCCCCCTGGTGGAGACAGGACATGATGAGCCATTGTTCAACAGTGATATGACAGTTCTAATGAACTTCACTGAAGTTCTTACCTATGTTGCCACAGCAACCCAGTTTCCAGTTTGTGTGGGATGACAGTAAATTGTCTGTATGGGAGCAAAACAGATTGTGTTGAAGCTTGAGTTTTTTAAAATTTGAAATTGTGCTAGTAAGAAGGAGATGGGGGTGGAGGGTGGGAGTGAAGCAGTAGGAGGAGAAAGTACATTAAAAATGCATGTGGTTCCCTGAAGTTAGGGACAGGGAATAGTAGTTCTGAAGGATTGAACAGATTTGGACTTCAGCTAGGATACTGAAACACTGATGGCATGTACTAGGACTGCTCCATTAATATGTTCGTGACTCTAAAAGAGTTTTCAATTACCAACAAAACAGACATGGAGACTAGACATTGAGAAAGGTGTCAGTTGGAAAGCAGGGAGGGATCAGACAATCTGATTTCTACTCTCGACTCTCCACTGATGTATTTTTTAATCTTGGACAAGTCTCTTAACTACTCAGTAGCTCAGTTTCTCCATGTATAAAATGGAACTAAATTATTGTTTTCTACATCACAGGAGCACTGAGACTCAAATTAATTCCTTGAAAGCATATGGTAATTCTAAGATGAAGAAGGTACAGAAGTATTGTTTTATTTTTATTAAAGCTATATAGTAAACCCTATGTGTTACCTTAAAATAATCACAAAGATGTACAAACAAATCCTTATTTTCCTGATAATACTGGATATAATATCATTTGCAGAAGACTCATGGAGAAAAGTATCAGCACTCTACAAAATATTTTAAGAGATGTGTATTCACAGCATGCATTGACATCAGTGACAATAATGGTGCACACATACTAAGAAAAATTACTAAGACCTGCATAAAATTTACCCACATGAAACAGTGCAACAGAAAGAAAGACAGCAATGAACTATCACTATATTTGGAAACACACATAAGTTTGCCTCACTTCATGTATTTCATCAGTTATCACTGCCTTTTACTCTTGATGAGCACAAAGCAAAGGTATAGTGCAAGATTTAGAGGCACAGATCAGAATTTCATACATACACGTCGGCATTCTTCAAGATGGCAGTAGCCATGTATATTCTGTAGTAAAAAAGAATAGGTCAGCATGTGTTAAATAAGAGCCTGCAATGGGAAAACCTAGAAGAACAGGTCAAGACAGAAGGCCTGAGACAAAAAGATGGTCAAATTACCAAAAGTGTGGCAGTGCGTGTCTAACCTCACAGAAACTGGCAAGGAAGCTGAAAATGCAGTAATGGGGTGAGTTTCAGAAAGGCCTAGAAGGTAGGAAGTACCATGTCAACCTACCGCCAGAGAGATGAGATATTGTGCCCAAACCACCTAGTGCAAGGGTATGGGTAACACTGTGAAACTGTCATCTTGTAATTATAAAGGATAATACACTGGTCAAACAGAAAAGTTAGCTTTGGTACCAAGTATCTAGCCTGAACAATGTATCAAAGAGGGAGCCAGAGAGACCAGCTTTGTGTGGCCAAAGGGGTGACGGAGAGTTCTATTGTCGGTGGAGCTGTTCATTTGCACTCCTCAGTGTACATTAGAACAGTTTTATAGGATCATACAAATTCAGGAAAAAAAATACTTAAGATAACCAGCAAAAATTCAAGTATTCGAGCTCAAACATGCTCGATCCACTGCACATGTACTCAGCCCCAAGCAAATAACCATGCTGCTGTGGTCACATAGCTATTTTCAGCTTAATAGCTCAAGACAACCTATCATGTGTGTCTACATGCACTGGGAAGCACACACAGCTGAAATGTAGACCTTCTTACAGACATCTATGCATGGAATCTCTGAATAATATGAAGGTAAAATAAAATGAAAATAACTGGACTGTTCACAATAGAACAACCTCAAATTAAGTTATCTACAGTAAACTAGTGCACATAAAAACAACTATACTGAGTCAGACCTGTAGTCAAATCTAGCTCCGTATCCTGTCCTGTGTCAGTGGCCAGTGCCAGCTGTTTCAGGGGAATGAATAGAATAAAAAAGTTATCAAGAGATCAATCCCCCTTTGTTCAGTCTGAGTTTCTGACAGTCAGAGGTTTAGAGATACCAAGAGCATGGGATTGGATCCCTGACCATCTTATTAATAGCCATTGATGAACCTATTCTCCATGAACTTTCTGAATCCATTTATACTTGGCCTCCACATCATCTCTGGCAACGAGTACCATCAGTTGACTATGCATTGTGTGAAGTACTTCCTTATATTAGTTTTAAACCAGTGTCTATTAGTTTCATTGCGTGATTCCCTGATTCTTTTATATGTGAACAGATATAACATTTTCTTATTCACTTTCCTGACACCATTCATGATTATATAGACTTCTATCATATCCCCCTTAAGTGTCTTTTCTAAGATCAACAGTCCTAGTCCCTTAATCTTTCCTCCTATGGAAGATGCTCTATAGCCCTAATATTCCCCTCCCCTCTTCTGTCCCTTTTCCAATTGTAATTATCTTTTTTGAGATGGACTGACCAAAACTGGATATGGTGTTCAAGGAGCTACAAAGTGTCATCATGACAGTTGAAATGAAATTTTGACATTAAAATACCCCTGTGACCTTCTGTGATACTTGCAAAGCTCAGAACCTTTGGATAGTTAACTTTTAAATGTTCTTCTCAAAAGCCTTGATTAGAATAGTAATACCAATCATGCAACAATGACAGATAGTAACTCTCCATAATCCTTTTCAAAAAGACATCTGCTCCCTGTCTAACAAGTTAGTGCTAGATGAAATGTTTATATACCCCAAAGGTATTGTTGCTTATTTGCGGCTGCTCATCTAATTTGCAAGTCATGCCCATGCGAAAAATCAAAAGTAAAATTGATTCATGAGAGCATAATTAAGAAGCAAAATGTGTATGTGCTGCCATAACATTATTTGTTCCTTTGACTTTTAATTTAACCTCATCGGATTTGTGATGAATCATAGAAGTTAGAAAAAAATGTCTATCACAGAACCTAAGAACAGAAATGACTTGTTAGTTCAGCTTCTCCCATTATCTGCATTGCAATGATCAGTCTAGATTCTAAAAAGATTCAAGCAATAGATCTTTCAGTGCTTATGCACGGTAAACACTTCATAGAGCTCAGTGGTAGAGAACATTTCCATATATTCTAACACAGTATTTACAACAGCAATATCTGATTTTACCATTTTACTGCCACTAGTCATATATTAAACTTTCATAAGCATCTTCTCTCCTTTTAGTTTACAGAGAATGTGAAGTAACCAGTAATATTGCACAGGAAATCCTTGCATTTTCAAGATTAGAGAAATGTGGAAAATCACTTAGCTCATCTTAATACTTATGTAAACCTATCTGTCAGAATTCATTTGTAAAGACTGACAAGCCCCCCTCCTTCTCTCAAGTACTTTAAAGGTAAATAAATCCCTCTCATCCAGGTACACTAGAATTTTGGTTTTGTATAAACTTTTCTTTTTACCCTTTGTAGTTTCTTATACATAACATTATTTACACAGATGTGTGTATTTATTTTATATGGAGCAGTGCATGTGTCAATTAACAATTATGATTGCCAGAAATTTTCTAAAGCATTCATCTCCACCATTTATTAATCTCTTCAATCTATTTGCACACAACAAAAAACACAGATTGGTAAGCACCTCATATAGCTTCATTAAAGAAAATAAAAATGCTAGTTCAAATTTTTTTCTTTCCCACATCATCTCAGCCAATGCAATTACTTTATTCTCTTTCCTTTAAGTACTTCTCCAGGAAATCCTGAAGAAAATTAATCAGAAGATCACATTCTCATCCAATTTATAACTATGCCACACATTATTCTATCACATATAAAGGAAATTATGGAAAAAATACACCATGACTCCATTAGACACAAATGCACTCATTTACAATACATTTTATTCAATAATTGAACAGTGCAGAGACAAATTACTTGTCATGTGCATTTATTATACTAATGGCAGAGTCATAGGACTTGGCTGCAACAGCAGCTGTATGCTTCTGCAAAAAGACTGACTGCTAATATAGCACTAATTATATGCAAACGGATCATTAAATAAACACCAAAATGGATCTCTAAGTAAATGGTACATACCTTTGTGGATGGGCCGTAGTCATTAACTAATGCAAGCTGCATAAAACTGAACTACAGGGCTGCTGAGAAAGAGGCTGAAACTTGCTGATTCTATCTAGTCAAGAACAGAATGTTAATTCTTGAGACAATTACCTAAATATCTGAAAAGTAAGTAGATTTCATAAACCAACAGCAGCCATTCTGCCGATACAGTATTCTCTGACCTCAAACAAAGAAGCATTGCTAGTAAATAAGAGAGGTTATAGCGAAATCTCTTTAAAATAGATGACATGATCAAATGCTAATACATTTTATGAATACAGAGAATTAAATAGACAATGCTTCCTTTCATTGGCTGGGTAAAACTGAGGTGTTATGGAAGTGCAGACAGCAGGAATGGGAGCCTAACTGGTCTAGCCAAAACTTCTTTGTACAAATGTGCTTCATTAGAAACCCAATACTAATTCCTGCAATGAGCACTAGATGCAGCTTCCTGAGTTATGCTTGATTTACAGTATTTCAGCCACTCTGTACATGGAGTTTTTTTATATGGTACTGTTATGTAGTCCACGGGTTGTGACAGTATTAATAGCTATTTGTTGCTAACCTATACTACACCGCTTCTGAATTTTATAACATTATTCAGCACTGCGCAGAATACTGAAAGGCTTCGCCAGTTCTGCTGAGGTTTGATGATTACATGGACTATTAGTTTATTCTTATACAGGATGTGAATTGTGTGCCTTCTTGGATGTTAAGATAAATGAAAAGCAACTCTGTGACAAATAATGGCACAATAAATTCTTTTTGTGCATTGTTACAGCACTTGGTAAACATCCTTGGAGACAAGAAATGTAGCACAGCAAAAGCCATGCATGACAGGTAGTACACATACTAAACATTCTTTTATCTGCCTCTTGTTTCAATGTCATAATAATATCAACGTTATATTATCTCTTCCTTTACAGCCATGCTTTCTCCTCCAAAATTGTAAGAATTTTGGTCCTGATCTTCCAAAATATTTAGGTATCTGGACGTTTGTTATTGAACAGATATGCTATATATAAGCCCAGAAAAGAGAGAGAGAGGAACTACTGAATTTTGAAGTTACAGAGAACAGACAGTCAGCCTAATATAAAGAATTCTAATGAACTCAAGTATTTTTGGGTCCTGAAACCAAACTTTGACTTGGCAAGCTCACAAAGATTGTTCCCTCAGACTACAAGAATCCAAACAAAGAAACTTGAAGAGAACAGCAGCCAGACTGTCAGATCAATGGTCCATCTAGCCCAGTATCCTGTCTTCTGATGGTGGCTAATGCCAGGTGCTTCAGGGGGAATGAACAAACCAAGTAGTCATACAGTTAGCCATCCTCTCAGAAATTCTCAGCCTCTTACAAACAGAAGTTCCTGCCCATCCTGGCTTAGTCATTTATGGACCTATCCTCCATGAACTTACTAGTTCTTTTTTTGAACCTTTCTATAGTCTTGGTCTTCACAACATCCCCTGGCAAGGAGGTCCACAGGTTGACTGTGCTTTGTTGAAGAAATAGTTCTTTTTCTTCTTTTTAAACCTAATGCCTGTTAATTTTATTTGGTGACACCTAGTTTGTGTGTTAGGAGTAAATAACACTTCCTTATTTACCTTCTTCACACCAGTAAAAAGTTTATAGATTTCTATCATAACTTCTCCCCTAGAGGCACTGCTGCCTTTGGACTCTGGGGGCATTAGCCTCCCTGAAACTCACGGCCAGCACCTGAGCAGTGCATCCGCTAAACTGCATAGGGGTGCACCATCGCTCCTCCGCACAGGGAATGCTGCTGGCCACACACAGCCGGCAGTTGCAGCTTCTACCAGACTGGAAAACACAGTCTTCCAGCCGATAGGGAACTGCCCCAGGCTGCGCCTGGGAGATGTTAAATCTCCCGCCCTGGCCTGAGCCTGTTCTCCTGTTCCTGGCCGGGAGCCTCAGCCTGTGCCGCAGCCATGCTCTCTACTGGCAGCCAGGTAAGGGGGCCTGGGGGGTGGTGGTTTGGGGACAGGCACGCCTGAGCAGCAGTGAAAGGGCATGGGGGGGGGTTCGGCTTGGGGCAGCAGGGACCAGCAGCAGGACCAGGTAGTTAGGGAAGGTCTTGGAGAACCAGCGGGGGGGGGGGGGGGGAATGGATCAGGCCGCGGGCGGCCAGGTGGAGGCAGGAGGCAGAGGTCGGACCTGATGGAGGCCTGGACCCCAGTTAATCTTCATGTGTAGCAGCTCCCCTGTTCTCCTCCAATCAACCCAGTCACCACACTTCCACCCCAGGAGTGGGGCCTGCCTTCCAACCACAGTCATCTTACCACTTCCAAAGTGAGGCTCCCCCTCCCTCTGCCCTACCCCAGTCATCCCTCACAACCCCTGGAGTATGGCTCTTCTTCCCTCACCCTGTCCAGTCACCCCAACCCCTGCCTGGGTATGGCTCTACCTCCCCTCCACACCTATGTCACCCTTCCACATCTGGAGCATGTCTCTCCCTCCCCGACCTACCCCAGTCACTCACCTCCAGAGTATGGCTCTCCCTCAAACATCCTGCCGGTCACACTGGCACCCCTAGAGCCCTGGCTCAGATGGCAAGGGAAGGGAGATGGAGAGAGAAGCAAGTGATGGTTGAGGTGTTGGGGGGAAGGAGGGAGAAGCAGGGTTGGGGCCCTGAGGAAAGAGGTAGGGCCTCAGGGAAGACACAGAGCAGAGGGGGTGGAGGTGAGGTTCCAGGACTCAGTCTCAGGTTCTCACAAATTAAAACGTTGGTCAACCTACAAGCCAATATATGCATAGGGAGAAACAGTTAGCAAAAATTATGGATTATGTAAGAAAGAACAAATAATACTGTAAAGAGAACATCAATCCTGCCTTTCTGGCAGAGTCAAGAGAAAATAAGTTTCAATGACAGGCTGATTCTTGACAGTGAGTTAGAAGATTGATTTGTCTAACTCTAAGGAGGTGGCACTACCAATGCTGAGGACACAGAAGTACAGTTACCTACAGGTTCCAGATACTATCACAAATCATTTACAAATTAGCAACATCATCTGTTGTCCCAAATTAAAAGTTAATGTTTGGTTTCTTGAGAATAAAGACAGCTATAGACTGCAGGGCCCTGGGAAGTAACACCAGGAAGGATCCAGTTTTCCACAATAGTCATATTCCTTCTGCAAATATCCATGGCAACCTTATACTTTCATCTGCAACCCCCACTAAGCCTATGGGAATTAACTCCCAGAGACACATCTAAACTATGTCATCAAACACCCCTACTCCCATATTGACCACTGTTCCCTCTAAGCTGTGTGCATGTGCGCGCGCACACAAGTCATAAAACCCACGCACACAAATTCAACAGTGCTAATATTAGCTCAGATGCAATTTTTTTGCGCACACAACCTATATAATATTAGAGGGAACATTGCTGATGACAAGTACCTTTTCTTTCTGTCAGGTCTAACTGTTAACTCAGTTTCCCTCTGGCTCTGCCCCAATTTCCTTTTTGCAGCTAGAATAGTTTGACACTCTGGTCAAGCTGAGAAACTCCTCCTCTTCCAGGTTAACACCAAAGTTCAACTAAACAAAAGTCCCTTGGGGCTCTTTATAACTCACTCCAAGAAACCCATCTTCTGAAGACCTACAAGGTCTTTATATATACACACACACACACACACACACACATACATACACACACACACACACTATAAAGAAGCCAAAAAAAAAAAAAGATACAATTCTCAGGGCCACTCTAAAGAACCTCTGAAGGAACCACAATATTCAAAGAACTGAAGCACAGTTTCTTATGCAGGTTCATTCCATAAACAAGTGCGTTACTGGTTCATACGTTAATGAATTCCTCTCCATCCCAAATCATATATTAGTAACTGCTATTCTGAATACCAGGATAGTAAAATATTCACAACTTGAAGAGAATTATTAAAAAGTGTTTTCAACAGCAACACTTTAAAGGGATTTTCCATTAAACTGACATTTTGGAATAAGCACACAATTTCAAAGCAAAGCAGTGTCATGTCTCAAACTAAAAAGAGTACATATTAAATATTTACACATTCCCAGGCCGTAATAATGTGAAGTTGTGCATTGGGTGTTTTAAGCTTTAAGTTAATATAGCAAGGAAAGCAGCTCGAACAAAGGTGTAAATAAATAAATAAAAAGGATAATTCATCTACTTTCAATCTATAGGTGTGTCTACATTTTGGGGATTTTAATTGATATAGGTGGTCAGTATAGCCCTATAATGCAGCAGCCAACATGATAAAGGAGTTTGTCTGATGGTGCAGAAACACCATCTCCCCCAACAAAGTTAGCTACATGGACCTAAGCCCTCTTCTCTCAAAGCAGCTGTGTTCACAGTGGTGATTTCTTCCGCCTAGCTACATCAGTTGGAGGTGTGGTTTTTTCATACCCCTTGACCAATGCAGCTATGCAAATAAAATTTCTCAGTGTGGATCAGACTTAAAACAAAGGTATACATCTGGAACTTTCCTCTAGGAAAAATGGTCAGAACTATAGAAGTTTTTAGTGATGAGAAATGTGAAGATGCTCCAGCAACCTACCTTATGCCAGGAAGCATAGCATAGTAATATTAAGTCATTTCCACTTACAGCTGTTTTGTGCAAAAAGGAGTACTACCAAACGGATTGTTTCTTTTCATGTGTCATGGATGATTTGATTTGGGACAGCTCATTACTGCCACATGTCAGTTTCCACTTTTGACAAAAGAAGGCACTATCATCCAAACTCTCCTTTTACATGTGCTGAATTAAGGATGGCAAGCATGATGTTAACAGGTTTTGGAAGCAGTACAGATACAGCCACTTGATTTTGTAAAGTAGCATGCTAACAGTACTAAAGCTGGCAAAAGAAGCTTGCATACAGGCCATATAAGTTTCAAGAGCTGGTGCTCTACAATCTTGAAACCAGGCAAAAATAAGTAATTTTGCTACTCATTTCTGCTGTTTCTTCAAAATATTATTCTGTAGTAAATGATGGTCATATGACCCAGTAGTTAGCCTTGATTAGCTGGAGAGCAAAGGGACAGACTGTACAATCTAATGTGTTGCAATCTGTGTTATATCTAAGGTCTTTAAATGTTCTCCATCGTCATAGCATCTGAGTGCCTTACAATCTGATGCATATATCCTCATACCATCAGTGGCCTAAAGAAGTGCTATTATCCTCATTTTACAGAGGGACTGTGATGAAGTGACTTACCTAAGGTCACACAGGATGAACTTGAACCTAGGTCTGTTAAGTCCTATGCTAGTGCCCTGCCCACTGGATCATCCTTCCTGGCCTCCTTCGCTTTATCATATGACAGTGATACTACAATCACCATGGGTGTTTTAACAGGTACCCAATATTTATATTTTATTACTTAGCTCATTTTTAATCATAGTCTACCATACACATATGAGCATTTTATTCATGTATTTATCAATAAGGATAAGAACATGTTTTGATCACTTAAGTCAAACACAGTTTGAAGACATCAATAACAAGAACATACCATAAGTGATCATTTACCTGAGTTAACTGTGCAATATATAAATTCAGACAATATTGTCAATAAGAGATTTTACAATAAAGAAAAGTGTTTCAAGTAAAAAAATCTATACAATCGGTGCTTAAGATGACAATAAAATCATAGCCATTAGGAAAGAGTTCTAACAAGCAAACAAAATTAAACAGCTAATGTATGGTACATGATTACTTGCCTCTGCAATAAAATTAATACCTTAGTAGAACTGTAAGTATTAGCAAAAATACAAAAACAAGAAAAACCAGTATAAAATTCCTTTACTCCAAATGCAAATACTAGTCAAGAAATAATCTGACAGTCAAATTTTAATGCATACAAAATACTGTTCTTTTTAACAAATTAAACTTATTTATGAATGTAAATAAATAAGATAGTTGCACTGTACAGTGATATCCTCATTGTTTTATGCAGTAAAACTATGGATCTCTTCTTTGGAATATCCAAGATCCTGCAGAAACCTGAAAATCAGTAATCAAATTTGTTACTGTACACATTTGGAGAAACAAAATGCAGAAGAGTAAAGCTAAACTGCTTGTAGCAACAGTGCCTGGCCTGTTTCAGAAGACAACCTAACAAATTCAGTCCTGCTAAAGATGCAAATACACTAAGAACACATTCCCTGTCCACACAGGAATTCACACATACTGCATAAAAATGATGCGATATCAAATGCTAAAAAACTCAAGAATGTTCAATATTTTGAAGTATCTCGGATTTAATTTCCATTGAAATCTTGGAAAAAAAAGATTAAATATGTTGGTCAGATTCTATATTTTGTTCAATTCATGAAACTGCTCTGACTTCAACAAATTTAAGCAGCATTGATATCCGGTCCAAAGTTTTGTTTTCCTCACAACTTTTCTTTTTTCTCTATTCCATAGGTTTTTAGTACAGTTTTAATATGAATAGAAATACACTGAAAGCTTTTGTGTCTCATCAAGATTTTAATAGAATGGTGCCTTCAAATTCAACTCTTGTTCAATTGACACCACTTAAGTCTTTTCAATAATCCCCATGCATCAGATATATAAATGCCATTTAGAGAAAATGAGTTTCAAAATTCTTAAGCACTTACATCTATTAAAGTGTGTCACAGCTACAAAAAATAACTGGAAAATTACACTTTACTAAAAGGTAAAGCACTAACAACATACATGAACTGGTGAAACTTGGGCTGTAGTTGATATCTATATGAATGGGTGTTTCTAGAAGTTTTAAACTAACATGGTCCTGAAATTTTTGTAACCTATATTTACATAAAAAACAATGGTATACAATAGTATGAAAGTTTAAAAATACAAAATTTTCCTGATTGTAATCTATTCTTTTGTAATGATTTAATGCTTAAAAAACCCCAAACATACACATAAATGGTTTTACTTGCACATAAAGAAAATTCAAAATATTTTTTTCGAAGTTCTAAAATACATAGGGTAATAAAGTTATAGAGTTCATCTCATGTACAGAACAATTAGTTTTACACTCACCGTACGCCTTGCTCTGTGAAAACTGCTGGGCCGCAGACACAAATAAGTACTTTGGAGTCTTTTTTACTTCTTTGCACAAACTCAGAAAGGAGAGATGATGAAATTTTTCCCTGTTTCCCACTCCATTCTCTTGTTGGCTCTGAAAGAATAAACTGAACTTCAAACCTGCAAAACAGGAGGGCACGTAAAAAAACATTGCTTCCATACACCCATCTGTATCTCTATTATTGTGTATCAGGGTAGATAAAAATCATAGATTTGTTTGCTGCCAAGTTTCAAAGAACAGCCAACTACTGAACAGGTTGAGCTTATTGGCATAGCACCTGGAACATAAATTTAAGTTTATGCATGCACACTGTCTGGGCTACACAAGACAAATGCTAATTGCAGAAAAGTTAAGAAGTTGCTACAGTGGACATGTATGAGAATATAAGTGACAGAGGGCCCAAGCTGGAGGAATACCAGACCAGAAACTGAGGGAACTGTAATGAATGTAACTTCTTCTCTATGCATGTATCCACTCGCCCCTTTTCTTCACTGCAAACACATAATTACCTGTCTTCACTTTCAAAGCTTATCTGTAAACTATGATCTCAAACACACTAACAGAACATCAGCACCCACCTCAAATTTGCTCAAAATGCTAGCCTCCATCACCCACATGTTATATAGGCACCTTTGTGTTTTCTCCCATGATGCCCCTCATGCTTGGGAGAAGCTCTCCATAAATATCTACAAAAACTAGCATATGTTCCTCCAAAGGCCTCTGTTAGACTCTCCTTTTCCAGAAGTCCCACCAACCACCTTCACAATGGTTAGACTGCTGGCGTATAGAGCTCACCCACTATCCTACTGGCCAGTATTTTCTCACTGTTTCCTTATATTCCCCTGTCTATTTCTATCCATCTTTTGTCTTGTCTTATTCAATTGTAAGCCTTTGGGGGCAGGGACTATCTTTGTTTTGTGTTTGTACAGACCCTCACATAACTAGGTCCTGGTCTAGCACTAGAGCATTAAAGTTCTATAATAATGTAAATAATACACAATTTACAAATGAAATTCTACAAAACTATTGAATACCTTTTATCTGCAAGGGCTAACTCCTCCAGCTGGCTTCTCCAAAGTATATCATCTTCTGTTTTGTTGAAGAACATCAGCTTCACTGTTCTTAAAAAGACAAAATACATACACCCTTCAATATCAAGCTTCTAATGATATGTTAATTTGTAGCAACTAGTAAACAAAAAAAAAAAAACAACTGTACATCTCCAGAACATACTGAATTATGCAGCAATTTAAGACCTATATTCTCTTATGGCCAAGAATGGCATACATTTTCTAGCAATTCTAAAAGATTTAGTAATAGGACTATAAACAAAGTGACTGCAGAACAATTTATAAACTACAGAAATATCAAGTAATTGACTACAGTGGTGATCTACCTGACAAAAATAACAGATAAAAGAGTCGTGTCAGCTGCCACTGAAACATATCTAACCTTTCGGGCAACTGGATGCATCAGCATGATGGTGACCAATGCTTCATGCCCTCTGAAGTATATTAGACCCATATATTGCTGCACTATCTCCTCTCACAACATTCCAGTTTAGTCTGAACAATACAGTGTTCTTATGTGTCCTTTATCTGTACACGAAATTTTACATGGCCTGGAAGCAGCCACAGCTGCAGAAGGAAGCCCTACAGTGGGTCACAGCAGCAGCCCCAGCCCAAGGTCTCTGCAGCAAGGTCCCAGACCCAGACCCGGCAGCAGGAGCAAGCCCCACAGTGGATCCCAGGAGCAAGCTCCAGCCCTGGCTCTCACCACGTCAAACCCTGCCCCACCACCCTAATGGCCCTGAGTGCTCTTATAGACATGCAGCCCCCCAACCTTGGAGAGCCAGGGGATCCCACAGCTGCAGGAACCTGACCCTCAGCCTGGCTCAGGGTCACACATTATTATACATTTTCTGCCCTGGGCCAGTGCCATGTCTGGCTGCAGAGCAGGAGATTTTAAAATGCCCTACCCCTGCCTGAACCCAACTCCCAGGCATATGCAGGTGACCAGGGCAGCCTCCCTGTGTTACATAGGCATGTTCCTTGCTCCTTCAGCTCTCCAGAGGTGCAAGGGGTATCTTTCAGCCTGCCCATGACATGTTCCTCACTATGCCGTGGCCAGTGGCAGATCAGGGGTTGCAGGGCACCTGGGCCTCTTCCATCAGTTGGCCTCCCCTGGTGCCATGAGACCAAGAACTGGGAGGGTGGGGGACTAAGGCCAGAGGCGCCCTCGCTGGTCAGCCCAAAGGGTGGCAGGGTCAACCAGCACACATGTAATGAGGCTTCCAAAGCAGTCCAAAAGGCTATGCTAGAGGCTGTAGTGCATGCACACAAGTCAGCCCCACCACCCGCAGGGCCGGCCAGCCTAGGAGTGGGGTGGCACCTTAAAGCTCAGCATCTGGGCCAGCCTGCCCTACTCCCCTCCCCAGTGCCAGTCTGCTGACAGGGTGGAGGAGCCCCCACATTGTGGTGGGCCTCTGGGCACAGGTCCCACTGACCTGTGTCGTAATCCGCTCCTGGCTGTGACACACTTTTGTGTCACAGCACAGAGGTTAAGAACTGCTGCTCCATCTGGTGGATGGATGGAGATTTCAATTCTTTCTATTTAACGATAACAAGTAATCATTTTAGTCTCCAGTTAAAGGGTTAACGTAGACATATATTTCAGGGTTAAATGTGAGTGATGAGAGTCAGGCAGTTCACACCTATCTCAGTCTTACTGTATCAGATAACCTACAGGCTCAGTCAGATATCAGGATTAGTTTACATTAAGCTTGCATTTATTTATTTTACAGTCTAGACACTATTTCTAAAAAATAAACACTTATATTCTGGAGCACAATTATGTGGGAAATTTAAAAATAATAAACAATTAAATAGCAATCTATATGGCCATGAAACAGCATTTTCACAGAGTCTTGATCCTAATCCTCACTATGTAGAATATCAGTCAAAACATTACAATCCAGTGAAGAAAGGGGAAAATGAGCCATCTGGGCCCAGGCTACTCTGAGGGCTTGTCTACATAAGTTAGTTACTTCAGATTAAAGTAAAGTGTGAATTTAAAGTGCTAGAGTTATTCCAGAATAAGAGTGTCCTAAGGGAGAATAATTCCAGAATAGCTACACCAATTTCCCCATATAGACAAGCCACTGAGAAGGAGAGTTGTGGATACTTTATTGTCTGCTTTGCACATACGCAGTCATGAAGATGCTGTATTGTTCTTTACTTTGTTGCAGCTAGGGCACTACTTCACACTTCTGGGAAATCACTTTCTCCAAGAGTGACTGAAGCCAAACATACCTTAAGCAGAGGATGAACTGCTACCAACAGCAAGCTCATCGTCTGCTTCCAGGAGAAAAGGAAACAGTTCTTACGTCCTGTATCTCATCATTGTTGTTAACTGGAGAAAGGAGGAATTCCAAGAACTCTAGATGCCACAAAAGAAGTTGCAATGATATGTAGGATTTTGGGAAACAGCCAAATACAGGGACAAAAGAGACATAGTGTTCAATTTTA
Source organism: Podocnemis expansa (assembly GCA_007922195.1). Lineage (NCBI taxonomy): Eukaryota > Metazoa > Chordata > Testudines > Podocnemididae > Podocnemis > Podocnemis expansa. The sequence goes on along the minus strand of ML681979.1, from coordinate 34,970,693 downwards.
GAAATAATTTGTATGCTAGTTGAGTGGTTGGTACATGACAAATTAGGTTCAATATAGAACTCCAGATCTCCATTTCCTTGGAAATGAAGAAAATTAAGTTTGTTACAACAGTTAAGCACTGTCAAACAAACTGAAACCATATCCCATTTCTACATCTGCTACTTTGGCCAGTAGTTACTGATATGGAAATGCCTCCTGAACAGTGAGAGCTTCTGGCAGAAAAATGGGACTTCAGAATAAGTGCTATAGGGCTGGCTGCCTCACTTGCAAATGCACTGTGGATACAAACTCTTGTAACAATACTGCCCAGTGCTTTTAACTGCAAGTGCTAAACATGCTATGATGCAATTCTGGGAAGGATATAAAAAAAACCAGCTAACCTGTCCTAGCGGCAACATTCTCCAGTGGCATTATTTCTGAAAATAATCAGGGGAGCATGTAGTTATCTTACTGGTAGTCAAACTGCAAAATGCTCTGAGGTCCCAGGACAAACAGGAGTTGCCAGAACCATAATAAGGTCCCAAGTGCATTTCTAGAATATAACCTTTAAGATAATTACAATATTCATTTGAAAAGATAAAGTTTTTTTTTCTTTTTTTCAGTTTTACTGCAATTCCTGATTTTCTACCACTTCCTGAAAAAGCAACTAGTCTCTTTTACTGAACCAATCATATACAGGAACTTGTGAGAAATCAACATCAAATGATTAAATGTGCAAGTTCTAATTTAACAACCACAGTTCTACAAAGCCCTTTGTGGCAATTCATACATCAGCTGTGTCACTGTCAAATAAGAACATTAAAACAGCCATACTGGGTTAGACCAATGGTCCATCTAGTCCAGTATCTTGTCTTATGACAGTGGCCAAGGCTAGGTGCTTCAGAAGGAATGAACAAAACAGGAATAATCAAGTGATCAGTCCTGTTGGCCATTCCCATCCTCTGGCAAACAGCAACCCCTGCCTACCCTGGCTAATAGACACTGAATACATGACAATGTTGTATAACTACACTGTCATATATAAAGGTATTTTTCTCTATTATATTAAAACAAAGATGCCTGAACGTAAGAAAATCTGGGGATCAAATGCGGCAATTTAACAGGGACATTTTTAGAACACAATAAAGTAAAAAATGTATTATGAATATAATTGATTTAATAGCACTCATCCATTTTCAGTCCACACAATAAGAAGAAAAAAAAACCCACAAAAATTAAAAGCCCCTCTCTCACAACTTTCAGAAGAGAGAATCGGTTTCAAGAGAAAAAGAAACGTGAATGACACATAAGGAACCTTCAAGATTAAGTAGATTGTTAGAAACACTCATGATCCTCCACCAATTTCAATACCAATGGTACCAACTTAAAGTCAGTTCCCCATTTTACAGGCATTCCTTATAGAAGCTAGAAGACAACTCTAACCCTAACCCAAAACCTCTGAGAAAACATCTTGCTGCACTCTGAACAAGGTGACAGAAGTCCTATTGAGAACCACAATAAGCAACTCTGAGGGTATGTCTACATTTTGGCATGATCTAAAGTTTATGTTGATATGTCAAATTAATAAAACCCGAGGCATGTCCACATCACACTCCATGCTCCAGCTTCTTGAGTCCCCATTTGTTAGCTGTTATTTCAACTTCAGAAGCATTGCATTGTGGGTAGGAGTCCCACAGAGCAATGATGAAGAGCCCACCCTCTGCACTGGCTCCATGCCACTTGCCAGTTTCCCCATCTCTTGCCCTGGCCCGACATCACATGCTGGTTCCCCAAAGCTATTTGCTGATGATGTGGCCAATATGCAGAATACCAGGACAGACTGAATTGCAAGAACAGAGAATTCTGGGATAGGTCCCAGAGGCCATTAAAATCGCATTACACTGCTCTCTGTACACACTGATGTTAAATCACATTAATAAAATCACATTAAACGCTATGCCTCCTGTAGGGATGGATTTATAATGTCAACTTGCAGCAGCAAGTAATTCGACTTTTTAACCACGAGTGTGTATGCAGGCTGCAGAAGGTTGATTTAAACCACATTACATTGATCTAAGTGCTCCGTGTAGACCAGCCCTGAGTAGGTTCTGCAAGTTCACAGGATAAAGAAGAGTCTATGCATGTACAATAGATTTCATGCCACACATGAAACATAGTCTTCTATAGAAAGGATAAGGTCAAAAGTAATGCCAAAATTCTTTACTGTCAGTGAACTTGCTGAGCAGTGGTGAACAAACAGGGAACGTAAAAGAATGAAAGCATCTTCATAAACATCTTTACCCTCCAAGGTCTTGCTTTCTCAGAATTAGGGATAAGGAATTCCCCATATGTTTTACTAGCAGTACTACCTATACATTCTTCTAGATAACTAAAATGCTGATCTTTTGGGTTCCATGGAGCAAGGGACATTTATATACTACCTGCTACCAATGCGCACCACCAAGCAGCAATCAGTTGTCATCTACACCCAAAATCTGCAGATGATGTAAGTGAATGCAAATTTCCCTGAAACAGAAAAGGCTTTACCAAGATACAGCACATCTAATTCATTTTCTGTTACTCGGTTACTCCTGTTGAACTGTTTTAAGTCTTTTACCCTCTACTTCTTCAATAAACATTAATCCAGCTTGGAATATGAACTATGAGGAGTATACACACCTGAGACTACAAACATTAGTCAGAACATAATTGAGTAGGTTAACCATTGGTGTGAAGCCTGTGCCTGCTGCCAATAAAAAGAGATCTTCTAGAGTCTGGACTTGCGACTTCTTGAAGCTGCCTTCAGGAGTGCTCACAGAAATGCAGTCTCCTGTATAACAAAACCCAGAACTGTGAATTTAAGGAAGTAGATGTCAGAATACTGGTGAACTATTCTATTCAAGCTCTTACGCTGCCCTCATCTTCGTAGTATTTGAGTAGGTTCAAGGTCCACATTAACATGATTAATATCTGTCACATGTGGTTAACTCTCTCTTACTCTGCCACCAAGGAAACAATGTTTTGGAGGAGTGAGGGGATTAGTATACATACACACACAGTCATGTTTTTAGATTAGTGATGACAAAGTTAAAGTGTGCCTTGAACTTGGAGCAGTAAGCATTGAGGTTTGTGCTAACACTGATTAGATAAAAATAAACTATGGGGTTGTCCCCCCCAAATAGCGGAAATCTTTTATACAATATACCTAAAAAGAAACTTTGCAGTAAGCTAGATATAAGTCTTTAGAAAAAAATACGGAAAATGTAGACCTCAGTGTGATATTTTAAAACATACAGTTTCTAACAAGACTAGATAGAATAAGGCTAAATTCACAGACTTTAAATATTGAAAGTAACATAGAAAAACACACACAAGAAGGTACCAACATAAACAGCCTGCAATGGGAAAACATACATATTAATGATTTAGTGAAAGAAAACACTTACCAATTTGCAGGTGGTCAAGTTTTGGTGTGAACAGTCCACTGGGATAAATTTTGATCATTAAAATTAGATGTGTACTATCATGGTGAGATGGTTCTTTGAAATCCGATTTCAAGGAGAAACATACAGGTGTATATGGCTTCACTATCTCAGTACCTATGCAAACAGAAGAAAAGAGCAAAAATCAAACATAGCACAAATGAAGATTCATACCAAAACATTTTAATGTGATTGTAGTCATTAGACAATCTGCCTACTCCTATAACCTCTCAGCAGCTGTTCCAAATTTTTACAAGTTATTTTTTTAATAAAACAGGTATTAGCATCAAACACAAAGAAAAGTAAATGCAGACAAATGCTATTTCAGATTTAAATGAACCAACAATAAGATAAGCATCAGCTTACTTACTAATGACTCCTGTTTGCTCAGAGGGCTGTTTCCTCCTCCCCTCAGCCAATGCCAGCAGCCCCCTTTCACCGAAAAAAACCCCAGCCACTGACTGAGAATTCAGCAGCAGCCACCGCTGAAGTGCACCACGCTGACAGCGCCAATCCTGGCAACTTCTTTCAGTGATGGGTGGCCAGTCCCAGGCACATCAAAAGAAGCTGCGCGCAGACCACCCCCTCACTGCCAAAAGACACTGCCGAAGCTGCACTTTCGGTGGCGTGCCTGGGGACCACCCTGTGCTACCAAAAGAAGCTGGCTGGAATGGCACTTTTGGCTGCGTCCCTGGGGATCATCCCACCACCACCTGCAGAGGGCATCACATGCTGCTCTGAATCAGCTCATGTGCTGCTCTTGGCAGGCACATAAGGCGATACTGACCTCTGTGCTAGCCCAAAGACTAACCCTACCAACAAGGTAAAAATATCTCATCCCTCTCCAGACCCTTTCCGCCCTATTCCAAGCATTTACTTAATGCTGAAAAGAAAGTTTATCTTAATACATGCTACCACCCACCCACCCACACGTCAAGATGGGTGCTCCTGTGGGTTCTCCCTTTCAGATGCACATTTGCCTTTTTGTGCCCTTAATCAGAGATTTCTATCTAGCAGTACTCATTCAGCTTGTACGCGCACACTATATCTGCTGATGGCAGACAATGCTATAGGTGGGTGTACAAATAATCCTCTTTTAGTTCCTTCTCTACTAAGTCATTCTCTAAAGCAGTGGTTCCCAACCTTTTCTCTGCCGTGCCACACCTTGATACCTTCAAATTTTTCGAGGCACACGACCATTAAAAAACATTATATTCAAATTAACTTAAAATACTTATGAATATTCATGAGCCATGGCACAGTGTTTCAGAAATGCTGCTGTAGGGTAGCAGGGGTAGCGGAGCAGGGGTGGCAAAACAGGGAACGTCAGGAGTGGTGTGCAGTGGCAGGAGTGAGTGTGGGGAGCAAAGCAGGGCAGGGGTGGCAAAAGAAGACAAGGGCAGCCATGTGGGGAACAGCACAAGGGTGGCAAGAGAAAAAGGAAGAACAAGAGTGGCTTTGTGGGGGGGGGGGGTGAAGAGAAATGGGAGTGGCAAGGTAGGGCAGGCTAGCATGGTGCAGCACCCATTTCCCCCTTCTCCACAGTGGCTCCCTGCCACCCAGGGCAAATCCTCACCCCACTGCTGCTCCCTCCCACCCCAGTGGATCCCATCTTCCCTTCCCCAGCTCCCTGCTGCCTGTGATGGACCCTCCCATCACTGCAGGGGCCAGAACTAGCCCCCCCCCCACCTACACCCCCCCCCACAGCCACCCAACAACCCCAGCTACACACCCCCTCCCACCTACCTCTGCTATGCACACACCTGCCCCACACAACGCCCAGCAGCCCTCCCCCCAAAGCCCTTACTTGGGCTGTTTGCAGGCTGGCTGACACAGGCTGCTCCACCGTGCAGGGGGAGATTCACATACTTCCAGCCTTCCCTTGCTCTCTGCTGGCTGGGCTTAAGGTGGAGCAGGGTTTAAGGTGGAGCCACTGGAACTCTGCGTTCAGGTTGCTCCAGCTATTTCTAGGAGGACCCTGGAACTCCGCACTCCAATGCCTTCCTCTATTTTTGGGGGGCCCAGGGACCCCAGAGCTGTGTTCTGGTGCCTTCCGCCTTACTTTAACCCATCGCTTTTCCTAGCCCTGAACAGCCACGTGACTGGGCTGAGCAGGAAGGAACTTTAACGTCAGCTTTTGGGGATGTTCGCGGCACTCCATTGTGCCACGGCACACTGGTTGGAAACCACTGCTCTAAAGAACAATCACAGCAGAGAGGAAGGAGTGCAGTAGTGGAGCACCCATAGGGACACACACATTGAAGAACTACAGATAGTGCACAAGGTAATAGTTCCTCCTTCTTAAAGGACATTTTGAAGATATCTGACTAAGCGGGATTTTTGCTCATGAAAGCTCATGCAATAAATACATTTGTTAGTTCTTAAAAGTGCCACAGGACTCCAAGTTTGTTTTGCTGAACTAAACTAACACAGCTATCCCTTTGCAACTTATCCCCAAAGACAAGAGCAGGCAGCCACTGGTTCAAACAAATGTCCCGTAAGGTAGCAGAGGACCAGACCGAGTACCAGGGTGGAGCCGGGTGTCTAATGAGAGTAAATGGGTTGCTCAGAACCTTCCTAAATCTACACAATACCAGGTAATGAAAAAAATGGAAAATGCCTTGACTGGAGAATGGTAGCTAGATGTACCTTGACAAAGCTGATGGATAAAATGGACATCTTAAAATCCAGCACATAATTTAGGGTAAGGGAAAGGGACTCCAGTTCAGGTTGGAGGTACTGATGACCAACATGCCAGTGAGGCGTTTTCTTCCATTCCTGCAGGTTAGTAGTGTGGCTTGATGTATTTCTACTGTTTAGCAGTAAGTGCTGAACCTCCCCAGTGCAAAAACCTCTATGCTCAAGAATCATCCAGGAGTCATACTGCAAGATGAAGAACTGCCAAACTGAGCTGAAGCACACTACATACATCCTGACACAGCAGATCAAAAATAGTCAGGAGCCTGACTGGCAGTTGGCCACAGAGCTGAAGCAGGAAAGAGTATCAAATTTTGAATGGCCAGGGGTGTGCTGTGAGAATAATTCTAGCCTTGACCTATTTGATCTTGTTCATAACCCTTAGAATTAGGGATGCTGGGAAAGAAAGGCACAGAACTGACTTCTTCCAAGGTAGAAAGAAAATAACTCCAGGAGAGATGACCCAGACACCCCTAAGACAGTGTTTCCTAACCAGTTGGTCATGGCATGCAGGTGAGCTGTCAGGCCTGAGCAGGTGTACACGGACATCTTCAAAAAACTGTTCAGAGTTCTGGATTGCTTCATGAATATTCATGAGTTCACTGGGAAACTATATAGTGGTATGCCTCAAAATAATTAAAGGTACCAAGGTGTGCCACAGCAGAGAAAAAGTCACGAACCACTGCCCTAGGAAAGAGAAGAGGGCACTTTCTGTTTCCTGAGCTGATGAAAATCTGTCTCTGGACACCCCCATCTCTGGAACATGTCTTTGAGGACATGAGCGTCCATCACCTATTCGTAATCATGAAAGAAGTGTCTGTGAGGGCATCTGCAGCAGGAGTATTCCAGGTTTCTGGAAGGTAGCTTCTTGAAATTTGATTATGGTTGGCTATGCACCAATTCCAGAGTTTTATAGCTTGTTCCTGTTTCCTTGTTGATGGAAAACATGAAAGATATTGTTCATCACTACCCTGACTGCTTTGCCTCCAACAAAGGGCAGGAAATGGAGGCAAGCATTTGTAACTGTCCTGGATTCCAAGAGGCTGATGCAGAGACTGGTTTTATGAGCCATCCAACTTCTTGGAACCACGAAGGAGCTGAGGTGGGCTCCCCATCCTAAGAGGAATGATTCTGCTGTTGGAGTCACTGAATCTGTGTGGGAGGGGGAAGGCATACTTGTGCAGATTGTGGAATTGCTTTGTTCTCAGTTCAGGGAGTTCTTTACATTCAAGGGAACTGTCAGCTGTCTGTCCAAGACATCCCGGGTCACAGGCTAGGCAGTTCTCAACCAGCCAATCATCCCTCCAGTACTGGCAAAGTCACAGATCTGTCTAAAGGGAGGTACAGTCTGGCTGTTGCTCAGTCCAAGTACGCACTGTAAACTGAACTGCTTGTGTGCTAACATGTTACATATTAATTGGTACATGTAAACCCTGCTGGTGCACACTAAAGATTCCCAAGAATGCTTTAAAATAGTGCTGCAGCCCTAAAAGCATGCAAATGCCAAAGGGCATGGGGGCATCTCAGTATGTAATAGTACGCATCAGCTGACTTAACCAGCTCAGTGTACCACAATTCACTGTTGTCATAATCTGTATCTAAAAGGTGTTATATGTCTTAAGGGTTTCATATGTGAACTGGTAACACCCTGGTTATTAATATTATTGCTTGGTATAGGTAGGAGTGATATAGGAAAAGTTATAAATATGTGCTGGAAATATGTTCTTAAATATGGTTGGCAGGCAGGACTTAAATCACTCCATCCCAGACAAAGAAATGTAGTCCATCTGCTTGAATGTGTCTTCAGCATAAACTGAGACTAGAGACAATGAAAACACATTTACATAAAAGATAAAACTACCAAACAATAATTAGGGGAGACAGCCAATTAACTATCTCAACAAGGTAGGGAGAATGAAAATATTAATATGGCATCAGCTCTCCAGTAGACAGAAGACATCAAGCCCTCCTCCGACTTCCTGACTTTGAAAACAAAGATAAAACATTGAAGATATACACAAAGAGAAAAAACATTTTGGCATCCTTCACTTGAAGGGACAAAGAAACCTAGTGCTTTGAATTTTCTGTTGGATCCTGGCTAAGAACTCTCCAGGTATAGTGCAAGAACCACTGTGATGAGAAAACTACTTTGAACAAAAGACTAGTTTGCTAAGTTTTCATCTTAGAAGCAAATTTTTACTTTTGTTTGTTTGTAACCATTTCTACCGCAATTCCTCCTACTTGGTATCACTTAAATAGCTGGGTTTTTTGTTAATAAACTTGTTGTATTAAACAGTAATCTCTACACTGTTTCAAACTGAAGAGTAAAAACCACAGCCAATCTAACAGACTGTGTACTGTCTCTTTAAAAGAACGGGTGAACTTAAAACCGTATGAGTGCTACAGTGAAAAGGGCTCAGCACTGACTAGGCTCGGGACTATTGGCGTCATGTTGTAAGGAGTAACCAGACTGCTGGGGTCCAAGATCTAAGTCAAAACTGTACAGCACAAAAACACCTAACGTTAAAGGGCAAGTGGTGACAACCTCTTACTGGTATGAGTGACCCCATAGCATATCACAAACAGTATAACGTTAAAACATACTAGGTAACATTAAAAAGATTACTCTCTTTCCAACATAAACTGTAATCATTGTCCCCAAAAGCCCAGATTTTGGACAGCTACACAAAATTAAAAAATTGCTGTTAATGAATGCCTCAAAATAGAACCCCTAAAACGTGGAAGTTCATTATTTAAATAGCATATAGATAGAGATACAGATATAGACGTAAATATTTGCTCTCTCAAAAGTTAAAGAAATTCTCAAACAAAAGACTTCATTTAACATTACTTAAGGTTCCTCTCATTATCAACTAACCCATAAAAATGAAATGAGGAAATCTGAAGGTCAGGATTTAATCAGGATCAAAAGGTTGCAGAGTCAAAAATTAAACTTATGAAATGCCAGACTGAACAGAATTAAATTTGGCATACCTACAGTAGTGCAAGTACATCAGTCACTGTAGCACTTCCATGCAGACATGACTTAAATCACTGGAAGTTTCTAGCCATTCTAGCATAGTCTACATCGTGAGTTAGGTCAATTTAGCTACGAATTACGGGAGCCAAATTAAGGTTGCATGCTCAACATTCCTTCTGGCATTTCCTAATTTAAGAATTCTTGACTTTGCAGAATTTTAATTCTTTTTAATACTTAACTTTTTATTTCCTAATTTTTTATGGTTTAGTTTAATAAGAGAAACTTTAAGTAAGGTTGAAGTATTTGTTTTTGAATTCTGCTATGTTTACTACAGTAAGCAAAGTATAATAAAATGGCTGGAGTGGCCATGACTACAATTCATATTCTTTGTGGCTCAAAAAAAGACCTGGGAAACAGCTGGCACACACTGGAACATAAGAATGATAGGAACAGGAAAACTGGTAAGTATTAGATTAAAAAGCTGACAACTAAAAGATGAAGGCGCCATGTGATATTTTATACACATACAGTTTTATTTTGGAAGGTCGTGATGGCACTATTTCAACACAGTTATATGTTTCAAAGAAAAGCAAAGATTAACACCAGTTATTGAAAGGGGGTGGGGGGACAAAAAACCAGTCAGCTATGTCAATAGTATGGATCAAAGGAAAGACATCTGGAAAGATTATTTCCCTGGCATAGCAATCCAGTGAGACAGCTAGTACACATTAGTAACTGTCTGGGAAGCAAATAAGTTCTAACGATTGTTTGGGGATTTTGGCACACTGCAAGCTGCCACTGAAGTACTCAGTGCATGTGAACCCTAATTCTCCATTTTAATAGGAAGAGGCCTTATAATGGATACCAGATGAACGCCATCATGCTGTTTCCCTCCGCTCATTTCAAAATAAAGATAATTCATATATTAGATCTGCAGGATGTATGTGATGTCCATTTTTGGCACCATGAAGGCTCTGTACAGCCACAGAAGTGATATTAGATTTGCAAATTTTTTGAATTGTCAATGAAGATCTCTGTATTTACTTTCTAAAATTTAGTTATTTACATTTGCCAGACCACCCACTTGATCTAAAATGTTTCGCCATCTCTTTATACCCTGAAAAGGGATAAGAAAAAGTTAAGAGCTCCATCTTCCACCAGTCTGAGAACAAGGATCTAGTGCTGGAATGATTAAGCTACCACAAAAGGTGGTTTTTGTTGTGTGTTCTCTGGCTATTTTTACCCATTATTTTGCTTCAGAATTCACACGTACAATTTTCAAATGAGAAGCATGGGCTGGGCATCAGTTAGTTGTTCTAAGAATAGGCTGGCCCCTTTACATTGGTTTTCTGATTGGTCCATGAGTACTTTTTAGCCACTTCAGGTGTTCTGCTTTTTTCTTCTTCCCTTCTTCCTTTTTAGTAGGGAAAAGCTGTGACCTCCAAGTAATTTCTCTCTTTCAGCTGCTATTGCAGCTACCATTAGTTGCTCTGGTACTTCTTCAGGTCTGAATTTTTAACATAGCTGCTCACTGTGGAATGAAATGGCCACAAACTGCTGCTAGGGCAGGGCAGTCAATTGAAGACAGATTGTCTAACTCCCAATATGCACCTTTTGTTAGTAATGAACATATGCCTCCCTTGTGAAAAAGATTGCTGCTGGTGCACAGAGCTCTTAAGTTTGCCATAGACTGTTTTTCTGTTCTGTCTACTGCTACATCCCACACCGCTTCTCTTCAAATTAGAGGAGTCATTTATTTTCATCCACTAAATAAAAGAACTGTATAACTCTCAGCTCAGAAAAGTTATATAAGCTCTCAACACCGAGGCCACTCTCCAGAACAGAGATACTTGTAGATTAATTAACTGGAACCCTGGATTTCTGACAACAGGAACAAACAGCAACTAAATGATACATTTAGGGAAAGATGTCATACAAAAGAATAGGGTAGCTAACTCCCTTGACTGTTTGTGTATACCTAAGAGACTAGTTTTATTTAATTTTAATAAAACTAGTTTTGAGTTCTGCTGGTCACAGTTCAGAACACCAGCATGTGCATTTCCCCTCAGTCATCCAGCAAGGATACCAGGTTTCCAGTTTCCCAGCCATTTCTTTTCTTGGGTGGAGACCCTTGTGACAGGGCAGTTCCATTCTGTTACTCCTAGCAGAGACAGACAGCTTGATTTCTCTTCACAGACTGATAACAGAACAATCGCCAACAATTGTAGTTTTTATCAATTCTTTTTACATAAGCCTATTTTATTTCTAAGGTAAAAGCATGACAAATAAAACAATAAAAACATCTACCCAAATTCTAATAAGCATACCAGAGATCACCCCAAACCTAATATAGCGTCTCAGTAGAACAGTCTTTCCAAGCACTGCTGAAGGGGTTTCTTTTTGCAGTGCATCATAGTATCAGCTCAAAATAAGTACTCATAACATGAGCCCACCCTTTATGCAGTTTAGGGATCTTTGATCTGGAGCCTCCAAGGGCAGGTAAATTAGTACCCCCGTGCTTACTAGTGTCAAAAATTCCAAAGAGGTAGCCGTGTTAGTTCAGTTCAGCTTAAAAAAAACCCCAAGAAGTCTGGTAGCACTTTTAAAGACTAACAAGCTCATTTATTGCATGAGCTTCCATGAGTGAAAATCCTACTTCAGACTCTTGAAGATGGGGGACTTACAGAATGGCAGCAAAATAAATGTAAGGGCGTGTAAGTCATAGGATCAGGTCAGACTGTTACAGCAAATCAAAGCATTTGTTTGGATTCAACAGTGGATTACAGCAACTAGCAGGGAGCTTGAGGGCGGGGAGGAGAGGAAAGCAAAATTACATGTTGTAATGGGAAACAAACCCATAGCCTGTTCAGCTCTGAGTTCACGGTGACAAATCTGAATTCCAATTCTGCAGTTTCTCTTTGAAGCTTTGATTTCTTATTCATTTGCCTGAGTACAGCTATTAACAGACCAGTAATGGAGTGATCAGGAAGACTGAAGTGTTCTCCCATTGCCTTTTGAAAGTTGTTTCTGATGTCAGATTCGTGTCCATTTTTAATTTTGCACACAGACTGTCCTGTTTGTCCAATGTATGGGGGGGGTCCTATCTGGCACATGATGGCATAAATCACATAGGTGGATGAGCAGGTGAATGAACCCCTGATGGAGTAGCCACTTGATTCGTTCCTACGACACTGTCTTTTGTGCAGATATGTGGGCTAAATTGGCAACATGGTTTGTTTTAGGGTGTCTGCTTTAATGTTTCAAATGCTAGTTTCGAAAGTGTAAATTCAAAATGGGTCATTTGCATTCCCTTTACCCCCAGGTCACTCCTAGGAAATCCACTTTCTACATACTGATCTAAAACCTCCTTTGAAGTGTCCAATATCTTCCAAAGACTCCACTAGCCAGTCTCTTAGAGAAGTTACATACATGTAATTCCACAACAATATTTAGACAACTGCATTTTTAATCCAATAAGATTTAATTCTATTCAATAAAGTTCATCTAAGATACAGCAGGAAATGGTCAGTAACATGCCTAATTAAGAAAAAACACTTTTATTGAATAATATTAGTGGATAGAAGCTTACCTGCAATAATTTGTTTGAGGTATATGTGTTGCCCAACAGGAACCTGAAGATGAGTGCCCCTTGGCAACATTAAGCAGAAAAGTTTGGTGTCATGGGTAACTTCTGTCTTAGAAACCAGTTTGCACTTTCTGTAATACAACCCTAAAAAAAGAGAAAGATTGAGAGGTTTTTGAGTTTGTTTGTTAAAATGGCTGGTAAAGCAGCAGTCATGTTAGGCTCTGAAGTACAGAAGCATTCAGAAAATGTATTCGTATTTGTAAGGGGTTTCTACCTTCTGATAAGTCTAATTCTGGCCTTCTATTCTTTTGCAGCTGTTAAAAATCTATTTAGGTCTGGTAACTGAATACATATCTCAATGTTATACTATCAAGAACACATCCATGAATTTGGATTATCGACTGGCATATTGATTGGGAAGATCAGGAAAGAGAAGAGATGGTAATGGGTGGCAAAACAAAGGTGAAAAATGTAATGTATATGAAATTTCTTTTTTTGGACTGATTATACCAGTAGAGAAAGTTGCCTTAAAACAAACAAACAAGCAAGCCAGCCATCTTCCCATAAATTTAGACCATATAGATCTGTTTATGTTAGCATTTGGAAAGAATCTTACACTACTGGTGATAGCAACCATGTTAGTACTAGTGCATACAAGGTAGAGGTGTTTTACCACCATGTATGATGGTGAATTGCCTACTGCTCCCACTCCTGCTACGACCAGTGGAGCTACAACAGTGAGCGATTTCCCAAAACATGTTTACATACAAAGCCTTTGTTGTTCATGCTTCAATAAATTCTTTTTAGCAATCTTGCTTTCTTTCTCATAACTGTACTGTGAACTTACATGAACATAGTGAGAATTTAGTTGGGTATAGGACATTTTGTTGTTAATCTGGATTTGCTGCAAACAAAAAGTTTTGATGTTTTCCTCAAAGAGTCATAAAATTTTAAGGCCAGAAGGGCCCACTGTAATCAATTACGACCTACAACTTCCTGAGTAACACAGTCCGTAGCATTTCCATGAATTAATTCCTGCTTCAAGTCTAATAGCTTGTGGTTAAACTAGAATATATCTTTTAAAGTAAAGCTGGAATGTTTTTTAAGAATTCCCAGTGATGAAAAATCCAAAAATCTCTACTAAATTGCTGCAATGATTAATTATCTATTTTGTTTAGAAATGTGTGTCTTTTTCCTTGTCTACTTATGAAATTATAATCATATGTCTGCATGAAGGAACTTAATCGTAATTTATTTGTTTATGAAGCGTCAGATGCTAGAAATTCCTTAACGGATTGTTAAAGCAGGAAAGGTGTACTATCCTCATTTTCCATTTAAATAAAATGAAGTCTTTTCGGGGTATTTTTTTGTTTACAGCTCAAATGTTTAGAATCAGATAACTTTAAAATGGTGACAAAGTTTAACTGCAGGAACAAGAGTCTTTATTCTAATCTATTCAATGTTAATCAAATATTAATGCTTATTAAGAGAATATTACAGAGGCACAGTTCATGACATTTTCACAGCATGGACTAAGAACTCATCTATTTTCCACACAAGTTATCATACCAACTATTTTAAAGTATTTATTTTAGGGTTGGGGTGTGGTTGGGGGGGGGAGCAAATTAAATATATAAAAATGGAAGCCTTAAAATTTCAGATGACACTTTGTAAAATTCTAACCCAAATATGGCTCAATTCTTAAAAGATTTAGATATTTAAATTTAATTTTAAAACCTGCAACCCAAAAGTACTTTTAATCACAATGGGAGGTGAATACCTGGCCGCAAAGATGGTGTTACTAGGAGGGCTTTGGCTTCCTCAACTATGGGGTGCTGTTCCAGTAAGGACTGCTAGGCAGAGATGGACTCCACCTATCAAGAAAGGGAAAGAGCATATTCGGATGTAGATAGGCTGACCTAGTGAGGAGAGCTTTAAAGTAGGTTTGAAGGAGGAAGGTGACCAAAGCCCACAGGTAAGTCACAATGAGGGAGACCTGGGAGAAGGGATGGAACTTGGGGGGAGCTGGGGCTGTAACAGCAGGGATAAGAGAGAGTCTGGTCAGAAATTGGGGGGGGGGGGATCAAATCAGCATTTAAAGTGCCGTAAAGAAGCCCTAATACCTGAGGTGAGTAGGGAAAGAGGACACTGGCAGAAACATCAAGGAGGAAGATACAACAGGAGAGACAAATGGCAGGGGAAAGTACGGCAATCGGCCCAGTATTTTAGGTGCCTACAGACAAATGCAAGGAGCCCGGGAAACAAGCAGGAAGAACTGGTAGTACTGGCACAGACAAGGAACTAAGATGTAACTGGAATAACAGAGACATGATGGGATAGCTTGCATGACTGGCGCACTGCCATGGATGGGTATAAATTGTTCAGGAAGGGCAAGGAGGGAACAAGAGATGGCACTATATGTAAACGAGCTTTATGACTGCTCGGCGCTCCACTATGAAAGTGGAGACAAGCCAGTTGAAAGCCTGTGGGTTAAGTTTAGAGGAGAGGGCAACAAGAGGGATGTTGTGGTGGGTGTCTGCTATAGAACACCATACCAGGAGGAGGAGGTTGATGAGGCATTCTACAGACAACTAGCAGATGTTTCCAGATCACGGGCCCTGGTTCTCATGGGGGTCTTTACCTACCCTGACACCTGCTGGGAGGGCAATACAGCAGTACACAGACAACCTGAGGAAGTTTTTGGAGAGTGTTGAGGACAACTTCCTGGTACAAATGCTGGAGGCACCAACTAGGAGCCTTGCACCTCTTGACCTGCTGCTCACAAACAGAGAAGAATTGATCGGGGAAGTAGAAGTGAATGGCAACCTCAGCAGCAATGACCATGAGAAAGAAAGGAAAGAAGCAGAACAGATGCTGGACTTCAGAAAAGCAGATTTTGGCTCCCTTAGGAGGCTAATCTGAAGGGGAAAGGAGTCCAAGAGAGCTGGCTGTATTTCAAAGAAACCCTGCTGAGGGCACAGGAAGATACCATTCTGATGTGCACAAAGAACAGGGAAGGTGCCCAGAGTGGCTTAGCAGAGAACTCTACAGTGAGCTGAAACACAAAAGTGAAGCTTACAAAAAGTGGAAGCTTGGACAGATGACTAAGAAGGCATATAAAAATATTGTTCGGGTCTGTAGGGATAAAACCAGAAAGGCCAAACAGCAATTGGAGTTGCAGCTTTCAAGGGACGTGAAGGATAACAGGAAAGGGTTCTACAAGTATGTCAGTAACAAGAAGAGGATCAGGGATGGTGGAGGTCCCTTACTGAATGGGGTAGGTATCCTTGTGGCGGATGACGCAGAAAAGGCTGAAGTACTCGATGCTTTTTTTTTTTACTTCAGTCTTCACAGGCAGGGTCAGCTCCCAGGCTACTACACTGAGTTACACAGAATGGAGAGAAGGAGAGCCACCTTTGGTGATGGAGGATCAGGTTAGGGACTACTTAGAGAAGCTGGATGTGCATAAGTTTATGGAGCAATATGAATTGCATCCGAGGGTGCTGAGGGAGTCCGCTGATGTGATTACAGAGCCACTAGCCATTATCTCTGAAAACTCACGGCGAACATGGGTGGTCCTGGATGATTGGAATAAAGCAAATAATAGGACCTATCTTCGAGAAAAAGAAGGACCCAGGGAACTACAGACCAGCCTCACCTCAATCCCTGGAAAAATCATGAAGCAGTTCTTCAAAGAATCCATTCTTAAACATTCTGAATTCAGAGGAAAATAGAGTGATCCTGAAGAGTCAGCATGGATTCACTAAGGTCAAATCATGCCTGATCAACCTAATTGCCTTCTATGATGAGATGACTGGATATGAGGATGCGGGAATAGCTATCG
Organism: Podocnemis expansa; assembly: GCA_007922195.1. Taxonomy (NCBI): domain Eukaryota; kingdom Metazoa; phylum Chordata; order Testudines; family Podocnemididae; genus Podocnemis; species Podocnemis expansa. The sequence continues at coordinate 34,954,125 of ML681979.1, read as the reverse complement.
ATGTGATATACCTCCACTTTAGCAAAGCTTTCGATAAGGTTTCACCCAGCATTCTTGTCAGCAAGCTAAGGAAGTATGATACAGATGAATGGATCATAAAGTGGATAGAAGGCTGGCAAGATCATCGGCTCAGTGGGTAAGGATCAATAGCTCAGTATCTAGTTGGCAACCAGTAACTAGTGGAGTGTCCCAAAGGTGAGTCCTGGAGCCAGTTCTGTTCAGCATCTTCATTAATGATCTGGATGATGGGATAGATTGCACGCTCAGTAAATTTGTGGATGACACCAAACTGGGGGGGGAATGGTAGACATGCTGGAGGGCAGGGATACGATTCAGGGAGACCTAGACAAACTGGAGTATTGGGCCAAATGAAATCTCATGAGATTCAACAAGGACAAGGGCAAAGTCCTGCACTTGGGACGGAAAACCCCATGCACTGCTACAGGCTGGGGACCTATCGGCTAAGTAGCAGCACTGTAGAAAAGGACCTGGGGGTTATGGTGGATGGGAAGCTGGATATGAGTCAGCAGTGTGCTCTTGCTGCCAAAAAGGCCAACGCCAGGATTACTCCCCTCTCTTTGGCGCTGGTGAGGCCACATCTGGAATACGGCATCCAGTTTTAGGTTCCAAACTATAGAAAGGACGTTGACAAATTAGAAAGAGTCCAGTGGAGGGTAACGAAAATGATTAGGGGTTGAGGCACATAAAATTTACAAGGAGATACTGAAGGAGCTAGGCTTATTTAATATGAGGAAGAGAAGACCGAGAGGGGATTGGATAGCGACCTTCAACTACTTGAAGGGGTGCTTCGAAGAGGAGGAAGCTTGACTGTTCTCAGTAGTAACAGAGGCAGAACAAGCAACAATGGTTTCAAGTTGCAGCTGGGGCAGTCAAGGTTGGATATAAGGAAAAACTCTCTCACTAGAAGGGTGGTGAAGCATGGGAATGGGTTACCTAGGGAAGTGGTGGAATCTCCATCTTTGGAAACATTTAAGGCCTAGTTAGACAAAACCCTGGCTGGGATGATTTAGTGGGAGTGGTCCTGCATTTACGAAGGGATTGGACTAGCTCAGTGGTTTTCAAACTTAGGGTCAGGACCCAGTACTGGGTTGCAGACCCTCAGGTACTAGGTCCTGATGCTCCCTACTGCCACCACCAAAAGACTGGAATGCAGTGCACAAAGATGTAATTGCTGAGTCACAGGCATAAATGATTTTTTTCAGCTGGGTCCTGAGAAAAAGACATTTGAAAACCACTGGACTGGATGACCTCATGAGGTCTCTTCCAACCCTATGATTCTGTGATTTCTCATACAAACAAATTATGCAGTTCCAGTTTTAGAGCACTTCTAGCAGCCATCTAATAGCATTAATGAATTAATGTAGACCTTAACTTTAGAGACAGGCTTTATTGGAATTTCTCTGTTGCGGGCCCTATTTTTACTTTGGTCATCCTTTCACTGCATATTTTCTTGTCTGCAGACTAATCTTTACCAACAGAGAGGAAAAAAAGAAAAACCAAAAAAGCTCATGTAAATGCTAAGGGCTGCTGGAGAAAAAACTAGGTATTTTGCATTATCTACAGTTGCCCCCTAGGACAGTGGTTTTCAAACTCAGGGTTGGGACCCAGTATCGAGTCACAAACCCTCAGGCACTAGGTCACAGCGCCTCCTGCTGCCACTGCCAAAAGACAGGAATGCTTTGTTCAAAGATGTAATTGTTCGGTCATGGACATAAGTGATTTGTTTCAACTGGGTCCCAAGAAAATAAGTTTGAAAACTACTGCCTTAGGCCGTGTGCCACAAAAGTGCAACTTAGTAAGAGCCAGCTAAGCATCCTCAGTTGCCTTTCCCCAGTAATGGCACCATCAAGACAGAGCTGGTCAGTTACAGGGCTTTGTCGCTGCTCAGCATAAATAAAAAGTTACTAGTTTATCAAGAAAAATAGATATGAAACTTATGTTCACCTTTCATTTAAAAATAAATATATGCACAAGCTAAATACAACTTTTATGTAAGAAAATTTACATCAGACAACTCCTCATATAGCTCTTGGTGCCACTTAGTCTAAGCACGTTACCATAACAGTACATAGCACTTTTCCTCCTTACCAAACAGGTCATCCAGACCATTAATGATAAAAGCCTACATTGTTCTGGGTCTCAGGAAATGTAACTGAAAAGTAGTAAAAGCAAAAGCTTTTAAACAGAAAAAAGGCTATGCAGCAAAAGGACATTTTTATTGGATTAAAGTAAGAGCATTTAAAGTAGGCTGTTCTATCTAAACAGTATGTGCCCATATGTCCCCAAACAGCTTTATTTTCAAGAGTAATTGAACGTATAGGAAAGCCAAGAACATCTCACCATAAATTTATCCCTGCAAGCATATACAGGAGGATACTGTATTGCTCTGCAATTTTTGGAGTCTGTAATTAAGCTAAATTAGAGCCTCATTTATTAGTTACAAACTACTGTTACTGAAACTTGTCCACCATTTTCTATGGTGTTCTATAGCATTATTGTTGTGAGTTACTTTAACATATTGTAATTAATATGGAGATCACTATAGAAAGCTATTTAAAATTTAATGTTTGAGATATTGATCACCTTTTCGTAAATGTGTTTTCACAGTTTCTATCCGATCTATCCAGTAAAAGCTAAAACTAACTGATGAATGAAAAGAAAATTCCAGGTGTTATGATTTGGGGTAGAGAGCAGGATTTCCAGATTCTTTTATCTGCAAAGGGAATAAAGAAGTTTCATATCTGTGCATGATCATCTCAAGATTCAGCAAGAAATCAGTGACTGTCTTCCAGCATATTAAACCTTCTCAGTCAGTACTGCACATAAACTCTTCCCCAGGATAAAAATCTAGAAACGTGTAGTAGCTGATGGAGAAGAATTTTGTCTGATGGACAATATTTTATATATACGACAAAAGAGATTTTATAAACTGGCTACCACTTCTATATAAAATTTTCAACCATGAAGGGAAAATGGCAGAAAAGGAACTGTGACACTAAAGTTTTGGAGTGGTAGCCATATTAGTCTGCATACAGCAGCACTGCAGTAGTAGCTGTACTCTGCAGTTTCCCCTTGAAGCTTGTATTTAAAGTTTTTCTTTTGGGGTACTGTAACTGACCAGGCTTTCATAGTGTGCCTGAGGGGGCTGAAGTGTTCCCCTATAAGTTTTTGAATGTTACCATTCCTCCAGTCTGATTGTGTCCATTGATTCTTTTTAGCAGACACAGTCCAGTTTGTCTAATGTATCAGGCACAGAATCATTGTTGGCACATGGTGATATATATCACAGTGGTGGATGAGCTGGTGAGTGAGCTCCTGACAGTAGTTGGTTTGGTTAGCTCCTACAATGGCATCATTACAGGGGACATGTAAGGAGAGTTGACAGGGGGGTGGTTTCAAAGATATATGCCTGCTCCAGTGTTTCTGTAGTATGGTCTGTTGTTGCTGGTTAGTCTCTGTTTAAGTTTGGGAGCTGTGCGTAAGTGAGGAGAGGTCTGTGTCCTGAGGCTTGTGAGAATCAGGGATCGTCTTGTGGGACAGGCTGGAGATCCTTGATGACGTGTTGCAGAGGTCTGACATGGGGGCTGTAGGCGATGACCAGTGGCACTCTGTTGATTACCTTCTTGGGCTTCTCCTGTAGTAGCTGACTTCAGACAGGTACCCTACTACTCCAATAGGAACAGCTTTAAATCAAAACTTCAAAGGGAAATTGCAGAGTTGGAATTTATATGCAAATCTGACAATTAGTTTAGGTCTGAATAGAGATATGAGCCGGTTTTCTCACTACAAAAAGTCATTTTCTGCTCTTTCAAATTCTCTACTTTCTTATCTATTGTTGCACACTATTTGAATCAAAACAAACAAGGAGTCTGGTCGCACTTTTAAAGGCTAACAAGTTTATTGCATGAGCTTTCACAGGAGAAAATCCCACTTCATCGGCTGCTCTCAACAAGATTTTCTCCCACAAAAGCTCATAAGACAAATAAATCTGTTAGTCTTTAAAAGTGCCACCAGACTCCTTGTTTGTTCTGCTGGACTAAACTAACACGGCTACCCCTTCAAAACATCTTCTTTGATTTGCTGAAATCATCTGAACTGATCTTGTGACTTACCCTTCACTGCATTTATTTATTCTCTTCCACACTGCAAGTTTTACATTTCAAGCATCTGAAGAAGTGGGATTCCACCCACAAAACCTCATGCAATACACAAACATGTTAGTCTTTACAAGTGTCACAGGACTCCAGTGGGATTCCACCCACAAAACCTCATGCAATACACAAACATGTTAGTCTTTACAAGTGTCACAGGACTCCTTGTTTACGATACTGAACATTTTCAAGAATTGTCTTATATCAATATCTCCTTTAGGATTCAGTTATCAACTTTTGTCCAGTTACACAATTTTATTTTAGCCACAAATGTCAACAGAACGTTAAACTGTCCCAAATTGCAGTAAGAGATCTATTTTGGCTACTTCTTTTTAAAAAACTATGAAGAGAAACTAAAACATGCACAAAAATTCTCAAGTGAAGTTTCCATACTGAAATTTCATAAATAAAGAAAACCAATGTTTTTTGTCCCATTTTAGGCCAATGTCAGAATACAACTTTAACTGTGGAGACGCAGTCAGTGCTTTTAGATTTTCCTAGAAACATAATAAACCACTATGGTCACTGAAAAAGTCAATATATGCCAAGAAATTAATAGATTCTGCATACTTTCATAAGAAGCATCTGGAAGACTCTCCACTAAGGTCATAAATCCCAAAAATGCAATAGTTCCTCTGAGTGAGACATTTTAGAGACCAAAAGTTTTTCATGTCTTCTCAGATAGTTTTCATGGAACTTGCCACAAACTACTTTCGATGGATGCATTTACATGTGTTATCTGACTAGTTAACACCACCTCAAAGATCAGTATCTGGAACAAATAGAAATTTACATTCATCTTATGTATTTCAGACAAGTTTTAGTTAAGCAGAAAGTAATTTTCCATTCAAGAGTTTATTCACAGTCAGCTGATCTCTTAGAAAATTGTGCCACAGGATTCCTGATGATCTGAAAAGGGCATAACCATCTAAGTTTTATTTGAAAGCTCACACCACTTCTTCTATTTCAGAAGCTGAAGAAATTTTCCCCAATGTACCCAAAATAGCTTAATAAACCTTTTTGCAACAGGATCTTAATTCCTCATAAACATTTATGAATATTATTCTCAACAGGTTTATGAAGTAAAGCAATATTACCTCAGGGTTCAAACTGAAAACTTAGGAAGATAAGAAAGGCCATAGTAGGACAGGTCAATGGTCCATCTAGCCCAGTAACCTGTCTTTGACAGTGGTCAATGCCAGGTCCTTCAGAGAGAATGAACAGAATGAGTAATCATCAAGTGATCCATCTTGTGGGCCATCTGCAGCCTCTGGCAAACAGAAGTCCCTGCCTATTCTGGTTAATGGACATTGATGGACCTATCCTCCATGAACTTATCTAGTTCTTTTTTTGAATCCCACTATAGTCTCGGCCTTCACAACATCCCTGGCAACCAAGGAGTTCCACAGGCTGTGCATTGAGAAGAAATAACTCCTTTTGATCATTTTAAACCTGCTGCTGATTAATTTCATTTGGTAACCCTAGCTTTTACGTTATGAGAAGAGAAATAATACTTCCCCATTTACTTTTGCCCCACCATTCATAAGTTTAGAGACCCCTCTCATACACCAATCATCTCTTTTCTAAGCAGATGTATTAATATTCTCTGATATGAAAGCTTTTCCACACCCCTAACAATTTTAGTTGACCTTTTCTTTACTTTTTCAAATTCCAATACCTCTTTTTTGGGATGGCGCAACCAGATTTCACACAAGAGTCCAGATGTGGACACTGTGAACAAACCGACTAAGGACATGTTACAGTGCAGTTACACACTCATAGCTGGCCCCTGCCAACTGACTACGGTTTGCAGGGCTTGGAGTTAAAGGGTTGTTTAATCGCAGTGTGAATGTTTGGACTCAAGGTGGAGCCCAAGCTCCACAACCCTGTGAGGTTGGAAAGTACCAGAGCTCATGGCACAGACACAGCCCAAATGTCTAAACCACAATTAAATAGCCCTTAGCCTGAAGACTACAAGCCCAAATCAATTGGCAAGACCAGCCACAGTTGTCTAATTGCAGTACAGACAGATGCTCAGTGGCTGATGCCCAAGGTTACACAAAGCCTGTGGCAAAGAGAGGAATAGATCATCTGAGCTCTTGACCCCACTAAGACACTTCCTAATCTTAAATTCTTGCAATCCAAAACAAGGCAGAAAATGGATAGAAAAGGAAAAAGGTACAGAAGACTATACTGCGGGCCAGTAATAAGGCCAGCAATAGAACCCAGGTCACACACGTTCCAATCTGATACTCTACTCACTAGACCACACTGCCTCAGACTGTCCACTCACCAAGTCTGTTGCTCATAAATTTAAGACCCAAAGGCCTCAATCATCATCACCTGACATCTGCATTACACAGGACCTTATACTTTATCCAGTTATCTTTCCCTCTCATTTGTGCTTGGCTAAAGAATATATACCAGAAAAGTGCCCATGTCTTGATGTGAAAACCTCTAAGAGATGGTGACTCCACCACTCCCCTTGCCAATTTGTTCCAATGGTCAGCCATCCTGTTAAAAAGGCGTGTCTAATTTCTTATCTGAATGTGTCTGGCTTCAGCTTCCAGCTACTGGTTCTTGTGATGCCCTTCTCCAGAATAAAATTAAAGAGCCTTGTCCTGCCCATATCTTCTCCCCATGAAGGTACTTGGACACCAGTCAGGGCACCTTTCAATCTTCTTTTTTGCTAAGCTCAGTCTCTCCCTGCAAGGCATTTTCTGCAGTCTCAGAATCATTTTCATGGCGCTTTTCTGCAATTGCTGCAATTTTTCAAATTTCTTAAAATATGGGTACCGGGACTGTAAGCAGCATTCCAGGATCAGTCTCACCAATATTGTTAAACAGGTAAAGTCAGTTCCCTGCTTCTACTCACTACTCCCATTTATACAGCCAAGGGCTGCACAAGTCCTCTTTCCCATAGCATTGCACTGGGGCTTGTGATGACTCATCAGCTCACTGACACATACATAAATCTTTTTCAGTGTCACTGTTTTCCAGGATACTGTCCCCCATTCTGTAGGTATGGCTGTATTCCTTGCTCCTACATGTATGATCTTGCATTAGGCTGTAATGAAATGGATTTCGTTTGAATTGTCCCAGCTTATCAAATCATTCAGATCACTCTGTATGTCTGCCCCGCACTCACTGCTATTTAACAGTCAGCCATTGTTGGCATAATCCATAAATTTTAAATCAAGGCTGATTTTATATTTACTTCCAGATGCGTGATAAAAATCTTAAACAACATCAGGTGTAGAACCAACCCTTGCGGAATCCCGCTAAAAAGACCCTTGTTTGAGGAGTTCGTATTCACAAGTACTTTGAGCTCTCCTGGTAAACCTTAAAGGCTAACAAATTTATGTATCACATAACCTTTTGTGGAAGAAAATCCCACTTCATCTGATGCTTTGAAGATGGGGGAACTTACAGAAAGGAACTCTCATTCTGTAAGTTCCCCCATCTTCAAAGCATCTGATAAAGTGAGATTTTCTCCCAAGAAAGCTCATGCAATAAATAAATTCATTTGTCATGTTAGCCTTTAAGTGCTACAGGACTCCTTGCTTGTTTTGCTGAATTATACTAACACGGCTACCTCTTTGGAACTTAGTAAGCTTGTTCTTCATCCATTTCACTTGTGCTGTATTGTAATTCAGTGTTCATTTTTAATACAACATTGTGACATTAAATGAAATACCTTAACTTCTGAATATACCTATGGAGTTACTTTTATCATCTAAGCCTATAATCTTAAAGAATGAAATCAAATTATTTGATAAGACCTATTTCCCATAAAATCATGCTGACTGGTATTAATTCCCCAACCCTCAATCTTTTCTTGATTGACACCTGTATCAGTTTTTATCCAGGCCAGATATCAAGCTAACCAATCCGTAATTATCCCAGTCATTCTACCTGCCCTTTCCATATATTAATATGTTAGCACTCTTCGAGCCTCCTGGAATTTCTCCAGTATCTGGTTAGGGATCTCTTAAGTCAGGAGTGTCAGACTTAGGGCCTGGGGGGACTGGATCCAGCCCACCTAGGGTGCCAGTCCGGCCAGTGGAGCTGCTGCCTGGCATAGCAGCGCTAAATTTGCTTGTGACTCACTCACATGATCCAAATCACAGCACAAGGGAACAAAGAAGGAGCTCCAGCCAATCCCAGCTCAGCTCTGCTATGGTCTGCCAACCAACCAGAGACTCAGTCACAGAAGGCCAGGGCGGCTCCCAGAGAGCCTCTGCACCCCCCCCCCCCAACTGTTCACTGTCAGTCAGTCAGCATGCTAATTTGATTGACAGCACATTCCAGAAATCACAAATAAGAAAGGAAAAAATAGCAGGGGCCCACATGGGAATGAGCCAATGAAAGACCAGCCAGGAATGAGTCCAACCAGAGGCCAGCATGCTGAATGACTGCCAGTAAGTGGGTGGGGCGGGGGGAGGTAGGAACCCAGCCTGCCTGTGGCTGTGACTGTGACAGACTGCCTGCCTGCCTGCCACCACACAGTAGAGGAAGTGGAAAGGGAAGGAGAAAGGGTGTCTGGGAGCTGCCCAGCAGGAAAGGGTCTGAGAGCCAGCGTGGAGAAGGGGAGCCTACAGGGCAGGGAAAAGGGAAGGTGTCCGAGACTGTGGGCTTTGGGAGGGGAAAAAGGGACCCCATGCAGTTCTGAACTTGGCAAGGGAAAGGGTTGGGGAGCCTGTTTGGACACATGGCCCTCGTGAGGTGTCCAGCCGTCCAATGTGGCCACCCACACTGAATGAGTTTGGTGCCCCTGTCCTAAGTCATCTCTTTTAGGATGCTACAATGCATGTTATCCAGACCTGCTGATTTAAGAATATCCATATGTAGCAGACGATGATTAACATTCTCTTTGGTTACTAAAAGGAGTGGAAGGTACTTAATCATACTCATGAGTGTCAAGTACATCATCCTTCTTTCCAAATACAGAACAGAAATATTTTCATTGAATACTTGTCTATTAAAATCTTAATCTACATCCAACTAATCTATAACAACACTGAGATTTCTTAGTTCCTAATATATTTATCTTCTGATTTTCCTTAGTCCTTCCAGACAAGGATTTTTCTGTGATATCTAGTTTCTTTTATCAGTTTTCTACATTTCATAACTTCCAATTGATATTGGCTGCTTTTTATTTCCCCTTTTCCCATTTGATCAATAGATTATAAAACTAGAAGGAACATTTGGAATCATCTACTCTGAACTGCACAACACAAATCATAGGACTTTCCTGAATTAACTCTTGGTTAGATACAGAATCTTTTTCTCAGAAAAAACATCTCATTTTGATTTAAAGATTGCCACCATAACCACTAATAAATTGTTCTAATGATGAAATGCCGTCACTAGAAGTTGGGCAAAAAATTTCAATAGCACCCACTTCTGGACTGTATTAGTTAGCACACTGATCCATACGCATTCAAGACCTTGTAATTCTGTAATTATTAGTAATGCAAGACAGGTAATATTTTTAATATCCAGTATCATCATCCATCTTCACTCACCTTTTTACCTATTCTATCCTTCCTAAAAAGGTTAAAACCACTTATTTTAACATTCAAATCATTTGAATAATCTCAACAGGCTTCAGTAATGTCAATTATATCAAATTTCTTCTCATCAGTGAGAATATCCAGTTGCTCAAGCAGTTTAACAAACAAACAAACAAACAAACAAAAAAAAAACCCTTGTCACAGTTGTTCAATTTGTTTATGTTCAAGAGACTACTAATCTGTGCAACATGTGGCATACCAAGAACAGATTTATTTTCTGAAAAGAGGTGTAGAAAGAAATAAAGGTTGAGTGAAGATACAAGTTAATTTTCTCAGGACCTTTTCTTGTACATATTTAACTGAATTTCAGGGTGACTGTGGGGATGAAATGTGGGAAAAGAGAAAGCCAAGAGTAAGTTTAGCATAATTCAATATAAAATGTCTGTTCAGGTCCTGAAAGATTTTGTTCAAGAAAATTCATGAAAGTTATAAAGATCTGGAAGGGATAACTGGCCAACAGCTTTCTTCCAGGTCTTTGACTAAACCAAGACATTAAACCAAGATAAATTCTTGATGTAGCTGTTCAGGTGAAAGATAAAGATTATGTACATTTTGAGAGAAGAGGGCTGGAAGATGGGGGAGGGATCAGAGCAGAAAACCTCCATGTTTCGGCTAAAATTTTCTGTCAATAAAAACTAGTCAGAAAATCTTAGCTTTCCCAAAGTGTGTATAGCTACTGTCTTTATTTAAAATGATTTCCTGACTTGTTATGTTGTAGCGCTTTGTGAAGCCCTAATGTTTTCCCCTACAGTTTGATGACTGGTTTTCTGGAGATGACTGGTTTTCTGGATGCAGGAAGCACCGTTGATGTGCTATACCTTGATTTTAGCAAGGCTTTTGATACAGTTTCCCACAGCATTCTCACTGGCAAATTAAGGAAGTATGGGTTGGATAGGTGGACTATAAGGTGGATAGAGAACTGGCTAGATCAACGGTTTCAGCGTGTAGGAATCAATGGTTCCATGTCTAGCTGGCAACCGGTCACGAGTGGGGTGCCCCAGGGGTCGGTCCTGGGGCCGGTTCTGTTCAACATTTTCATCAATGATCTGGATGATGGAATAGACTGCATTCTCAGTAAGTTTGCGGATGACACCAAGCTGGGGGGACCAGCAGACACATTGCAGGGCAAGGACAGGATTCAGGGAGACCTAGATAAATTGGAACAGTGGGCCAATAGAAATCTTATGAGATTCAGTAAGGATAAGTGTAAAATCCTGCACTTGGGACAAAAAAACCCCATGCACTGCTACAGGATGGGAAACATTCAGCTAAGTAGCAGCAGTATAGAAAAGGACCTGGGGGTCATGGTGGATGGGAAGCTAGATATGAGTCAGCAGTGTGCTCTTGCTGCCAAAAAGGCCAATGGCATACTGGGCTGCATCAAAAGAAGTATTACCAGCAGATCAAGGGATGTGATCATTCCCCTCTATTCTGCACTGGTGAGGCCACATCTAGAATACTGTGTTCAGTTTTGGGCTCCCCACTACAAAAAGGACAGGGACATGCTAGAGAGAGTTCAGAGGAGGGCAACCAAAATGATTAAAGGGCTGGAGCACAAGCCCCATGAGGAAAGACTGAAAGCATTAGGCTTATTTAGTCTGCAGAAGAGAAGATTGAGGGGGGATTTGATAGCAACCTTCAACTACTTGAAGGGATGCTCTAAGGAAGATGGAGCTCGACTGTTCTTGGTGGTAACGGAGGACAGAACGAGGAGCAATGGTCTCAAGTTGTGGTTAGGGAGGTCGAGGCTGGATATTAGAAAAAAACTTTTTTACTAGGCGAGTGGTGAAGTCTTGGAATGAGCTGCTGAGGGAGGTGGTGGAGTCTCCATCTTTGGAGGTGTTTAAGGCCCAGCTGGACAAAACCATGACTGGGATGGTTTAAGTGGGAGTGGTCCTGCCTCTGGCAGGGGGTTGGACTAGATGACCTATGAGGTCCCTTCCAACCCTATGATTCTATGATACAGTATAAAAACCAAATTTCTGCTCTGCATTAGAAAAGAAGGACTTTTATATCTTGTGACCCTGTCTAAGCCACACACACAGACCACATTTCATAAAATACTATTGATTTGTGTACTGGAGTTTTAACTTTTGTTTACCTTCTGAAGTGATAGCATATTTGTGATTGTAACCCAACTAATTCAGAATCTGATATACACACACAGTGCTAGGGAGACAAAATGGATTAGGTAATATATTTTATTGGACTGACTTCTCTCTTACCAGCAGTAGGAGATATTCCTCACCCACCTTGTCTCTCTAATATCCCGCAACCAACACCACTACAGCTATACTGCACACACAGTGTTGTCCATTACTGTGGGAAGTAGGAACAAATAAATTTTTAAAGAAATCTGAGCCCCAATTGTACAGGAACACATATGCAATATTTTCTCAGCCCATTCTAAGCAATGACGCTCTCTAAAATGAACTTTTAGATGAATTTACACTTAAAACACAGTTTTTAAATAGTGATCAACCTTAATGTTCCAACATTTTAAAAAAACTGAAATAAATACTTTTTGCAGCATTTTTCACAAAAATGTTGCATCACGAGGGACCAGAAAATGAACTTAGAAAATCTAATTTCATTATCCAAACTGAATTAAATACAAACAGTAAAGAAAAAGCATTAAACATGAGAAGTTATACGTGGTTCCATGTAAATTAATTTAAGTTATAAATAATAAAAATATTTTTCTAAGTATGATTTTTGCCTAAGTGTACCTTTACAGAGGTACCTTAAATACAAGTGGTGCTGAAGTGATTTCCTGTCACCTCTGGGGCTTGCGTTCTATTCCAGCCTGATGCAGCAGTACACGTTATGATAATCTTAGTCTGTCACCTGATAGGTTGATTGCCAACCAATCACACACTTTCCAAAAAAACACCACCACAAAAATCATGACAAATACTGGAAGAACTGAACAGCTGCTGTGTTTTACCACTGTACTAAGTCTATTTTAATTGGTACATTCTGCCTTTATTCTACAATATATGTTCTAACAGACTGCCAGTATCATGGCCATCAGTTTTTTGCTTATGCTTTTTAATGGCGATATGCCTCATTAGAGTTAAGCACAAAATCTATGCATTATTCAGATGATTCTCTTTAAAGCATCATTTAATTGCTGAAACACCTGCTATAAAACATTTGACTTCAAATACCATCTACACTGCAACACACAAAAACTAACAAAATAAAGGGCACTAACTGTTCCTCAAGAAAATCTCTAGTACTTTAAAAAACTGAGGAATGAGCCTGGTAGAATAAACGTCTTTAAATCTCAAAGGATTTCTCTTACAGTGTTTTCCCCTACTAATAAGTCCCGAGATACAATTGTGTGGGGTTTTTGGAAATATTAAGAATGCACTGCTTTTAAACTGGTTCCATTTAGAAATTTACATGTTAATTGCTGTACTACCATAATTATTTAACTTTCCTTTGTCTTACCAACACAAGAAAGCACTCTACAGAAAGTTGAAAAGAGATCTTCACAGACTTGTTTTGATTTCTAAACACGCCTGAATTTCCATACAGAAGCCATTATAACAAATGCAACAAAATAAATGCTATATGTCAACCAAAAAGCCAGTTTAACTCTACAGCAAATTAGTTATTTTCCTTTACTTCATTCTCAAACTATCTAATCACTGACGGGTGAGCCCCAATAAACCTATTCATTCTACCATTTAAATAAAAATGTTTTTGCAAAATGGTAACTAAAGACTGAAGGCAACAAACCTTGGCAAACAATGATACATACATTTTGCTACACTTTTAAAAACCTATAATGCAGTTTTCAGTTTGTGTAACTTGAAATATAACCCCAACATGTTGGCACTCTATCAACAGGAAACAAACAGCAAGACACAAAACAGCTGGAAAAAAAAGAAGAGTGTAAATAGAAACCTCATTACCACTGATTAAAGACCATTACCTCACAGAGTGACTTGGCATCCCCAAACCGGGTATCTCATTCAAGTTACATGATAGTATGGAAATATTTGGAGCACTTATAGGCCCTTGTACTAGAATACATTTTGACAGCATTACTCATGTATCTTGTCATTTCCAAAGGGATAGCCGTGTTAGTCTAGTCCAGCAAAAACAAACAAAAAAAACCCATGCCCCCCCACCCACCCCAAGGTGTCATGTGGCACTTTAAGAAATAAATCTGTTAGTCTTAAAGTGCCACATGACTCCTTGGGTGGTTGTTGGTTTTTTGTTTTTTTGTCAAAATGTATGCTGCCAATCTTGAACAATATAATATTAATTCTAACATTTCAAGACAGCATGATTGCTTCCCAATCTGTCCACACTTTTTTTCCCCTCTACAGTTAAACCTGAAAAGAAACTTGATTTAAACTGGAGTTAAGCAGTTTTTCAAAAAAGAGAGTATAATCAGATGGAGCATAGATTTGGGGAGTAAGATACTGAAAGGAATGACTTGAAGATCACTGAACCTGAGCCTCTTGACTCCAGTGCAAATTAAAGATGCACAAGAGCCATATCCACTCCCCACCCTGACATTTTCCCCACCACTTACACTGGGGGAGAGGGCAGGTAGTTATGTAGCTCAAAATGGCCTTGCAGACCAGAGAATCCTACTCATGGTGCATAATGTTAGGCACAAAAGCACATTTATAAAGAATTAGGGGCTAAGAGAGGTCAGCAACCTTTGCCAACCCCTGTGCCTGTCCTTTCTCCCCAACTCTCAGCTGGTGCTGGTGTAACCCATATGCTTAAGAAGGTGCAATCTCTTTTAGGGATCCCTTATGGCTGGGTTACGTTGCTGGACAGATTTTGCAGCCCAGAAACCAGAACCTTCTGGTAAGAGGGTGTGGGAGCACATTGAGCATGCTCCACAAGTTTTATTGTTATGCTGGAGTTACATGCCCAGGGAGAAGTTACATGCCTGAGAAGAGCAGCCTGGAGAGGAGCAAACAGAGCTGCAGAGTACATCTGCTAAGGGACTCAGTGAAAGGAGCTGAGCAGGAGTGGACTGCAGGATGTTTTCTCCCTGCTTTGGACTGTTTTGCAGGGGAGTTGTCTGCAGCAGAACAGAGTTGGATGGCCAGTGAGTGACCTGTTTGCATGGTGCTGGCTACACAGGAGGAAGAAAGGAGTGCATGGCATCTGCCTGAAGATTCCTGCAGCTAGAGAGGATGAGGACTGCTTACATTCTGCATTCAAGCCTCAAGGACTTAAAAGAGACTGCAGCAGAGATAAGGGTGACTCCATCTGAACACTGGGACTCCTGGGTTTCTTACTGTTTTGTTTAAATTTATCATGTTTTCTTAGGATAAGGTTTGTTTAGTTGATTAATAAAGTTCATTGTATGTTTATGCTGAGTGGTAGTTTAATGTGGGATGGGAACTCTGAGCAGTCTTCGCTGTGAGTCCTGAACAGACTGGATCCTGGCTCCCCAGCTGCTTTCTGCAGGGGTTTTCTCTGTGGGGCACTGGAGAGGGGCAGGTGAATGCATTTGAGCCCACCCTAGCAGGTTACACTGGCAGCCCCCTCTGCTGAAAAAGTTTGGTGGCGGCCTGAAAAATTCAGCAGTGGTCACAGCTGGAGTGAGAGCACTTCCCAGGCATGACACGAAAATAAGTTGCCCAGAGTGGCTCATCTTGGTGGTGTGCCTGGGGACAGGGGTCCCCAGGAATGCTACAAAAAGAAGTGGCTCCCTTCAGGGGTTCCCAGGCACGTTGCGGAAAGGAGCTGCATGGAATGGCACCTTTAGGGAGCATCACTCTACAGAGAAGAGACACACTGGGTGGCTTTTTTCTGTGTCACATGAAGGCATGGGCATGGCGGTACCCCCTGTGTCCCAGCTGCACCCAAAGGCAGGCTACCCAGAGTGGCTTTTGGTGGCAGAAGTGGCAATTTCTGTGGTACTGCAGAAAGTGTCATGTGCTGCTTTGAATGGGCCTGGGTGCCACTATCGGCACGCGTGCCAGGGGTTGCCTACCCCTGGGCTAAGTCTTATGTTCCATTCACAGCTGCCAGCTCTTTACAGAAGAATTTCTACTAGTGAATAAGGTTTCTTTTTATAACCCAATTAAACCAAAAAAACAGATTATTAGTGTAACTGGCTATATTAAATAGCAGCTTTTATTCAGATATTCTTTTTTATGACTGTTCTGATTAAGAGTTTCTGTAACCTGCCAAATTAGGAATCATCTGCCTTGAACAAACTTCAACCTCATTTATCTGATCTTCCCATCAAAGAACTACTGACTCTCTACACAAAGATTATTCTTTACTGTCTATGAACTTGATTCCCTAACTAAATTTTGATGTCAGATTATTCAGATTTGTTTCTGAACAATGATTTTCTAGCACCTCAGAAAGATGGTTATGCATACAGATAATTTTACATTCAAAGATAGGGCAATTACCTTTACAGAGTGCAAATTACTCATATTTTAAGGAATTAGTGGTTTCCCATAGTGTTATTTTACCTACATCATAGTTTGCTCATTTAGAGGTAGGACATTACAGAGCAAGAGATGTTACTTGCTACAATTATGTGTGTAAACTGAAAGGGCTATTTAAGACTAAAATCAAGGAAAGAAAACCTCAACAAGTTTTTCTTTAGAGGGCTTATATTCTGGGGTTTTGAGAGCCATGGGGGTTGCCTCTCAAAGATTTTTATAACTATATCAGAGGTGTTCAGATGATTTTATTCTGAGATTCCCAAAATTGTTTTCAAGATTCTCTTTCTTTTCTTCTGACCCTGGAAAAAGGGGAAACTCACCGAAACAGCAAGCTCCTTCCATAGCAGTGCAATTTAAAGTCACAGAACAACCAGTAAAAACAACGAGTCCTGTGGCATCTTACAGACTGACAGATTTCTTTGAGCATAAGCTTTTGTGCACTCCAACCCACTTCACCAGATGCATCTGACAAAGCTGGTTGGAGCCCATGAAAGCTTATGCCTGAAGAAATCTGTTAGTCTATATACGGTGCCACAGGACACTTGTTTTTGCTTTACACAAACTAACATGGCTACCCTTCTAGAATAACCAATAAATCCCTCATAACAAGAAAAATAAATCAATTTAGGCCATCCAGAGTTGTGATCAACTAAATTACCTGGAACACTGAATGATTCTGTATGTATCATGCTGAGGCAAAAACTCTTATACCTTGATACAACTGCAGAATAAGTCTTTAAAAACTGTTGCAATTTTTGGTTTTTTACTCAAATCAGGATCTTTGTTGCCAGCTTATCCCTTTTCCTAATTTCATGCAGAGTCATCCATAAAATAAGCATAGTCTGTGAGGATATTTTTTCATTTTTTAAAAATTCCATTTTAATAGTATATATTTCAAAAATATTTTTAAAAGGTCAACACCACGGGTTATATTACACATAGTCGATAACTTGGTTAATTGGAACTGTTTCCACTTGAAAAATTGAGAAGTTTTCTTCCTAAAAGCATCATATCTTAGATTTATAAAATCTGATCTCAGGAAGTCAATAGAGTCTGCAGCTGAACTCACTACCGTGAGGAAAATGATCTTTTAAAATGAGAAACATAAGCTTAGAGGTACTGAGTGCCTCTCCATTGGCTTTGTCTGACCACATTAATACCCCATTAGACCAGGACTCTTAATTTTGGGATGGGAAGGATCAAAGTGTAAAGCACCACATGTATCTGGCAAAGAGGCTTCAAAGAGGTTAATCTACCTTCAATTAATTAATTCATGATAACCCAGAATTCTTCAGCCAAATGAAACATGATGATCTCAAACAAGTAGCTCTTCAACAGCACCATGCAGAAGGGGTCAGTCTGGGCCAAACAGCTCACTGCAAAACACAGTCAGCACTAGCAAAATGGATTTCAAGAATATAGGGCTATTTGAGCCACATGCTCAGAAACATCACTCACAGCGACAGTGTCTATCTGCATGTTCTCTCTATCCCAAACAGGGTGCATCTTTGTAAATACAGTCTGAACTGAAGGCATTTTAGAAGTTCATTTCTTAGCTGACAATTACCATTAAGCTACCACTAAACCCAAGAGACCTAAAAGTCACCCATCACCCAAATGCAATGTTTCTTGCATTGCTTGTTTTTACTAGGATGTCAGTGTCCACTGATGTCTTCCTAAGTGGATATGATACAGAGGCATTACGATGAGATCCAGCATTAACGGAATGGTCCATCTGTCACCTGCCAGATCTCCCATGTCTTTTTCGCAGATCAGAGAAGCCTGGGTTTCTGCCCTGGGACAGGAAGTCTTCCAATAGAGCTCTATCTAGCAGGGCTTCTTTACGCTTTTTATCAGAAAACCTCTTTGAAACAGGCTGAACGCGTAGCTATAAAAGGCAAAAGGAGACAACAAATATCTGTCCCCACCCTTAGGTATCCTGTTTTGGACCAGCTGGTAAAAACAGGAGTAGAAGGTCCTTTCCTCATATGTGATTGAGAAAAGAAATGAATTATCCTGTATAACAAATGAAATACTATTTACCTCTGTCTGTGCACTTGATAAATGAATTATGACTCTCAAGTGGCTGTCCCAGTTTACTCCAGTGAATATTATCTTTTTTCTTAAGGACAATCTCCACCTTTCCCACTTTTTCAGATGTGTGTACTTAAAAAAAAAAAAAAAAAAAAAAGAACTGGTAAAATTTTGCATTAAATTATTTTATTTAGTTTCATATAATTAAGTTCAGCATGGACTAGTATCTAATCACCTCTCGTAATATACAAAATTACTGTGTTAAATTAAAATGCCAAGTCAAACATACTATAGACTTCCTTGACATGCTTCAGTGTTTTATTAAAAACAATATCATAGTATGAATGACTAAAAGAATTTACTATATATTTGCTAAGTACATTTTGCTCATCTATCCAAGAAGCAAATGCTCATGGATTTCAGTTACCAATTAGTGATAAACAACAACACTTTCTATAACATGTAAGTAACAACTATCTTTCAATAAGCAGATTAATTCTAAAACCGATTAATCCAATCTAATGCAAAGTCCTGTATGCAAATTTATCACAGAACACGTTTCTAAGAAACACATTTTAAATACGCTTGTGGGGACAGGAACAATGTTGACATTCTAACTTTAATATTTTTAAAACATTTAGATATATTCACCTGAAAATATTCATTCATTATCTACTGTGATATCTCATAGACAAAGGTGTCATTTATCTGTTGAATATCTGCTAGCCAGATGGAGAAGGGCAGAAAAAAGTGGAGAAACTTAAGCTGATTCATTTTGGCATTAAAAGGGTAGAGAACTGGAGAAGAGTGGGATGGACCATCTTACCTGCAATGTCCTCTTGAACTGCATAAGTCAACTCTAAAATGAAGAAAATGCACATCCTTTTATTTAGATACAATTGGAAATCAAATTTTCTTCAGCTTTTATATTTACCAGCATCATTCACTTACTGCGAAGTGATTCTAAAAAACATTTTAAATTTTTGTTATTGCAGCTCATTCCATACTTCTTAGAATTATACAAAGAATTTTAGCTGTCAAAAAGGTAGGCATTCACTGTAAATTAATATCTGCCACATGAGAAATACTGGCACAATTTATTTAACTCCCGAGCATTGTGATACAAATTAACACCTTCTACTGGAAATGTAGAAGCATGAGATAGGTAAATAAACCTATCCACAAATTAACTGACTATCAGGCTGAAAGGGAGGGAAGAGGAAGTATTAAACCCCTGGTAAAATTACATTCGAATGCTTTCCAATGCAAAACTAAAACACTTACCAACGTGTAAGAGATATGAATGATTCTTCACACGGATGTCTACTCTCAGTCTACCTTCCTGCTGGTCAACTATCACCATTTCTGAATTCATGCCCTTATACAGAAAAGGAAATTACTGACGGCAATTTCAATTCATTTCAAATACTTTCTGAACACAAGAAAAATGCTGGAGAACTTATAGGACACATTTGGCTATATTTACTTTAAGAGTTCATGCCCCCCACTTTACAAAATGCACTTACCTTTTGTTTAGTATATATGACAACTGTGACCGAATAGTCTGTCTGGAACCACTCATAGCTGTAAAGTATTAGGAAAAAAGGATTTATTTTTGTGGTCATATAAAACATACATTTAAATAGCAAGAATTTCCAAGCAAGACATTTCTATGAAATTGCCTACCAAATACACATTTTATACCCTGAGAAGGCTAATACAGATTATTTTAAGGAAGGATATTCAAACATTAAAAATGAGAACTCTGATTATCCATCACTAGTTAGCATACAGTAGTAATCATGTTATCAGAAAGTACAGTTTAGCAATAATGTGCATAAGCTTTGTAGTAAATGTAAGAATGTGCACATAACTGCACGTCTGGTCTAAAGAGACTAGTTATTGATGACAGACATTCAATAAGCTCATTCTTTGGATGAACAGAAATCATTTAAGAGGACTCTTCAGCCATCTGGCATACATACTGCTACACTCACCTTTATTTTCATTTCCCCTGGATCCTGTGCTGTTTCTTGGATGGCTGGTCTCAGTATGAGATATACAATACTGATGAATGTTTAAGTATTAGATAGGCAACATTTAAGTTCTCACAGAAATCTGAGTTTAGTCTTACATTATCGTACTCATCTTTTAAAGGACAAGAAAGCAAAACCCTGAAACTTACTGCAGATGAGAATGTTTGCAAGAAGATTAGTTCTTTTTGTAGTTTGTCTGAGTTGCCTACTCTTCCCTATTTATCTCAGTTCCTGCACCAATGATGGGATTCAAAATTTCTTGCACAAACCTTGAGGCAGACTAGGGAAAGGGAAAAAACAGAAGTGGTGGGGGAGTGGAATCAACCCCAACTGGCAGATATCACTCAAGACAACCTGACAGCCCCCTGTAGTCACTGTTCTATGGGCATTAAACATGATCAGAATCAAACTTGCCTTTTCATGTATATTCCCTTGCCTGTTCCCATTCTATAGTAGACTACATGAAGCCAGTCCTTCCCTGGGCAGGAAGAACTACATTAGTTCTGCTACACAGGGAGCCTCCACAACACTAGAGGATATGGTTCAGCATGTACACTGCACTCACTCATCAGCCTTTAAGAAAAGTATAATATCAGAAAATAATTCCACACTAACAAAATAGATACTGATGCTGATCAAATACAGAAAAATTCAAGTTCCAAAAGGAGCAGCTGCGTTAGTCTAGTTCAGTAAAACAAACAGGGAGTCTTGTGGCACTTGGAGACTAAAAAATTGATTTACTGCATGAGCTTTCATGGGAGAGGGTCCCACTTCAAACATTTTGAAGATGGGGAAACTCACAGAAAGTTTCTGTGAGTTCCCCCATCTTCAAAGCAGCTGATGAAGTGGCATTTTCTCCCATGAAATCTCATTCACTAAACAAATGTCAAAAGAATTCAAGTCCATAGTATTTACTGCACTGCAGAAAAATATAAACCAGGAAGAATCCTGATTCAAAACCTAGCTTTATATTTATGTAGAAGGCAGCAAAGGGCAGAGGATATTGCCAACTCACTAAACATGCATTCTATTGTCCCACATTTCTACAGACTTATAGCGAGACCTAGAGAAAGACACTGAGCATCAGTTTCCCTATCTTTAAAACTGGATCCATACCTAGCTAAATAAAGCACTTGGAGATTTAGAGATTACATAATCTGAATTTGCTAACAGTATACACTATTTAACAAAAATGTGTAGAAAATGGGTATTATAAAAATACATATAAATACCTTGGAGTTAAATCTTTGGAAGAAATATCCAGTACCTTAACTTTAGGAAGCATGCCTATGAAGAAAGAAGAAAAATGAGAATTCATTAACACATTTACACTGGTATTTATCCATCCAAGAGTGTTAACATGTACTCCCAATAAGAATGAAATCCAGAAAGTTTTAAAAATAAATGCATGCTATAACTACAACTCCTTGATACTCAGCGTCTGCATTTCCACTGGTAATCAGGCATTCATAAGCTTCCTAGCAACTGCCCCAGATAAATAAGTTCCAGGCCCCCCAAAACTAACTTCCATTATAGACACTTACTTTCAGTGCAACTGGGAGACTACAGACAACTTCAGTGGACAAGCTTGTCAAGTTACACTGGAATCAGCATGTGTGTGCAATACATTTTGGGAAGCCTGTGGTACAAACTGTAGATCGTAGATGTCAAACATACGGCTCATGGGCCATCTGTGGATTGCGAACTGTAACTGGGGAGCAGGCTCAGACAGTGTTGGGCAGGGGCTCGGCTGGCCTTGGGACCAAACAGAAGCTGCACTCTGCACTACACTCTCACCCCAACTCCTGGCCAGCCAGTCAGGCCCAGGAGCGAGATGAGCTAGCAGCAGCGCACAGCTGCTGTGCTATGCAGCCTGCTAGCTGGCCTCCCGTATGGTTCTGCAAAGCATCCAGGGGGTGAAAAGAGTTGCCCGGTGGAGGTGGGGCTTGGGAGAGCAGGGGTGAGTAGAGTGGTAGGTGGGGGATTTAGGTGCTAGAGCAGGAGGTGAGGGGCTTGGGGGAGCAGGGTGAGTAGAGCAGGAGGTGGGGGCCTTGAGCAGAGGTCTTGGGAGAGTGGGGGTAGGTTGCCTGCCAGACTGAACTGTTGGAAGAAATGATCAAGGCTAAATGACTTTGACACCCCTGTTGTAAACATACACGAGCATATTCTTAACTGTTTATATTTTACTTTATTAAACTTCTAAAGTACTAGAATGATAGCCCCAGCTAACTTACACAAACAAGATTTAGACATGATTGTTTACAGCGCTCAAGGTTTTTTGGCACCCTAGGCGCCCGAGATTTTGGCGTCCCTCCAGTGGTGACTTGGGCTGCGTGGACCGGGTGGTGGGCCCTCCATCCCACTCCTCCTAGCCCATGCCCCACCCCCAAACCTGGCCAAGCAAAGGGGCCCTTGCCTATCCTCCTTCCCATTCCTTCTAGTCCACCCACCCACCCCAAGCCTGGCTGAGCCAGGAACAGGCCAAACAGTGCAGACTGAGGGGTGGGCCAGGCGAGGGGCCCATTGTATTGGCTATGTGCCTGTGCGCAGCAGGACGGGAAATTTAAAATAGCCTTGCTGGCCCCAGCCCAGTGGCTCTTGGCATCCCTTAATGTTTGGTGCCCTAGGTGACTGCCTAGGTTGCCTCTATGGCAGGACCAGCCCTGGGTATGTAACTTAATATCATACACTAACTCCGCTTTAACAGTCAGTCAGTCACACAGAGACTACCAAGAATTTCCAATCTTGCTGTATACTAAGCATATAACTAGAGATCTTTCTAGTATTCTACCAGTTGCTTTTATAGTTTTTATTTTAATGTTTTTCACTTTTTAACCAGTGACCTGGAGCAAAATCTCAGAACATGCTCATAGGAACAATTACCATTCAGTTTGTCTGAAGAGCAACCATACATATCTCTGACCTAAGACACACAGAATAATGTCCAGGCAACAATCTAAAATGGAAATGTAAGTTAAAGTGATTTCAATTCTACTTCCTAAACAGTGACTCAGAGAAGCTGAACTGGATGATTGTGGGCATGATGAAAAAGGGACAGCCTGAAATGTTGTGTACATGACAGAAAACAGGGGACAGAATTTCTAGTTGAACTGGACTAGGCAAAACAAAGGGCAAGAACAGACTTAGCAAGGAATGGTTATTGCTGTGAACAACTAGCTGTTTTAAACCAGGAGTAGGGATTTTAAGCCAGACGAGACCTTTCCCTTGAGTAACCAACATGTTTTCCTGAAATTAACCTGATGCATATCTAGTACTTTCTTACTCACTTTCATGATGAGAACAAAGACAACCTTGAGCAGTGCATGTTCTGATCTATTATTCTTCCTCTTCCAGACATAACTGTCCAGCCTTAAATTTCCAAATCAGCTTCAGATGAACTGAACAACAAATCATGTGAACCACCAATGGCTATTGTAAGAAGGCAAGAGAGGCTCCTTTCTATAAGCAGGCAAGATGGCCACCCTTATATAAAGAATCAAGATTCCCCCCCCCACCCCCACCCCCCCAGACAGGCAGCTGGGACTGCTCCACCCTTAAGGGGGCAGAGCCAGGGACAGCCAGTATTAAAGGCAGGCCATGGGACTCAGTTAAGGCTTGGCAGCCAAAGGGGAAAAAGCTCCCTCTGCCTTCTCCACAGGTCCAGCAGGAGACCTGGCCAGCTGAGAACTTACCTAGGCCCTGAGGATCAGATGGCTGCCTGGATCCACCAGCAACACTGCAGCTGGAGATTTGGCCTGCCAAGAACTTACCAGCACCTTGGGGACCAGATGCCAGTTTGGACCTACCTGCCATGAAAGGGCCAGGAACACCGCCTCAGGAGACAACCCCAGCAGAATTCCTGAAGCTACCTATGCCACTGCTGCCACCACTGGAGGAACCTGCAAGTCCTGACCTATCCTTCAGTCTCCTGTGACTTGGATGAACTTCCTCTGGCCTGGGTTGACAGCCCCGAGGAGGCCGGGTGTTACTTTGAGGAGCTACCCTTGGCCAAGGACTTACCAGGCCTGTCAACTCTGACATCCTTACGACAACAACAAGGGATTCAAGAACCTGCCCCTGGCCCAATATCCTGAAGAAGCCAAGGAGGAACAGGTACCTCGGGCCCCATGGGCGAGCCAGGGGCTCAGGGTCTCGGTGACAGAGGTTGGACTAGGGAATAAACCAGAGTGTTGCGGACAGGATCCCGCCAGTCCCCTACCCAGCCTTAAGGCCCAGCATCAGGACCTGGGCTGAGACACAGAGTTGAGTCGGTCTGTGACCGCCCACCCCCCTGCTTCCAAGCATCTGTTGGAAGCTGCTCCCCAGTGACCCTTAACAACCTTGTCACTGACTCCTAGAGACAACAATATTTAACTGCCTGCCTTGCTGCTGGGACAGATATGGTAGTATTTGGTCGTCACCCCACCCGACAAGCAAGGCGGCCAACATCTGTATCCAGGCACCCTTCTGCAAGGCTTGGGTGCCCTGTCTTACAGTTATGCACACAAGACAAGGATGATAAATACAAAATGCATTTCCCATTTAAACCAAATATCTCCCAACAGGTTCTCTAGTTCAGCCAGAAACACTGGGCTTGATGCAGAAGTTGCTGGGAAAAATTAAACTGTCTGTGACATGTAGAAGGTCAAACTGCTAGATCATAATGGTCTTTCTTGTCCTTACATACCTATGAATAACCCAGGAGGGAACACCATGTGCCAAATAAGTTCAATTTCTTATTTTGCTCCTCAACTGTGTATATATTTTAGGTCACGGAACAGCAGCTGCCACAGCAGACTAGTGGCTAAAAACAATGTTCCTCCAAAAGAAGAGCAACCACCCAGTAAATCTGAGGCTTGCTCCCCAACTGAGACTCTTATGGAAATACTAGTATCATATTATTAAAAATCTAACAACCACAAAATAATACTCCAGGTATGAAAGTTCAAAGCATTTCCTACCCAGTTTAGAAACTATACTAATGTGAGAATTATATATACTCTGGCAAACGAGACAATTCTGGTGTGATACTTGTGGATACTTTGAAAATGTGCACTTTGTTGTGAACTGAAGGGAATTCAAATGCTGAGCTTGCTGGCAAGAAGCTAAAAGTTCTGTAACTGCATGCAAATATATCAGAAATGAATTTGTCTAGATTACAAATGAAGAACAGGAAGAACAGAACTCTGAATATAGGCTGAAAAACAAAGAATTACAGTGTTACCATGTTAACTTTGACTGTTCTAACTACATTTATGGAACACAGTTTTAGCCAAAAGACCTATCCTATAGCTCAGCTTTATTGGTAAAAACAATTTTCCTCAACAACTGTGTGCCACATGCACTAAATTATCCATCCAATTCTATCAAGCCCACAGCATCAGGTTTCAATACCTTTGTTTCACAGTAACTTTATTCTGTAAGGAATGCCACTAGCTTCAAAACAGGTCTATTCATGCTGTAAACTACTTTTGCCCATGTGTAAAGACACTGCAATATATATATAGTGTGCTACTGACAACCTTCTTAATACCATAGTGAAGCCATTTGAGACAGGCATGTCTACAATAAAAACTTACTTATATGTTTAGTAACTACTGTGGTTTTTCATGTGAATGTTCCCCCCTCCACTGGTCTATGGTGCATATCCTTCCCAGGAGTGCTTCTACTGACTTAATAGAGGAAAGGTGAAAGGCTGAGAGCCAAGACTCTCAGCTTCCCACTCCCTGCTGGGAGTCTAGCTACCACTGGAGTTCTCAACTCTATTATCT
Organism: Podocnemis expansa; assembly: GCA_007922195.1. Taxonomy (NCBI): domain Eukaryota; kingdom Metazoa; phylum Chordata; order Testudines; family Podocnemididae; genus Podocnemis; species Podocnemis expansa. The sequence goes on along the minus strand of ML681979.1, from coordinate 34,928,090 downwards.
CCCTGCTGGCAGCCCAACTGCCTCCCAGAATACTTGCTACTGCCAGCATAGTAGGAAGACTACTTACCTTCCTTATCAATTTCATGGCTCCAAAGTGGCAGCCAATTTAAACGCAGGGCTCTAGGACATTGTTTCACCCTAACTATGCCAACATAAGCCCTATTTGTCTTGTGGAAGTAGAGTTATGATGCTGGCATAGCATGGTATTTATATGGATGGGAGAAAGGCTGCAGTCTTCATACTGACATAAATAGCTGCCTTGAGTTAACCCAACTCTGTAGGATAGACCTGGCCCACATCTGGCATGACTTTAACAAGCACCAATTCACAGTTGATGGGAGACAGTGTGATGGCAGAAGAGAATTTAGATGATGAATACAACTGTACCCATTCCACATCCTATAATGAACAGGAAGGCTAATGAACTGTTAAATAGGACATTTTTCACGTGATCACAAACTGGGTTTCATCCCCTTTTTCCAATTCCAATGTAAAGGTCCCACAGCACTATATAACCAGAAGTGTTGACAATCTTTATGTTCCAATCAAGATTCTGTAGTTCCAAAGGCTGAGAAGTAACTAGTTACTGCTGAATGTCTAATGACTATTCTGTTTGTCTACTGAATCATTGCCCAACCAAACTCATCACTCTGAAATACTTTAAGGTATTTTATAAAAATAATTTACATTGGATAAAGGACTTCCCCTCCATTCTGCAGAGTAGTTTGCTCCTAGGGAGCCTGGAGCCACATTTAAATCTGCCTCTGTTCCACATTATTCTAATCTGCTTCTATTCTACAAGCAGATTTTTTTTTTCAGTGAGAATACCATTTATGGTGACATGTTCAAAATTCCAGATACTTTACCACCACACTTTGGATTAACATAATTTTCTGTTCTGTATGTACTTGACATTTCTTCTTCTCCAAAATACTGATTTGGATGTTCTGCACCTCAAGACTGTTTTCAGAAGAATTGTAAAACGTGTCTTATCAAAGGAAGCTTGACAATGTTGTCTTAAAAATAGTTAGGTACAAGGAAAATGCAGTTTAGTTTATCAAAAAATAAATGTTTTGAAACTTGCAAAGTCAAAGTGCAAGGCTTTAAAAAATATGCAGTCTCCCCTTTCTCATTCCCACTGCAAAAAGAAAAAGAGCCTTCTCTCCAAAAAGATTTAACAGACCACCAAAATTTTGAAAAGTATTGCCATTCTCCTTATTGGGAGCTCACACAGAACAGCTGTCCATAAGCATGTCAGATTTTGTCACCTTCAAGGTTATATTTGTGGAGCATATTTTGGATATTTGTGCATCAATTAGACATAGCAACAGCATGCTCTGATGATTTCTTAGAAAGGAAAGAATACATACAAGAGCACCACAACATGTTAACTACTACTAAATAGAAGGCATATAGCATTAATTTTATTATCTTGGCATCAATGACAATATAATTTGGTAGGACAAGAAAAGAACAACCAATCCTCGCTTGTGTTAGTAATGTCTAATCGCAAAATATCCTGAAAGCAGAATCCGAACTCTTAGGATATGTTTAACCTGAAGTTAAAAATCCAGGGATGACCCCCGTCAGATGACCCTGGCTCAGGCTATGGGGCTGTTTAATTGCAGTGCAGACTTTAAGGGTTGAGCTGGAACCCAAGGTCTAGAATGCTAAAAACCCAAAAGTCTACACTGCAATTAAAGAGCTCCTTAGCCCAAGCCTCTTCACCCAGCATCAGCTGACTTGGGCCAGCCATAGGTGTCTAATTGCAGTTTAGATGTATTTTTGCGTACTGCTTTTTCTCTCTCCCATTTAATAACCAAATGGGAGGTTAATTGTATTAGACGCTAACTTAATTTTGATATAGACTTACAAAATGAGGTCAGGGAGGGCAACAGTTTAGTGAGAACCACAAATGTGAACAAACAGTTTACTATAATAAAATAAGGAAGTGAAGTATTCAAGAACAAGAACAACAGCCATGTAGGCCTGTGAGAGTGTTTTTGAAATCTATAGATGTATATATCACATACCAATCTCCAATAATAACCTACAATACTACTTCATTACTGGTCAAATCAAGACCACTGTATCACAGCCTTAGTTTTATGATCAACTGGCTAAATATTTTACTCATCTTTCTAAAATACAGGGCCATCATAACTATATTATGGTCCTGCAAGAACTGCCTGTCTGTAGAAAGGGAGCCTAAATGTGCACAGCTATATTTTAAAGTCTTCAAAATAAGGCCATAGCATGCACTTGGGATGTTACTAGTTTAAACACTATCCTGATCATTTCAAGAACACTCAAGAGGAGACTATTACACTCTTGTCTACATGAGAGGTAAAAATCATTGCAATAAACTGCTCAGAGAAAGCTAGGCAAATTGTTTACCCATGTGATAAAGCAGAAGAGAAAGAAAGAAGGCAGTCACTGAAGATTACAATTAGTCTTCTATTTGGATTACAATGTTTAATAGTTACAATTGTTGTGTGTAGCAACTATAGGTCATACAAGAACCCTGAAGTCAGACTACACTTTATTAATAAAATTTGCTTTCTAATTCCCTTTGCCATTGAAAAATGACTTACTCAGTTTTGACAATGTGCTTACCATTGTAAAGGAACACAGAATTTATAATCTAAAAGACAAGTGATTTGGCACTCTATGCAAATCCGGAGAAGCATATAAAACCCGGTTTAATGTTGTTTGTGTAAACATCTTCCAGAAATGTACAAGTTTTATTTTCTGTATTACTTTTTTTTTTTTTAAGAGATATTAACAAAAGCAAAAAAAAAAAAATCATTCTGATGGGCTTGAAAACCAAGAGAGAGAACATTCAAGCATGAAAGGAGAGAAGGCAAGAAAATATGCAAATAGGAAACAACAAATGAGACCTGGAAAATATTTTTAACGTAGCCAAGCAGACAGAAGCAGATAAATTGAGAGAGAAGATCAAAGATGAGTTCAAGACAATTTTTACAGCTGTACTTAGAATTGTAGAATCAGGAACTAACCCCAAGGTAGACTTTCGTAAAATGAAACATCTTTCAGTTCTGAATTCACAAAAACTATTCAGGATTTTGTCAACTGTACTTCTCGCAGCTGTCCAACACACTCCATCATAACACCACCATAAATTCACATTTATTATGCAGAGATTCACCTGCTAACTTCTTGGAATATTCTTTTGTTTACATTTCAAATTTTTGCCATGTGACAACTTACCATTTAGGAGTTTCTTCTCTTCAGGTGGAGCAGAGCAAACCTCTGTAACAATTCAAGAAAGCCAACAATGACCAAAATTCTAGATAGCAGCTCTGGTTAAGACACAATACTCAAATATGTTTGATTTCAAAGATCCTTTACTGATGAAAAAGTAAATAAGAGTCAAGAATCAAGTTAAAGTATTTAAACAGAGTAACCAGAAAAACATTTCCCAAAACTCAAGAAATAAAATAGCCAAAATGCAATTACGTTCAGTCCATTAGCTGTTATATTTTGTACACAAAACACTGTGTTTAGAAGAAAATTCATGTTTCACAATCAGTCCCTCATGTATTAGAAAATACCAGCATTAAGGTTGTCAGTATAATGAATGAGGCCAAGAACCCCTTGAAAAGAGTCCTGAGATGGAACATATTTACTGAATATGGAATTTCAAAGAATGTAGCTACCACACTAACAAAGTTCTACTGAAAATGTGCAGAATCAGACTTTTTCAGAGGTTTTAACTTGACCAACCAGGTTTTTCATGGCAAATGCAAAAGGCGCATCCCTGCCACAAGCATGACTCCCCTGTCAAATTTCAAGTTCTTCATGCATGGAGGCATTAGAGCTTTTCAACAAAAGAGATATTCAGTTTTTTTTTTTATTTTAATATCTGCTGAAACTTTCAAATATCTAAATGTGAGGCAGATTCCCAGCATGGAAAGTTTTAGCCAAAACGGTTAAAACTTGACAAAATTATACATAACTGAAAACATGATCTTAGACTGGGAACCATAAAGCAAAGTTAAGTATAGGATGATCATCCCACTTACAATAAAGGTATGTATTTAGGCTGAACATTCAAACTGACAGTTCTTGTTCTAAATCCTCTTAAGGATGAAATAAATGACTCCAACATCACAACAAACCAGACAAGTATTTCACAGGTGTGTACAAGTAGAAAAACACTCTTCTCAACTAAAAACATTAGTTGAACTAACCTTAGACAACTATTATTTTACTGTCTTCCCTATTCAATTAAATTTTCACTACATGACATCGATAGAAGCATATTAAAAATATAATGGCTGCCTTCAAAACTGCTTGATAAATTTATGGAGGAGATGGTATGATGGGATGGCCTGCTTTGGAAATTGACTTATCTTTGACTACTGGTGGTGGATATGCAAGTGGCCTAAAAGGGAGGGTAGATAGGCTGGGTTGTGAGTCATTACAAAGAATTCTCTCTTGGGTGACTGGGGTAGTGAGACTTGCCCACATGCTCAGGGTTTAACTGATCACCATATTTGGGGTCAGGAAGGAATTTTCCCCCAGGGCTGAACGGCTAGGGCTCTGGGGGTTTCTTAACTTCTTCTGTAGCATGGGGCATGGCCCACCTGCTAGCGAATTCTCTATCTTAAAGTTGTTAAATCATCATTTGAGGACTTTAATAACTCTGTCATACATTAGAGACTTATTGCTACAGTGGGTGGGTGAGGTTTTGAAGCCTGCATTGTGCAGGAAGTCAGACTAGATTTTCATATTGGTCTCTTCTGACTTTAGGGTCTATGAAAGTGAAGGACAGAAACAAAATGGCCAGCGCAGGTTTTAGTCAAATGCTTGAGTCATGATAGTCTTCCTTTCATAAAACCAATATTTGTATTTATCTTGGGAAAATATGACAATTTCACTTAGAAAACAAATTTGATCTTGGATTTCTAGAACTGATCCAAGGATAAGGATGCTGTTATTTATATTGCAAAGTACCAAAGGGTTAGCCATGTTAGTCTGATTCAGCAAAAACAAGCAAGAAGTCCAGTGGCAATTAAAGACTAACAAAATTTATTGATCGCATAAGCTTTTATGGTACAAAATCCCACTTTGTCAGATGCTTTGATTTTTCTCCCATGAAAGCTCATGCAATCAATATATTTGTTAGTCTTTAGGTGCCACAGGACTGCTTAGTTGTCATTTATGTTGTAATAGTTAAGGAAGGCTCATATAAAAATCATATAGTAAAACAGGTCTGCCTTGACGAGCTTACAGTTTTAAGAAAAATAACTGAAAAAGGAATAGAAAAAGCTACAAATTACAAAGAGGTCAGGGCGGACACCAATGTTCCCTCTAAGCTGCACTGGCACGCTGCAGCGCAGCCCGCCGCAGCCGCCAGCGCAGAGAAGGCTGCCGGCAGCGTACTGCCAGCAGCCAGAGTCCTTCAACAGAGCTCCTGTGGAGCAGGGAGTTTTGAAAACTCCCGCCCAGAGAAGCTCTAACGGAGCATGCCCAGAAAATCTGAGCATGCTCCGTAGAGCTTCTCTGGCCCAGGAGTTAGGGCTGGGCCCTGCCGCTCCAGTCCAGCCCCAAGGTAAGATTGTGGGGGCTGGGAGGGCTGCAGGGAGTGGGGGGGGGTGGTTCCCCGGGCCGGGGGGGGGGGGAGGGAGCGCAGCGAGCAACAGGAGTTGCTCAGCTGCCCTCTCCCC
>ML681979.1:34761238-34922297 GCA_007922195.1 Podocnemis expansa | reverse complement strand
AAAAAAAAAATAGTGTAGACTATTGCTCATGACTCTCTAAACGCCTCAATAATTGGCTTAATCAGATAATTTATTAGCTTCTTTGAGAAGATACCAGACAGATTGCTCAATTTTAAGCAAATATAATTCTTGCTTGTAATTCACATTTCTGTTTCTGTCAATTTATCTTCTAAAATTCATTTCCATTATTGTTCGAACACATTTCAAATGAATAAGATTTTCCAAAATCTTTTATACTTGATATGTTATTTCAAATTAATTCAGCCATTGTCTGAGAATTCACCCTCCCCTCCTTTTATCCATTTCTTTCCAATAAAATGAAATTGGTCAAAACAGTACACAATGATGACTGAAGATCCTAAACTAATGCAGTTTCCTAGATGCCACGATATTTTCTTCTACGCATACAATGCGTCTCTATGTAGAATCCACATAGTCTACAAATAAGCGCTATCACTTCTTATTTTTAATATGAGAGAGGGAGAATGTTTTAATTTAATAAACATACTGCTGATGAAGCAATATCGAGAGCTGAACAAATGCTGCAGAAGAGCTCTGCTAATGTTCATTCACAGTTCAACCTTACTTAACTCTGTACCCTGTGTACTCACTTTCCAGCAATAGTTTAGCAAACATGTTTCACGGTAGGTTGTTTATGGAAACAGTAAACTTTAAAGTTTATACAACTTTCATGGAAAACAAATTTAATTTCCTTCTGAAGGAACATTTCTAACAGAAAGCTGATTCACAGAGATGTTCTGTCTGTCAGGGAATAGAAACAGACCATATGACTTAAGTGATCAAGCAACTCAGATTTGAAATACATTATGAATTGCTCAGGAACAACCTACCCAGCAAGAATTATTCCTGAAAATTCAGCAAATAATTTCAACAAATAAAAGCAATCCATTAGCCTGTATTTGTGCATAGTTTAATTTTAAAGAGTAGCCTTAGTTAATATGCTAGATATCATCCCATCTGTAAGTGCTCTACCACCACTTCAGATCTATGTAAAACATTCAATACCTGACTATTTTGTCATTGCCTAGAAAACTGTGATAAAACTAGGACAGGATTTAATAACTGCCCTTTGTTGCCATGGGCTGGCATTATTCTTTTTTCATTATTCATCAAACTGTGGTCACAGCTGAACACTGAACAAACTAGAAAAACATTGCTAACTTCTCAATAAAATGGTTTTTGGCAAAATAATTTTCTTAACTATACATTAACTTTCAGACACCGTGTATTAACTTTTTCCTGCTGATTTACTAATTGACAAGAACAGCAAATCACCTCCATGAAGTAAATTAACGCTTTGCTACAGAATTCTGTACTAGCCTTTTCCCCCTTGAAGGAAACTGCTGCTTCTAAGAAACTATTATTTTTTATTCACCTTTTTCAAAGAGAAAATTGTCATATTATCTAACTTAGTCTTGTCTGATGGGTATTTATCAGAAACCCTAATATTAAATAATTATAAAAACAACTGACTGTGGAAGGATAGCAGCAGATTTCTTAGTGCTACTTACAGTGATAAACATTCAGCAAATATTCCTAGTTCCATTTTAAATTTTAAAGTAAAATATTTAATAGTTTATTCTTTCAAAGAAATAAATAGACAAGTTAGTCATTTTCATACAGCTGGCCCACTGCAAAGCTGAGTCACTTAATACTAAGATGGATAAGCTTTCTGCCCACCATGGTAGAGTGAGCAGTGTTACCAAGAAGAAAAACTCAACAAGCACAGAAAAGAAACAGCACTGGAGCATGCAAATGACTGGCAACTGTTGACTGAGGCCAAGAACTTTTATGCAGGTTGATGAACAAAGTTTGTCTATCATCCACTGATTTGCTGAAATTGTTGTCAGTTCCAGCTGCACCTACAGGGAAGTTTAGATTGTAATAGAATCAATTGATACCACTCATGATGGTTTATTTTTTAGCATTCTAATGTACTTATGAAAAAGTTCTTAATGTAAGTAGCAGCAACTTATCTGCTACAGTTCATCGTCACTAGCTTGGAAATTCATTTGGTTTGGTTCATTCATATATTGCAGCATTTAAGTACAAAACTAAACGTTGGAATTAGCTGCCTAGCCACACTAAAATGCAGTCTCCTGCTTTCTCCTCCATAAGTGCAGATATAAATCACAGTCAATTAAACAATGTAGCACTAGAAATGCAACTTAAGTAAGGTCCAGTAAATACTCATCACATTGTAATTGTAACGCCTGCTAACATTCCTAACCAAGAGCTAGAAGTGAGAGACTTATTGTCTAAAGGGTAAATTTAAATGCCACTTAAAAATTAGAGATTAGTTTTATGTATTAGCTTGGTCATTGTTTCCATACTATTTTTGTTATATTTATTACTCAAAACCCGTGCCTGCCACTTAGCAATAGATTTGATTTTCTTTTCTTTTCCCACCCATTTGATCATTATTACAAGACAGAGGAAAGATAAGAGACTTTGACACTCTGGAAGTCAACACTTTTTAAGATAAGTATATTATCTTATCCAGTGATCCAAAGCAGCAAAGATCAATTCTGGATTTCTGTAAGCATGCATTTTTTTTTTTTAGAGTAAAACAAATAGTATTATCTGCAGTGTGTTTTTCCATATGAAGACCAACAAGCCTCTAAGCTTCAATTAACTCAAAAAAGCAAAGAGAAACACTTTTCCTGGTGTGACTGCCTAATTATAGCGTACATTTTATGAAGTACAATCCCATAATTGGTATCTTGGGCTTTCAACAAATATCACCTAATGGAAACAGCACATGAAAATGAGTTGAGGCTGTTTCTCACTGTTCCAGACTGTGCAAAGGAACTAACCCAGCACAGCTGGCACAGGACTTGGGGAAATGAAAAACAACATCTTGTGGAAAAATGGCAGGATGACCTTGTCATAGGACACACATCTGTGCACCCTGGCTTATGACCTATACGATTTTCCTATTCATTTGTACACTGATTGTATGATTTGATGCCAATTACACCATGCAGTGTTTCTTTATGGATGATCAGAGCCCATTCTACATAATTATTATGATATGTTTCCTATAACCTCATGTGTTTGCCCAGAAGTGTAACATGTTTTCCATCATTCAGGGAGGTAGGAGACAGCAAGAACTCTTGCCCAACAACATGTTAACAACCAAAGCTGAAGCAAGCAAGTACCTGGAGGAGGTAACAAAGAATATGCAAACTGAAGTGGCTCAGACTGGACAAAGGGATTACCTCTGCCCAGAAGGGAAGGGACTGAGGAGGAGAAAAACAAAGGGAGACACTTGGAGGAGTTCTGTGGCACCTAAAGTCTAATTTATTTATTGCATGAGCTTTCATGGGAGAAAGTCCTACTTCGTCAGGCCCTTTGAAGAACTGATGAAGTGGGATTTTCTCCCACGAAAGCTCATGCAATAAATAAATTTGTTAGTGTTTGAGTGCCACAGGACTCCTTGTTTGTTTTACTGACCTAAACTAAAACTGCTGCCCCTTTGGAACCTGGAGGGGTTTGGGGCTTTTTGCCTCAGAATCTCCATCTCGAAACAACTCTAAGCAAGATCTGGGCCTCAGGTGGAGACTGGCTGTGCAAAATCTGACAGCCAAAAACTGTGTGAGCATAAACTTGGACTATGAGGTCAGTTTAGGTAGAGATATTAGGTTAGCATGTGTGTTTTACCTTGAGGTCTCTCCTGTCTCATTTACATTGTGATTCTGCCTGATTGGCCACATTCTCATTTAGAATTAGCATCTGATCAATCAACTAGTTGTTTTATCTAAAGCTGTGTACTCGTTAGAGGGTGTAAATGAGGTAGGCTGGGCATGATCAGTTTCTTTGTTAAATGAACGGATTTGAAGGTCTGGTGATTGGGAGTGGGTCCCAATCTCTGTAGACATTGGCTTCCATGGTGGTACTGGAGCCAGGGGTGCTTGCTAGGGGACCATCCCTTGAGTAGCCAGAAGACATACGCCCATTGCTTGGGACTGATTGCACGCGAGAGGCTGGAGTGGACTGACTCAGTAGTGAGTGGACACTTGGCAAGGCAGGGCAAATCTGGGTTCAGGAGTGGGAACAAGGGGGTCACAGCAGCACACCGGACTGGTTCTGGGGAGCAGCCTGTCACAGACTTGTACAAGCTACCTGCTTCCCAGGGACTGACAAACTGGAGCTAAGCAGAGGGATACTACTATAGAACTCTGTTTATAATAATAGATCCATCTTCAACCAGATGGCTTTGGGGAAGTCAGGTATGGATAGCAATCTCCCTCATGTCAGAAGGCCAATTCCTAAATAACCTGAGGGTTTCAGATACCTAGGGTATTCAAATGTCTTTAACTTCCAATGCAATTGATTTTAATTTTTCATTTTACAAAATATACCTGTAGTAACAGCAACAGGTTTGAGTGCCATTCTTCCAACAAGACATTCCTTCAGCATGGATTCATAATTGACCCAACGGTGAACCTGCGTGGAGGAAAGAGTAGTTTTCATATATTTAAGAACAATTACAATGCAGATTGCATCTGCATAACCATATGGTGAGAAAATGAAGGTCCATTTTTGTTTCGGTGACTTGTTAAATTTCTGGATGCTACATTAATCAAAACAGGCAGGAGAATCAGGGCTACAAAGGTTTTATTACATATAAGGACTTTTTCTTAATTGGGGTTTGATGATTTTTTTATTTTAATGATCATTTTGCTTCATTTCTTTTGCAGTGGAAGAAAATCTCTCTCTCTCCTAGGCCTTCAACACATGGAAGATATTTTAATTTGCAAACAATATTTCATCTTTGCAAGCCTTTGGACTCAGAAGTCTTTCAACTTGCCAGATTCTCTGAAAGTTGTTTACTGTAAATGTTCATTATGTTTACATTACCCAAATCAAGGTACTAGGTATTTAAAGTAAGAAAAGGAGATACTGCCCCCTCCCCCAACTCCAAAAAGCTTAAACTAGTTTAGAGGTTATATGTAACAGTAACAAAGAATAGAGAAGGGGTTGGTGAACAAGTAGAAGACATACAACAACAAAATCACATAGTTTAGGTACATATACACTACCATGGCTCAATTGCAAAATTGTTTATTTGCTTCAATCATTGTGAGCATCAATGAAGCAGTTTATCATAAGGAGGCATATGAATGTAGAAAGGGCAGTGGTTCATCAGACCAGAACTCGGACAGTTTCCATAAGAAGTAGTACAGAAAAAAAGCATGGAAGCCATTTCAGGAGAACTGAGCAAACAATGCATCAAAGAGAACATATCTAGGACCTTGATTTCAAGGACAAGAAGGTACATGCAATGGAAAAATAGTAGCAGATAATTAGTCAGATCTATAGACAAGATAGATAAGTCACTAACAGGACCAAAAGGATTTGAGAAACTAAGGATTTTTGATTTTCCATAGTATGAGAAATATCCCAATTGTATAGTCTAAAACACCAAAGTGGAAATGGAGGAATGGTTGTGAAGATCTTTCTCAACCTGAGACCTTAGAGATGACTTGGAATAATGTTTGGGATTTCTTAACCCATTGCTGCAAACTATTATATAGTTCACTGTTTCTCTTGCTAATTATTCTGTAGCTTGGTTCATTTGTAACCAGTCCAAAAGCCTGCAATGCTGAATTTCCACTGCTATACTGGTACCTTTTTAAATGTGTCAAGATCATCCCACATCCCCTGATCTGATTAAGTCTCTATATAAAGGTAATCTTGTAAACCTGCCCCTGGGGACCAGGTGAGGAAACAATCCCAAGGACACTTGACTCTCAGGAGATAATGAATAACATAAGGACCTCAGACAAAAGGATCAAAGTAAATCATTAGGCAAACAATTACAACTCCTAAACAGAACAAACCAGCATGCAGTGACAGTCGCAACAATCTTAGGGCACAACACCATCATGCTGGCTAGCTGTTAATGCCTGGGGACAACAAACAATTTAATCACGTTTTTAAACACTGACCACGTAGGGAAGTCAAGTCCTGAACGTGTTTCAGTAACCCCCCCCAACACACTTTGTGCATTGCATAACCTTAGAAACTCAGAAAACATACAATTTTCAGAACACCTTATAACCAAGTGTCAATGACTTCCAATATTCTTACCTGATCAAAGAGATCTGTACCATCTCTTCCTGCTGCTCTCATTAGCTCATCCTCCCCACCAGGGTGATATTCCATATATGGTGTGATGTTATACACAAGCCCTGTATCAAAGAATGGATACATAAATTATAGCAAAGCGTTTTCTAATTAAAAATGTGTACTTATTTGGAGAAAGCATTTTTAATTTTAAAGTATGTCAATCTTCTTCAGTCGTGGGAAACAGCAGAAAGATCTTGGCATAAAAAGTATTAGGAACATTATTGCATTATACTTCAATCTCCCACTAATACCCCCCCCCCCAAAAAAAAAAAAAATCAAAGACAAAATGTTAAAATGAAGTAGACTGGAAAATTTCATATTCCTACATGTCATTACACAGCTGTTTTGCTTTACTAAATAAATTAATAGTAAGCAGCTTAAAATTCAAGTCCTGAAAAGACTTAATATGTGAGTTGTCCCATTGAAGTCAGTGGAACTACTCTTACTTTTAAGGTTAGTCAACTGCTTAACTCTTGGCAGAATCAAGGCCTATATTTTAAAATCAGGATACAACAGATGACTGTTTTAGAACAGATTTAAAAATGACTCAATTTGTTCTGCATGAAAAATTTGTCTAGCTCAGAACAGTGGTTCTCAACCATTGTGCTGGGACACACTACTGTGTCACCACACAGTGGAAAGTGTGTCGTGGACAGCTGGAGAAATGACTGGATTCAGCCTTGGGAAGTAGGACTGGTGTGTCCTGTAGGATCATGATATGCAGCCAAGTGTATTGTGACCCACAAAAGGTTATGAGCGATTGGCTTAGTAGAATGCCTGAAAGACACCTTTATATAGAATTAGGCTTTTCTAAGCTTGAAACAAAAAAACACACAGTATCTTCATGCTCTCAGCAAGATAACAATTTCTATTTTTAAATTATCCCCCCCCATCAATAATAAGGATCTCATACAGTGACTTTTTTCTTTATGTTTACCATTGCTGCACTATTACTGGTACCCCCAGGCAATGTTCCCTCTAACTTTTCGTAGGCTGTGTGCGCCAAAAAATTTCTTTTGTGCAAATTTTTGGAACCAGTGTTCAAATCTGTGCGCATGCCAGTGATTGTGGCCAAACTTTTGAGTCCAATGAAGTAAATGTGCATGATGCAAATAACATCTAAATTTTATTTTGATATGGTGATGGAAATGATTTTATAAATTACAAAACCTTATTTGAAGCATGCTATTTGAAATTACCTACTTAAAGTAAAGCAAAAATACTAGCACTGTTGAATTTTTTTGTGCGCACTTCATTTTGTTGCGTGCGCAGGCTTCACAACCTGTGTGTGCATGCACACGCGCACAGCTTAGAGGGAACATAGCCCCCAGGCCTTGTACTTCAACTACAAAATAGTACCCTATTCAACATCCAACCTGTGCAATCAATAAAACAGAAATGTTGAAGAAAATAAATTACCTGTGACCATGTAATTCAAGCTATTGTAATAATGCATGCAGACACATCATTTTGTTGTACCCAGAATTATAAGTGTTTCAATTTACAGTTTTGACATTCTTTTAACCGAGGTTTCTTGTATGGCATTTACTAGGAGGTTTTCTAACAGGAAATAATTACAAAACCAAATGAAATTCATATATGTGCATCTACTTGTTTAGCAACAGAATGCGCCGTCCTGCCTGATAGGCACTCAGTGAGGCAAGGATTCCTCCAAAATATCTCCATTACATCTTTTACAGTCACACACATGCTCAGTTCCAATGAAATCTCATTCAGTAAAACACTCGTTTACATATATAAAGCATTGTTTAAACCCTTACAATTTTCAAACCTATGCAGATCTTCAACAGACCACCAAAAAGCCTACCTTCAAATTATGGCCTGATTTTCATTTCTCCAGTTCAACAAGAGTGGCAGCTACATATAGAAACTGTGAAAATCAGGCCTTAGAGTCCCTTACAAATTTCAATTTTCCAGTTACCAGTATCCCTGCTGAAACACCAGAACTATCAAAATGCAGTCCTCCCAAGGGACTTTTTTTCTACTTGTCCTCAAAAACAAAACCATTTTAAGCTCCAGTTTACAACTGAAAGATATAACCTGAAAAAGTTTAACTCATCTGAAAATGACCATTTAGCACAGAAACACCTATGAAACCTTTATGCCGCTTATATAGACCTTGGGATGGAAACAAAACAGTCCTAGAGTAGCCAAGGATATGTCCTGTCATACATTCTTACATGTAACCTATTTTAGCATATAGCAGTGGTTCCCAGCCTTTCCCTTTATGTGGGCCACTACATCATCATTGAAAGCTTTTGTGGACCACTATGTAAACAAACCATTTTAAACATTAACATAGCCTATGGCTGACAGGAATCAAACTTGACTATCACAGGGTATTAAAAACACAGTTATTTCTAATAATTTATTATGCTCACTCGCAAAAATACTGCACTTCACAGAACATTTACCTGCAGTGATTATCTCCCCATGGACCACCTGCAGTACCCTCACAGACCACCAGTGGTCCATGGCCCACAGGTTGGGAACCACTGACATACAACAAATAAAAATGGTGATTTGCAAATACTAGTTCAGAGCATGGAAAGGGTAATCTCATAGCCCACAACCCAAACAGCAGACCCAGATTTTATAGACAAAATCCATCACTGATTCACTGTGTGATTTGTAGCAAGTCACTAACTTCTGTGCTACAGTTTCTCCCATCTTTAGGATGGCAGGTCTCCAACACTGTGTTGGGACATATTATTATGTTGCCACGAAGTAAATGTGTCACAGAGAGCCAAGGAGATGGATTTGGCCTAGGGGAAGGTAGCAATGTCCCCTATAGGGTCGTGATATGCCACCAAGTGTGTCATGACCTGCAGAAGGTTGAGAACTGCTGCTTTGGAATGAATATACTCATTTTACAAGGATGTTAAGGTTTAATTCACTGAGTATGTGTGAAATGGCTTGCAATCCTTGGATGGAAGGCTGTATATAAAAGCAAAATATTACCAAATATTAAGTACACATGCTCATATTACTGGTTGTTAACTTACATGGTATTTGTTCTGCTTTATGAAAATCACCATATGTTAAGGGAGGAAAAAAGCTTCCTCCCACTGTCAAGTATCAAAAATATTTCTATTCACAGAGGTTAGAGTTTTATACTTTGCTTTGTTTATACTATCAGTTTCACTGACAATACGCCAGGATGTCTGCATACTGCAAAGGCTTCTTGCATAAGATAGGTGCAGAAAAACAAATGCTATCTACTAGTAGTTACACAAAGTTATAAATTCAATAAGCTTCAGAAAATTGACATGAGTGAAATGAGCAAACAAAATGCACAACATACACCTTGATATTCCCTAGTTTATAGAAGAAAATTTTAGCACACTGTATTGGACACACTTTCCCTTGGATTTGCTAACTACACCATCTTGTGTGCAGTAGAGAATACTGCATACAGGGGAAAAAACTTAATGAAGCTTGTGCATCTGTGTGTCCAACTTCCATCTCAGTCTACATCAAACACAAAGTTCACCTTTCCTCCCACTCCCCCTGCACTGACCATTCTACTACTGTCATAACACCATTCTCAACACCCCACTTTCATTAGTACCCCCTCTGCCCACACCACACAATCATGCCTTCTCCAAATATATTTAGCGTTCTGCTTCTTCCTGTCAATTCTATGTGCTTTATCTACATTCTCAAAAACCCTTCACGTGTTTGCCGCAGCCTACACCTTCACTTCCTCATCTCACTGCCTGTGCTCTTTTCAGGCCTCCATTTCAACAGCTCTCTCTGGCCTTCTATCACTGTGTTCCTCGCTTTATTTCCTGCCACCACTTATGCTTGTATCGAACTAGTCTTGTGCACTAGTCTGATCCAAAGCCTAGAGGTGACAAATGAAACACTCCCGCTGACTTCCATGGGTTCTCATCAGGCCACACATAACCATGAAAAAAACCCAAAATTGTGTGCAAGACATACCGTACTAGTACCAAGTTCTTGCCAATCATGCACTTAGAGATGTGGCTAGAACTCCAGTGATCTTCAAAATATCAAATATTTTATGGTCACTGCACCATAAAATTGCACTGAGAACAATATACTATATTATAGAGCAAAATGCTATACACAGGAGAAGTAGGACAAATCATTAATTAGATTGGAAAGAGGAGATTATAGTCAAAAGCGGACAATACAGAAACAAAGTAGGATGTGTGTGGCATGTGCATGATAGGCTGAGTGTTTCATGCAGTACAGATGTTAGAAATTTTATAGAAGGGGAAAAAAACAAGGAGTTCTGCGGCACTTTTAAAGACTAATCAATTTATTTATCGCATGAGCTTTCATGGGATAAAAGTCATAGAATCACAGAAGCTGGAAGGGACAATGACAGGTCACTGAGTTCAGTTCCCTGCACTCATGGCAGGACAAAGTACCCCTATTAAACCGTCCCTGACAGGTGTCTAACCTGCTCTTAAAAACCTCCAGTGTAGCAGATTCCACAACCTGCCAAAGCAACTTATTCCAGTGTTTAATCATCCTAACAGTTAGGAATTTTCTCCTAATGTCTAGGCTGAACCTCCCTTGCTGTAATTTAACCCTGCTACTTTTTGTCTTATCTGTGATTAAGGAGAATAATTTTTATCCTTCTTCCGCATAACCACCTCTTAGGTATTTGAAAACTGTTATCACATCACCGCTCAGTCTCCTTTTTCCTAGACTAAACAAACCCAGCTCTTTCAATCTTCCCTCACAAGTCAAATGTTCCAGACCTCTAATCATTTTTGCTGCCCTTCTCTGGACTTTCTCCAGTCTCTCCACATCTTTTTTGAAATGAGGCATTCAAAACCGGATGCAGTACTCAAGTTGTGGCTTAATCAATGCAGAGTAGAGTAGAAGAATCACTTCTTGTGTCTTACTCACAACAACCCTATTAATACACCCTAGAATTGCATTAGCTTTTTTTGCAATAGTATTACACTGCTGACTCATATTTAGCTTGTGATCCACTATTATACCTAGATCCCTCTGTGCAGTACTCCTTCCCAGGCAGTCACTGCCCATTTTGTATGCGTGCAATGGGTTGTTCAAACCTAAGTGGAGTACTTGGCACTTATCTTTATTGAATTTCATTCTATTTGTCTCCAACCACTTCACCGGTTTGTCCAAATCATTTTGAATTGTGATCCTATCGTTCAAAGCACTCCCAACCCCTCCCAACTTGGTATCAGCAGCAAATTTTATGAGTTTGCTCTCTAAACCATCATCTAAGTCATTGATAAAAATGTTGAACAAAACCAGACCCAGGATAGATCCCTGTGGCACCCTGATCATTACGTCCTTCCAGCCTGAATATGAACCATCGATAACCACCCTCTCGGAGCGGTTATCCAACCAGTTTTTCACCCATCTTACAGTAGCTCTATCTAGTTTGTACCTCCTCAGTTTATTAATAAGACTGTGACATTAGACCATATCAAATGCCTTACTGAAGGCTAGATATACCACATCTACTGCTTCCTCACTATCCACAAGGCTTGTTACATCATAGAAAGCTATCAAATTGGTTTGACATGATTTGTTTTTGACAAATCCCCGCTGACTAGCCCTAATCACCTTATTCTCTTCCAAATGTTTGCAAACATACTCCTTAGTTATCTATTCCATTATTTTTCTCAGTAGAGAGGTTAAACTGACTGGTCTATAATTCCCTGGCTTGCTCTTCTTTCCTTTTTTGTTGATAGGCACTATATTTGGCCCTTTCCTCACCCATCATCCATGATTTTTTCCAAAGATAATAGCTAATGGCTCAGATATCCCCCAAGTTAGCTCCTTGAGTACTCTAGGGTGTATATCATCAGGCCCTGGTGAACTGAGGACATCTAACTTATCCAAGTAATTTTTAACTGGCTCTTTCCCTATCTTTTTCCTACTGCCCTCCTTGACATCAGATATCCAATTTTCCGTCAACCTTCTCAATGAAGACTGAAACAAAGAAATTATTTAGTTCCTCTGCCATTTCCACATCATCATCTATTGTTTTACCCTCTTTGTTGCATAAAGGTCCTATAATTTCCTTAGTTTTCCTCTTGTTTCTGATATATTTGAAGAATGTCTTTTTGTTACTCTTTATGCCTTCAGCTAGTTTAATCTCTGTTTGTGCCTTGGCCTTTCAGATTTCTCCTCTACATAACTGTGTTATTTGTTTATAGTCCTCCTTTGTAATTTGACCTAGTTTCCACTTTTTGTAGGACACTCTTTATTTTTAAATTATTGAAGGTCTCCTGCTACTGCTCTATTTCTTTTCCTTCCTACACACTGGAATGGTTAGTGTTTGTGCTCTTAATAACATCTCTTTGAAAAATTGCCAACTATCTTTGGCCATTTTTGCTCTTAAGACATTACTCACATGGTATCCTTCCCATCAACTACCTCAGTGTGCTAAAGTTTGCCTTCGTAAAATCCATTGTTTTTGTTTTGGTATTCTCTCTAACATTTCTAAGAATTATGAATTCTACCATTTCATTATCACTTCCACCTAAGTTACTTTCCACTTTCAAATTCTCAACCACTTCCTCTTTGTTTGTTTGTCAAAACCAAATCGAGAACAGCCTCTACCCTAGCTGCTTTCTCCACTTTTTATAATAAAAAATTGTCCTCAATGCATTCCAAGAACTTACTGGGTAATCTGTACCTTGCTGAGTTATTTTCCCAACAGACGTTTAGGTACTTGAAGTCCCCCATCACCATCAAGTCCTGTACCTTGGATGATTTTGTTAATTGCTGAAAAAAAGCCTCATCGACCTCTTCTTCATGATTGGGTGGTGTATAGTAGATCCCTATCATGAGATCATTCAGGTTTTTTATTCCTTTTATTTCTACCCAGAGATTTTCAATCCATCTATCTCCAACCCAACGTCAATCCAAGTACATGTATTTTTCATAAACAAGGCAACTCCACCTCCCTTTCTTCCCTTCCTGTCCTTTCTAAGCAAGTTGTACTCTGCTATATTAATATTTGGGTATGTGTATTATCCAACCAAGTCTCCATGATACCAACTATGTCATAGTTGTGTTTGGCTATAAGCATTTCAAGTTCCTCCTGCTTATTCCCCATACTCCTTGCATTTGTATACAGACATTTAAGATACTGATCTGCTTTTCCTCCCCACCAGTTCTGATGAGTCATTCTTTTTGTCTCTACCATTAACATCCAGACTCCCCTCAAGTTCCATCCCTTCCCCAAGTCCACCCTGGTTTTCACATACCTGTGGGCTTAGGTCACTGGTCCCCATCAAACCAAGTTTAAAGCCCTCCTCACTAGGTTAGCCAGCCTATGTCCAAATACACTCTTACCCTTCCTTGATAGGTGGACCCCATCTCTGCCTAGCACTCCATCCTCTTCGAACAGCATCTCATGGTCAAAAAAGCCAAAGCCCTCCTAACACCACCATCTCTGCGGCCAGGCATTCGCCTCCAGGATGCATCTGTCTCTGCGCAGGCTCCTGCCCTTGACTGGAAGAACTGAGGAGAACACCACCTGTGTACCAAACTCCTTCATCCATGCCCCCACTTCATCAGATGCTTGAAGGTGGGGAATTTACAGTTTCTATAAATTCCGCATCTTCAAGTGGCTGATGAAACTGAATTTTTTCCCATAAAAGCTCATGCAATAAATAAATCTGTTAGTCTTTAAAAGTGCCACAGGACTCTGTTTTGCTGAACCAGACTGACATGGCTACTCCTCTGTAACTTACAAAAGGGAAGGGATGGAGCTGTTATAAAACTAAAAGCTTATTCTAAAGAGTATTGGGGCCTGGGGACAAGGAGAGAAAGTCTGAAAAACACAAAAGAGGATGCTTAGTTAAAAATAAAGCTGTACCATAAAGAATAGGTGGGATTGTAAGAGGAAATGAAGGCAAAGGTATATGTGGAAGCAACATGATGGAATTCTGTAAAAATTAGAATCTTAAAGGAATTTTATAAAAAAGGAAACCAGAAGGGAGAGACATCATCAGAACAGTAGGAAAGGATTTTGCAGTTGTGTTTTTGATTCGCTACAGAAAAGAAATTCTGTTTGGAAGAAGATTAAGATGCAAAAGATACTACAGTGGTTCAGCTTTCTTGACTATTCTACTACTATATTAGCAACACCATATACAAGTAACTGTTCTTTTTTGTTCCAAACCAACTTTGGAACGGCACAAACACCATTCACAGTAGAGTACATCAAAGCTACTCCTTAAATCAAGAATCTGCTATTGTGACAATTTTTTTTTTTCCTTCAGAGGAGGAGTGCTTTACCCCTTGGCAATTTCCTCTTTTAGCCCAGGAAGTAAGGGACTACGTCTGTGAAGGCACTGCCGCCCCCTGTCACACTGATGGGTTTATGAAGATTGAGGTCCATAAAAAAAATTAATTAATTAGTCTGCAAACATGCTTTGCCATTTTGGGGGAAAAGAGTTAGGAAATTTAGTACTATGAGCTCAACATGTTATTCTCTATGAAACAATAAGCTGCATAAGAGGGATCTAACATCCAAAAGAACACTGCTTATAATCCTTGTTTTTTCACAATACACTTATTTCAATTACTACAAGTTCAAAGAAAGATTAAATGGCTTTACTAGAGCATTTGATTCACAATTCTGTGAAGAAGTCATTAAAAACATTAGTACCACAGACATCTGCTGCAGCTAGATACAGACAACTGTCATTTCCATTAGTAAATTGAAGACATAAGGATACAAATGTGCTTACACACTTGCTTAACTTCCTGTAAGTTAAAAAAATGAAAGTCATAATACTAAAAGTTATTACTGATACCCCTTTACCTGTTCATGGATTTTCATACTCTGAAAGGGTAAAAACTGCCTGCATGTCAACATTTTGCTGCTCATACTTTCACCAAGTTACTCCCCCACATTATTCTAGCCATTTCAGAGTAGTTTTGGTTTGATCCCATTTAAGAGACTGCATTTTGTCATTTTAACATACAAACAAGTGACAGAACTAAAATACGCTCAGCTACGTGTCAGTGCTCTACAGCAGTTGTTCCTAAACCGTGGCCCAAGGTCCAAAAGTAGACCCCAGGTGTTTTCAACGTGGCCCACAGGGATACCCTTCCTGCTGGCTACAGAAGGGAAGTCATTGCCTAAGGACCCAGGTAGAGCGTGTTTCTGCATGGCTAAAAGACCAGCGCAGACTTCTTGCTGCTGCCAAGAGGATGATAGATCAGCACTCCCCTCCTGTTGGCTGTAGCAAGAAACACAGCAAAGCTGCCAGGTTAGGTTCATAGGCACTGAGGTCCCTCCTGGAGGGGAGCGCTTATCTGCCATCCCCCGGGCTGCAGAAGGGAGCCACTTCCTGCAGAACCAGGTAGAGCACACAGGGCTACAGGACACGTGGTCTCTGTGCTGCAGCCAGAGAGATGGCAAATCAGCAACGAGGCAGCCTCTTCCCTGAACACCTCCCATCCGACTGCAGGAGGGAGTGGGGGTGCCTGCTGGCAGAGACCAGTAGCCCTTCAGGGTTGTGGAAATGCCATCTGTGGCCCATGAGCCAAAAAGGCTGTAGGGAGCAAGCGTGGAGAAAACACTTTCCATACAAAACACCCATTAAGTGGAGCGTGCCAAACACTGCATTCACAGGACCAGCCAGCACAGACTGAATGGACATGGTCCCACCACACCATGCATGCCAGCATGGCTGAGTTGAAAGCAAACACAACTTAAATCTCACCAAAAAATTATAGCAAGGAGAGTATCTGACCACACTCTGTCCAACACACAGGAGCTTTATATTTTCATGAGCACAAAGCATTCAAGTGGTACACCTCATCCAAGAAGTTCAGCTGCACAACAAGCATCAGCTCCATAAGATGTAATCTTTGGGGTGGATTTGGCCTAAACTGAAATGATAACTGAACAACCAATTTATGAATGGCAAGAAATATGACATGCACACGGTCTTTTTTCTGTATGCATTTTTTGTGTGAATAACCCACCTCTTATACATATCCAGCAATCCTCTTTCTTACTGTGTTTCGCAAGCTCTTCTTCAGTCACTTCAATTAATCGTCCTTTCAATCCAGCTAAGTCTTTTCCACTTTTAGTTAGTCGAATCCAGTCCATAAGACTTCTGCCTGGTTTTAAAGGTACCTAAAAAGTAAAATGCACGCTAACACTGTAAAACACTGATGGAAAAGTGAGACAGGGTGCATGAAGTCATAGCTTGTATTGGAAAAGTGCACTTCCAAAAGACTACTTCATTTTGTTTCTCTGCTGCTATTGGAAGAAAGAGAAACTACTTAGAAGTGCTCCCTGTTCACTTTGGGCAAATAGCATTCTTTCCAAGCTCTCTACGCCCTCTCAATCCTACCCTTCAATTGCCAATATGGGCACACAATGGATGGATATTTGTCCACAACAAATTGGATTGGAAGCATCAAATCTTCACTGCAGTAAATGAAAAGTCATATCAGTTTCATTTTGCTGCAGTGCAGGTTGAGAAGTCTTATGAGTAGCAAAATAGAGCTATTCACTGAAAGAAGGGAGTGAATACAGTTTATGAAAGAGTAGTGCAAATACAGCCTTCATAGCAATCAGAAAGAGGACTTTCCACCAAACTGCAGCAGCTCAAGAAGAGACAGATACACGTATTTCACCTCTCTTACAGCAGCTAAAGAAAGCACTCCAAGTTTACCAGTCACTGATTGACCAAAAAGAAACCCCTAAAAGATAAATATCCCAAGTAAGGCCCACGGACACTATCTCAACAGGACCTGCCCATTCACAAAAGTTGGAGAAGAGCATGGCTTTTCTCCCAGACCCTGACCTTTAACACACTTAACATGGTTCTGTACCTATTGGGTTTAACGCACTGGTCAAATTTACAAGCCCAACACATGGCAGAAAATGTGAAAGTGCATGCGAGTGTACAGAACAGGAGAGAGAGCAAAATGGAGGACTGGAGAACACTGCACAGGGGATCAAGTTAAGCTTGATTTTAAAAATGCTGAACTCAGCTCTCACTGAACCCATTAAAAGTGTCAAGGCACTGTTCCCTCTAAGCTGTGCATATGTGCGCACACACACAGGTCATGGAACCTGTGCACACAACAAAATAAAGTGTGTGCAAAAAAATTCAATAGTGCTAATATTGGTGTTCACCAAGAAATGTTTTTGCGCACACAGAGAAATTGTTTGTGCACACAGTCTATAAGTAATTAGAGGGAACACTGGTGTCAGGGCTTTTGAAAGCAAGGCACAATTTATTTAGGAGCCAGCAAAGAAGAGCTTTACTGGATATAAACATCCTCATCTACATTCTAAGCTGCAAAAGCAAAGTTAGCAGCAGCTGAAGAGCTATGTTCCATGAATACCAAGATAGCTGTCATCTTCCTATAAAGAGGAATACAAGTTATCAGTTCCTTGACAGACTTTCTAGGTTATCTGGAATCAGAAAAGTTGCACAGATCCCTAACCTATCTAACAATCTAATCTCACCATTGTACCCATGTCCTTCCTACCCATTCCCTTTTACTAGAGTGTACCAAACTTGAAACAAACATGTAACCAATAAGCATGAGCTGCTAAAGTCAGGGAATGAGCCTGAGGTTCTAAGGGCAGGGAATGTAGGTATATAAGTTTGTACAGCACTCAGCACGTTGGTTTCAGCAACACAAGCAAGGTAAAACCAAACACGAAAAAAAATAGTGTGAATGCACTGTTAAAGTAAAAAAATAAAGTCAGGATATCCTGGAAGACAATTTCGTACTATATACATTAATAAAGACCTCATGTGTATTTAGATTTAACACAAAAAACTCAGAGGAAACAACATATACAAGTGATGGTTAGCAATGAAACTGCCATACCGGATCAGCCTTGGTGACCTACCCAGTCCTGAAGTCTCTCTCTGACAGTCACCTGCAAGGTCACCAGATGCCCCTAGTTGATAGGGCCAGCCCCAATGCCTGGGGCTCTGTCTTACTTAGGTGCAAAACCACTCTCTCCCATCCCAATTTTTCACATTTGCTTACTGGTTACCCTACCTGTGCCAGATGTTTCCAGGGAAATTGCAAGAACCTTGAAATAAGCAATTACAGAAGAGCAAGTTCACAGGGCAAGTGTCCTCCTTAGCTTATGCCAGGGGTCTCAAACACGGGGCCCCTAAAGCTATTTCCTAAGCCTACAATGATGCTATTGTTACCGATATTTGCAATATCATTGTATAAGATGGTTTCAGCAGCGTGGCCCTTTGGCTAACGTACTAGTCTTCATGTGGCCCTCATGGTGATTTGAGTTTGAGACCTGCCTTATTCCCTGCAGCGCAAGGCTATAGATAAGATCCAAAAGGACAGCTGTTAGTCTAGTTCAGCAAAACAAACAAGGAGTCCTGTGGCACTTCTAAAGGTGCAGTAGGATTTTCTCCCTTGGAAGCTCATGCGATAAACAAAACGGTTAGTTGTTAAAAATGCCACAGGACTCCTCGTTAGGCTACACCTATTTAACCTTATAAAGTTATGGAAAACAGAACAAGTCCTGTGGCACTTAAAAGACAAACAAATTTATGTATCACAGGCGCTTTCAGGGGAGAAAAATCCCACTTTGCCAGAAACAATGCAACTCCAGCCCAGCGTTTCCCAACCGGTGTGCCACCACACACAAGTGTGCCGCCAGGTCTGAGCAGCTGTGCCACAACATTTTGTGAACAACTACTCCGAGAGCTCCGGACTGACTCATTAGCTCATGAATATTCATGAGTTCATTTTAAAACGATATGTCAGCAGCCTCAAATCAATTAAAGGCAGCCAGGTGAGCCTTAACAGAGACAATACTGGGAAGGGCTGCTCTAGCCTGCCTTCATGCCATCTAAAATACCAAGCCCTGCCCTGCTGAGGAACTCCACACACCCTGCGGCAGTGAGTCCCACAGTTACCTGTCTCTCAGGCAGAGCTATCTGCTCTCCCCCGCCCCCGGCACACCCGCCAGCTAGCTGCTCACTCGCAGGCCGCCAGCCCGGCCCCTACCTTGCTGCGGCCCCCCGCAGCCGCCCGCTGCTGGGAGCCGGGCGCCGGGAAGGCCTGAGCGGGCACGTTCAGCATCCTCCCGCCCCGGCTCCGGCTCCGGCCTCCGCAGCGCCGCGCCTCCGGGCTCCGCGACGCCGCCCGGCCAGGAGGGCAGTGCGCAGGCGCGGGGGGGCGGAGCCCCGCCCAGCGGGAGGGAGCGGCTCCGGATTCGCCGGCGCCGCGCGCTGCCCGGCGCAAGGGGAGGGAGGAAAAAAACAAACACGCAGCAGCCAGGGCGCGCATGCGCCGTCGGCGACCGTCTGCCCCCTGCAGGCGGCCCCTCCGCGGCTGGGTCAGACGTTCCACGTTCCATCCTGGGCGGCGCCTGAGCGGGCGCCTGGCTGGCTGGCCGCCTGCTGCAGCCCCTTTCATCCTGCTTCTCTCGGGCTCAGCGTCCGTTTCCACTGGGTCTTTTTCCCCGGACGGCAACGCAGATGAGCCCAGTTCTTGGCTAGCACTGTGCAGGCGCCGGAATAACTAGCACCTCTGCTTAATATGCAGACAGTCCTGGGTTCAGTTCCCAGGGGGTTGGACTCGATGATCTCACAAGGTCCCTTCCAAGCCTCTGATTCTGTTCTGTTCTAAAGTGGCCAACAGCTCAGCCCGACATGTCCAGCAGTTTCCCCAGGACTTGAGATGGGGCGGTGTAGGGGTGTTAGGATGCTCACTGGATGGCAGGGACGGGTGTGGTGCTAAAAACAGTGTGCCATCACATTTTGTTACCCGCTTCTGTTTCTGACATCTAGGATGCGAAGGCAGAAAGTGTGACCCAGCTCTACTGTGAGGCAAGAGACAGGCACGGCTTCAGGTGACAGTTTTTTGGTGCATCTAGACCCCCTGAAGATCAGGCTGGCTTAGGGTTAGCAGGTATCAGGCGAAAGGAGGACATGTCCTCCTTTCTACCTTCATGTCCTCCATCTGGCAGGCATTTTAAAAATACATGATTTTGTGTGGCTTTTTACTTACAGGGGTTAAAGTATGCTGGAATACCCCAGCACACCTTATTTTTAGGGGGAAAGCATTCCAGGGCCCCCTAAAAACAGAAGATTATTATATTAATACAGTGTTTTCTCCATGTGTTCTCCTTTTCATACTTCCCTGCCCTCCTTTCTAGGCTTTGGTATCTGGTAACCTTAGGCTGGCTCCCACCTCTTCAACTCTTTCCTAGCTGCTCAGGCACTGTCAGTCAACCTGCAGCTTAAGTCATGTAGGCATAGTGTGCTTTAAATCCCTCTGCAGGCAGACACTGGAGATTTATGCACTTTGGAAAACCGTTTACAACCTCCATGAATGAGATGGGAGGGCACCAAATCAAAATTTGGCTTGGGGCACCACAAATCCTTGAGCCAGCCCTGCTGGACTGGTATAACACTGTTACTAGATGACAGTTGGGGTGAGGTGTTGGGGGGTGTTAGGGAAATCAGTGTGCCCCTGGAAAGGTGGCCTCTCAGCAGCAGTGCCTACCACCCTCCCCAGACTGGTCCATGCATATCATAGCACTGTAGAATTAAAAGGGCCTGCAAGAGTTAATCCGTCTGGCAAGATGCAGGATTTACTGTGGCAAAACCATCCAAAACAGATGGTTTATGGATGGCTCCCATAAAGGGGCCATCCTCTGGGTAGGGCAAAAGGGGGAGCCACCCAAAGCCCTGTGCTTTGGGGGTGCCCCACAGGGCCCACACTGCTGCCCCCTCCATGCCAGGGACCAGGTGAGCTGGTGAAAAGCAGTGGCCCAATTCAACGCTGATGGGCTGTCCTCTCCCCACACGCTCTGCTTTCAGCTCTGTGCCGGGGCAGCAGGGAGATGGCAGGAGGCAGCATGCGGCCCGTACTGCTACCCGGGCTGCGCTAACTCCCACCCCCTCCCAGCTGCTCTGGCACAGAGCCGAAAGCAGAGTATGTGGGGAGGGGAGAGACCAGCAGTGCTGAATTGAGCCACCACTTTCCACCAGCTCACCCGGTCTCCAGCATGGGACTGCTGGAGCAGGGGCCTGCCCCTCCCTGGGCCAGCCACCCTGCCCCCCCAGTGCTGGGAGGGTGAGTGGGAGCCCCGCAAAGGGCGATTTGCCCAGGGCCTCGCACCTCCCTAGGGACGGCCCTGCTCACATACCCATATTGTAAGTTCTCTATAAGTGCAAAATATTGTTCTTATTGGGATATTTGCACAAGTGAGAGATGACATATGAAATCTGAGCTTCTATGTCACTGAAGAGGTAAAAGAAAAGAGTTATTTGCTTTGGTCTGGAGGAGAGAAAAAACCTGAGCAAGATGCAGAAACAGTCCATGCTGGAATCGAATTTAAGGTCCGCAATCAAGCAGTATAACTTTGATATTTTAAAGTGATCTTGAGATACAGTATAAAAACATAGAAAGAAGAGTGACATCTGCTAATAGGCTGCAGCACTATTTCCCACACTTTTGAAAGCAGAAAAAAGTTAAGCTGGTCATATTCAGTTTCAGCACCAAAATGAGTTCTCAGGAAGAGACAATTGCTTAGATCTTCCTAATCCTCTTCCCTCTTCTTTCTTACATGCTTAGCTGAACAGTATAATTGTTGAAGATTAAAGTATCATCATTGACAACACACATTGAAATCAATGGGGTAAGTTCACACATCATATGTATTGCTTCAGGGTCTCTGTAAACTCTGGCACCCACAGCTAGGTCTCATTTTGATGGGTTTCAAATTGAGGGAATGAACCAGGTATACAAAAAAATTTTATTCAAGGGTCTTTTTACGCTGAGTAGTTTCGAGGGAAGCATTCACAGAGCACACTACCCATTGTGAGTGTGGGTGGCAGACTTGGGCTCCAAAAGAATAATTATTCAGTTACAAATTATATTCATTTACAGCTGTCTCCCCATTTGCAGGCATCAATGACTGAGCATCTCAGGACAAATTCTGCCTGTAGCTGTAGCCATGAAATGCCATTAGTCAGTAAGAGCCAAATTTTGTTCCTTACTTCTCACCATAGTCTGGTTTACATGGACAATCAACATCTATTTTTATACTATATCCAGCAATGTAAGCCCACATATCTGAGAGAGCATGCCTGAGTTCTCAAGTCTAAATTCTGTCCCCACTTTCATGGGTGTGACTGACAGAAAAATGAGGTCCCTGATGTATACACTGAAGAAGTTATGTGGTTTAACAACTTCTTTTTTAACTGTTTATCTCTATTCTATGCACATGCATGCAACTTCATTTCAACAATAAACATATGCTTTAAGAATATTTATTCTTAGAATATTTGTAATTAGTTGACAAGCATCTAACATGTTCCAGTTAAGCTATAAAGAAAACTTTCAATATGGAGGCATTCTTTTGGATGATTCTTCAAGAATTGCATCATTCTTAACACTAGAGAAGTCAGAGTCACATCATCGTAAAACATGTAAGAAAGGGAAGAATCAGGAACCTTGTTTTAAAATTGAAATTTGGGAATGTGTCAGTTATGGAGTACAAAGTATAGGAACTACAACTATAATATATGAAATATGTAACACACCAGGCTTCATGAGAATAAGTTATTCAGTAATTTCAAGAAATTCATACTGATACCTTTTCTCCCTTAAAAGAAAAAATCTTGATCCTTAGAATAGAAAAAGTAAAAAATAAAAGTACTAACATTTACAAAATATTTCAATTTTTATTAATAAAACATACCAATAAATTATTTTTAAAAATACTATGATACATTTTTACATTAAGTTTAAATTAGAAAGTTTTAGATGTGGCATTGGCACTCCCTCTAGTTAACTCTTCGATTCTGTTCCTGAATCTTGCTCCAGTTCAACATCGCCATCGTCGCTATCTGAGTCTTCATAAAAGGAAATGGTGGCTTGAACAGGGAAGTTTTTAAGAAGTGCTTCAGCTTCTTGGTATAAGTAATCATAGCACCTTGACTTGGGCCAAAATAGTCTGAAACAAATGCACAAAATTATTTATTTCTATATCTTTGTTAGATATGGTCCTTTGTGTTTCTCGTCTGTCAGCCTATGAGGATAGGAAAGTCTTCTGTTTTCTTAACAGATATCAACTTTCCTCCACAACCTATGCAATCATCACTTGCTGAATCACCACTGGAAAAGGTTTCTCTTATCTGAATATCAAATAGCTATTTTGAAATTAAAAATTTGTCAAAAACACAGTTCTAATAGGTGCCTCAAATATTCTACCATGCAAAATATAGTATAAAAAACTAACCTAAAGCCTGAGATCTGCTTCTGTATTCAGCCATCTACTTCATTAACTGAGCTTTTGGGATGTGGTCCAGTGATTATTTAAGTCATTGGAAAGATGAATTACGTAGATTGCTTTAGTAGTGAGTGCCCTGTGGCACCTTATAGACTCACAGATTTCTTCGAGCATAAGCTTTCATGGGCTACAACCCACTTCGTCAGATGCATCATCAGTGGGTTGTAGCCCACGAAAGCTTATGCTCAAAGAAATCTGTTAGTCTATAAGGTGCCACAGGACTCTCACTACTTTTGCTATACACAGACTAGCACAGCTACCCCTCTGGTAGATTGCTTTATAAACTGAGGGCCCTATTCACCTCTCATACCAGCAGAAATCAGAATCAATGTTACTAAGTTAACGGTGTTACAAATTATGTAAATCTGATATAAGAAGAGAATCATGAATTTTACAGTGGAAGTCAATAGTTTTACTCCAACTAATCAGCAGGCCTGATTTTCATCTTACACCAAGTTTACATTTGCGTGACTTCTTTTATTTCAGAGATTTTAATTATACCAGAGTGTGTGACATGAATTGTGTTCAGTGTTTGCAAAGGTGGAGGAAAGGGAATTAATATAGTTTAAATGTCAGTTGAGAGCTGTATAGTTTGCTCTGTGTTTGCTATATAATTTACAGTGCACATGTATGAACAGTGTGCAAACTGTATTTCATTTTTGATAGTATAAGAAGGTTTATACACATTTACAATAAAACAAAGTTGAAGGAGAAAGCATTCAGAACAAGACTAACTTCTTAAGATGAAACTAAAAAATGTATTTTCATCTGCCCATTTATAGACTTGCAACTTGTATCCTATGGGTCTAGTTATTCAGACTTGTCTCCTATATTGTGCCTCCAGATTATAAATACAAATGATGACAGTTAATCTTTTACTACCTCCAGGGGAACTGAACTAACATAATTAACACCATCAATTAATCACAACAAAAAATTGCAGGCAAAAATGGGATGTCGGTTCAGAAAGAAAAGAAATGAGTAAATAAGTTTCCAGAGATAAATGACAGTATGCTAACAACTTTGTCATTAGCATCAAATATATTCCCTATGTAATTATTAATAAACAGTAGTTTACATATCATCCATAACAGAAATGTATTAAAAAATAGAAGAGGAGGGCTTTTTTACTTATACAAAAATACTTTCTAAGTCAGTCGTAATTATGAATTGTACCAGGCAACATCTTTCTTCTTAAATCTTTTTCACTCAAGTACTCAATATCACATTTACATTCTCATTTACTGTGTAAAACCACAAGCCTAGAGAGATATAATACAATTACTTGTGCGTATAGGTACGCATACATCAATGTTCACAGCATACAGTCTAAATTAGTAAGCATCTTGTGTCCTACCAAAAATGCTAATTTGTGTAATTACACTTAACCTCCTCAACTATCTCGTTACCATAATAAGTAGGTTTCATTACATGCAATAGATGGATCCCCTACACTTTCAGCTATAGTAATCATTACTTATAGACCAGAGCTACTAGTGGTGGTGAGTTCTACGCACCTGCTGTCAAAGTTTCACTTTAGGGATGGGTGAGAAGGGTTGTTTGTAAAGTGTAAAATTCTTTTGGATACTCTGGAATAAAAGCAGCTTTATAAATACAAGATATCATTAGTATGATAGTTTTTAACTTTTATTTTGCTAGGCCACAATCCAGCAAAGCACTTAAGCGCCTGCATACCTTTAAACATGTGAGTACTTTCATTGATATCTTAAGGGCTACTCACATACTTAGAAGTAAGCAAGTGCTTTGCTGGACTGGGCTATAATGCATAACACATTTCTGGAAAAAGTTGCTGTACTCTTTGCTCAACTTCGTTTCAGGCCATCTCCTGTATATATAACCACAAATAAATTTGATGGTAAGTGGGGAGGCTATTGGCCATAAAGGCTGCTTCAGAAGTATGGCATCTGTAAAATGAATTCTCAGGAAAGTCACTCTCTGGAAGCACTAGAGGCATTTATTCCTTGAATAGCAACTCACCTAACTGGATGTGTATATTGGGTAGGTTTTCCTGAGGCTTCTGTCATCCCATATGGACTATATGGCTAGGAATTGAAAAAAGGAAACAGAATTTACTGCACATGCATTACATATAACATGGCAAACAGTAAAGATTAATCTGCACTAATCAATATTCTGGGATTACTAAACTACACATTGCTGTTAACTTCAGAAATCTTCACAGCTACTGCACTGATCATTTCCCAAACAGCTGTTTTTAGGTGGATCAATAGTTTGTTGGTTGGAGGTTTTAAAATTTTAATTTCTTTAAAAAGTCACATTCCTGTGTAGTGTCTTGATTGGTCATGGCTGATAACCTGCTTGATCCTTTTTTCCATCTCCCTGCCAAAGAGCCAATGCGGTAGCATTGACAGATTTGAGGCACTCACCACACTTTGATTTCTCCTCAGCTGTCTTTCTGCATCTCTCTGGGTGAGGATCCAAGGTCTCCAGAATTCCCGGGACCTGCAGAACCAAGGAAAGAGCCTGTTAAATAGAGATGAGCACTCACCTAGCTCTAGGCTGGTTGCTCAGTTTTCACAGAGCAATCAATCAGTGGAAGTGGAATAGGGGAAAGCAGGCATCTGAGCACAAGTGCTATTTCATCTGCTGGCCCGAAGATGCGGGGTGGGGGGTAAGTGAGCTGGGCTGGAGGAAGCTCGGATACCCCTGTTGTCCTTTCAGACATCGTCGGTAGCTAAACCCCTTCAGTGGAGGGCAGCAGCAGCAGCAGATGTGGGTGCTCTCCATGCTCTACCGCACAGCCCGAGATCTGGATACAGCTGTGCTGCTGCTTTGCCGGTGATCCTGAAGTAGATCAGTTCTGCTAGTCTAGGGGCTTTTATATCCCCAGGCTAATGACTACTGAGCAGCCCACTGCCCCCCTTTCATTTGCCAGTCGGATAAACAAAAAGGCTACGCGTGAAGGCTCATCAGTGGAAACAAGGAGCATGGACTCGTGCAAGTCCCAAATGGCCCAGGGAGAGATTTGGCAAGTAGGTGTTACTCACACTTGAACACACCCAGCTGCTGTTGGGGAGGGGGAGAGGAAAAAAAAAAAGACAGGCTTGGGCTGTGAAATGGCCAGTGTGGGAAACACTAAGTGACCCCCCCCCCCGTTTTATGTAGTGTTTGCAATAAGGGTTGGTGTCAGGGCCGGCTCAAGGCCCCTGGAGGCCTGCAGCTGCCCACTCGGTGCCCAGCCTGGGAGCAAGGTGGCCCAGCTGGTGGTGGGGAGGGGGGATTTGGGATCCACAGCCTGGCCTGCATTACGTGGGGGAGGCATGATTGCCAACAGTTCATAAATTTGCAGATTGTTTGTAAAAAAATATGCAAATTTCCCACTGTCTGTGATTAAAAGGAAGTGTCCATTAAAAATCTGTCTCTCCCTCATTCAGTCAGCAGCAGCTGAGCAGCTGCCTGGTGCACCCCAGCAACGTAGCAGCTCTGCCTGGCCCTCAGGCTCTGGCCCGGGCAGTGGGCAGGTGGCTACGGCTGGTTAACAGGCAGCTGAGGAGGTGAAGCAGCCCAGTCCCCAAGGCAGCCCTTTGACACAGGATGAGCCAGAGCTAGGGTTACCAGATGCCAGGCACAAGGAGGACATGTCCTCCCTTTTACCTTCAACTCCTCCGTCCCGCAGGTATTTTAATTGATTAAATGATTAATTTGATTTTGTCTGGCTTTTTACTTACAGGGGTTAAAGTATGCTGGAACACCTGGGAGCGCCATGTTTTTAGGGGGAAGCATTCCAGGGCCCCCTAAAACCAGAAGAATATTACATTAATGCTATATTTTCTCCATGTGTCCTCCAATGGCCTCCTTTTTGTACCTCCCTGTACTCCTTTCCAGGCTTTGGTATCTGTTAACCTTAGCCAGAGCCTCCCTTCCAGCACAGCCAGGAAGGGAGACTGAGCCTGGCAGGTCTCCTTGGCTGTGTTCACACACAGGGGGTTATTTCGATACACTTGTTTCGAAACAACTTCCATCAAAATAACACCTTATTTCAAAATAACTTAATTCGAATTAACAGTTTGTTAATTCGAATTAAGGAAAAAAAGCTCAAAGTGAAATAGCAAGTTCAGGCAACAGTTATTTCGAAACAAGTCACCGTTGTTTTGAAACAACATGTTCGCACGGCTTTGTTTCAAAATAAGTTGTTTCGAAACAACGTTGTTTTGTCCCCGCATGGGGTTTAATTTGTTTTGAAACAATGCCGTTGTTTCGAAACAACCGTGCGTCATGTGAACAGGGTATTTCTTATTTCGAAACAACCTCTGTTGTTTCAAAATAAGAGTGCTGTGTGAACACAGCCCTTCAGTCTGTGGTGGTGGTTAATAAGCCCGAGGAAAGCCACAGGAAAGTCACACTGTGGTGTCCTCTCAGATCAGACGCAGATTCACTGCTGGGATTGCAAAGCCCTCCTCACGTTTTTAAAGAACAAAAGGTTTTGTTTATAATCCAAACTCCACCCACCACACGCTTACCTCACCAATCCTCCCCTGTAATTCTGTCTCACTTAATCAATCAATCATAGGGCTGGAAGGGACCTCATGAGATCATCGAGTCCAACCCCCTGGGAATTGAACCCAGGACCTTCCGCATGTTAAGCAGAGGTGCTAGCTACTACACTATTTGCAGGACTCAGCCTAGGCTGGTTCTAGACCACAGTCCAGAGAGGTAGTTATTATCAATTAATTGCCTACATTATAGAAAGGGACCGGCCTCACCAGCAGCTGCAGTGCTGGGCACTTGCAGGGGGAAAATGCTCAGCCAGCTCCTCTGAACTCCCAATGTGCCATTGTACCCAGAGCTGGTCCAGCCATAGACATGAACAAGGCGGTTGCCTATGGTGTCAGACTTTGAGGGGCGCCAAATTAGAATTGAATTTTTTTTATCTATTTGAAAAAAAATTAATATATTATCTCTTATAAAACATGGGGGGGGGGCACCAAAGGTATAGTTTGCCTAGGGTGCCAAAATCCTTTGGGCCAAACCTGAGGGTATGTCTACACTATGTGTTTAAGTCAACTTAAGGGCCCTTAAGTCAACTTAAAAAGAGCCTTGTCTACACTGCAGGGCAATAAAGTCAACTTTAGGGTCCAGTAAAGTCGACTTTATAAGGTCCGCTTATAGAGTTGACTTTACCATTAAGTTGACTTTATTAAGTCGACTTAAGGCAATGTGGACTCACTAAGTTGACTTAATAAAGTCGACTTAGTGCAGTGGGGACATTAAGTCGACTTATAAAGTTGACTTAAGCCAGGGCACCCATTTAAAGTCAACTTTATAAAGTCGACTTAATGTAGTGTGGACTCACTAAGTCGACTTAATAAGGTCTACTTAAAATTGACTTTAAGTAGACTTTATTAACTCGACTTAATAAAGTCAACTTAGCTTTTACAATGTAGACATAGCCTGATTGTACCTGGCGTCCCTGGCCCCCATCCTGCCTGGGTGGGATCCCTACTATTCCTTCCCCATTGCTCCCCACTGGGCATCCCAAAGTGTGACATTATTGTGACATTATGATATTATTATAATCAGGGGCATTGCTGGCACCTGGCAGACAGGGCACTTGCCCCAAGTCTTGGCACCCATGCCCTGAGTGTCCAGGGCACCCCCTGCCTCTCCCAGCACCAGCCCTGAATGAGGACCTGGGACCAGGCCACCCATGGCAGTGCCAACCTCTCCCAGGGACCTGGGGCCAGGTCGCCCGCAGCGGCACCCACCTATCCAGGCCCTAAACCTGGCTGGGTAGCTGGGGCCATGCTGGCAGCGGCAGGAGCCCAACGCTGGATCCAGCCTGGATACGGGATCATGGCCAGGGGTGTGGCCCAGGCATGTGCCCTGGGTCTTTTCCCTGGGCAGTGACATTCCTGATTATAATGCTGTTATTGTATTGTTTATGTTGTTTTTAGTGATGTCAGTAAAAAGTTTACTCTGTCAGGAAAAAAATATAATCTTTGGCTCTTCGTGTCAATACAAACTAAAATACAAGGTTTGCAACCTTGGGGGGGAGCTCTGGGCTCTGTGCCCAGCCAGCACTGAGTGGGGAGTCTGGGCCCCCTGGCACAACCAGCAGTGGGGGGGAGAGATATGAGGCCCATGGTGCAGCCAGCTGCAGAGGGTGGAGGGGGACCTGGCTGGCATGGGAGGGGCAGGGCTCTTGGGCCAAAAGCCACAGCCTGGGGTGCTCCTGCCCCAACCCTGGGCTGTCTGGTCTGGACCTGCTGGAGCACGTCAGCCAGCCCAGGGAAAGGGCAGGCAGGCTGACGATGGGGAAAGTGCTTGGGCCATCCAAGGTTGGATTTTTGTGGGCACTGGCAGGATCCCCTGTAGCATGGGGTTGCAGCTTCTAAAGCTCCTGTCTTAATCTGGTCCTGGTTGGTGCTGGAAGGCACTGAAGCACTGTTCTCACTGCTACCACCAAGGGAAATAAAATACCCACTGCTTTGGGGCAAAAATACCTGTCTGCTTGACTTGGAGCTTTACTTACAGCCAAGGACCTAATAATCCATGCTGCTTTAACAGAAGTAAAGGAACAGAAAATGAAACATGAGGTCTTTAAAAATGCTATTGATTTGTTCACTTAATAACAAAACATACTTAGAAATTATAAAAGATTCTATCTCTTCTTTTAGTCTCTGACATATAAAATATTTCAGCCCTGTGATTTGATTTACTTTATGTACTAATTTATTTATGTTTATTAACAGCTATCCCTTTCAAAGCACTTCTCACATGTGAACTTCCAGCATGCAACCTTACCTAGTCACAGTATAGCTTCTGTTAAAAAAAAAAAAATACCTTAAACGAATGCTTTATGGCCAGTTCAATGGCAGTATAAATCATTCTTATATACAGTGCTGACAGACAAAACAATTTCACCTGGTGATGGTGAAGAATGTGACATGTACAGTAGGGGAATGGCTTTGCATTGGAATACAAGGATCCTAATTCAACAAATGCTGAGGAGTCCTGTGACCAGTGTTCCCTCTAATTACTCGTAGACTATGTGCGCAAACAATTTCTTTGTGTGTGCAAAGACATTTCTTTGTGAGCACCAATATTAGCACTATTGTTTTTTTTGCGCACACTTTATTTTTTTGTGTGCGCAGGTTTCATGACCTGTGTGCACGTGCACACGTGCACAGCTTAGAGGGAACAGTGCCTGTGACACCTTAGAGACTAACAAAAAATGGGGGGGGACCTTTCCTGGGCTGGAACTCACATAGAAGCCCCAAAAAAACTTGTGCACCCCTTTTCTTTTTTTGTGTGTTATACTCTACAGTGCCACAGGATTCCTCATCATTTGCTCAAGGGAGACTAACAGGACAACTCCTCTGGATCCTAATTCACTTCACCTATTATTATTAAATATTAACCTTCTTAACCAAGGGAAAGAAGCTGCTCTGAACTTTTTATATCTCCTATTGGATATCAACAATTCTTTTAATTTATGAGAGTTTCTTTAGGATATATCCTGCTCAATCACCACCCACAAAGGACTGAATGCATTCAGGCTATTAATTCATTCTCTTTTATATGGCAGTGATGCTGTCCCAATGCACAGCAACGAATGACTAAAAAAAGTAAGCTGTGCAAATAACACAATGTGGTTCTAAATTGCCAGACTTTTAAACTACAATCCACATTATTGCTCTGCTTCGCAGGGTATTGCAAGGCTGCATTCAATACTGTGTGTTATGTGCTCAGATGCTGGAAGCAAGGAAGAGCCTGTAAATAACTGGGGTTTAAAGTGGGGGGATTGAGGTGTTCAAACTGCAGGAAGTCGGATAGAGTTTATCATTCATCTGGGAGTAGGTACTTCAACAACAGCCATGCCACCCTTTGAAAGGGTGTGGCATTCACTCCTCTCCTTGTGGAGTCAGCCCTGTTAACTGGGTCACACACAACCCCAAAATGATGAAATATAATCCGTGACCCACCCAGTAGGCATGTCTGCACTCTGTGCCTTGCTACCTTTGGAGAGGTTATTGCCTTTCTAGTGTGAGTCAGAATCAGTATTCTGCCCAGGAGCAGATGCTGGTAGAAATTTTCTTGTGCGCTTTCCATTGCACACAGGGCATGATGCAGTTCATGCTGTTTATTTCACAGCAGCATGTGTAAAATTTCCATATTTTTACCTCTTTGCTCCGTGGTGTCAAATTAGTCAACATTTGTTAGGTCTGTACCTATTTTTTTTCCAGAGCTCCAAGTCAGAAGTGAGGCTAGATACTAATATCTTTCTGCTATTTAACCAGTGAAAAAAGAAATCAGTGCTCTTTACAGTAAAAGAGAAATAAATTATATAGTCTACACATTTAACCTTCAACCCATTTGTGATGTGATCTGCTCCAATCATATTCATGTACTGGATCAGTGGGTATATGCCATCTGTAGATTGAAGCTGTTGATTGGCTTCTATGTAAGGGGGTGTATGAGTCAAGAGCTTTTGAATCAAAAGACATTTTAGCATAAAAAATAATCCACTAGGACACAAAAGATCATTCATAGCCTCTAAGGTTAAAAGGGACCATTGTAATAATTTAGTTTGAGTGCCTCAGTTAAGACAGGTTATATAATTTTCCAGTTTCATTAAGGCTAAGAAATCAAACATTTAAAGTGTAAGATTCCCACAGTAACTGCCATCTCACAACATATGTAGTTATTTGAATTCCCCCCCTCCTATAGTGGACAGGTTGAAGTGATTAAAACTCAACTAGACAAAGTAGTCATAGTACACTGTACTGGATACCAGTCTTCCATCCTCAGGTATGGCACTGGACAAGATGCAGACATAAAGCAGTCTGTGCAGTTATCTAAGTCTGTGATCATAAGTCAAATTCTCTCTCTTTTTCCTCTTTTACCAAAGGGTCAACATGGAACAAGCTATAATGAGTGTGCAGCATCGGATATCTAAAGACTGTCCAATGATAGGGGGTTTTGTTTTATTTTTAGTTTTAGTTTTTTTCCCATGACTGAAATGAAAACCAGTTTTTGTAGCTCATACTACATTCTGAGAAAATCATTAGTGTAAGTGTTGGAGCAAAAGAAAGATGAACACTAGGTTGTCTGCATAAGAAAAAACAGAAAAGAATCTCAAAACACCAGAGATGGAAAGCCACAGTTCACCAAGTAGATAACAGTTTTATTTATTTGGTAAATCACCAAGGTGAGCCATGTTGTCTACAGACAGATGTCGAAGAGACAGTTCAGATTGAAAAAAAAAAAAAGCCAAATTCCTTTGCTGGTGACCCTTAGCTGCCCCAGAGTTCAGAGTTCTGTTTAGTACCTACCTTGTATGAGAAACTCTCTCAAGAGAAGAGTGACTTACAACTTATAAAGCAAACTGAAACACAGAGGTGTTGAAGAGATGAGGAGAAAATAATGACTAGCAGCTGTTGTTACCACTGTGTGCTCACACGCTGTACGACTACTCGGAGCTTTGTGTTTTATTTATTTTTTATTAAGAGGTTTATTTATTTTTCCAATAATCCTTTACTTTGACTGACCTAATGGCAAGAAGGTTCTACCTGAACTGGAGTATGACTAGATGTTGTTGAGCAAAGTATGGAAGAATAACTTCATTTCCCGTCCTAGACCCCTTTGCTTCCCTGATTTGTGTCACACAGAAGGAAGCAAAAGATTGTTAGCTACATAGTAAAGCATTGGTGGGACAATGACTTCTCCACTCTAGACACAAACCACAATAAACCCTGCTACAATAGTTATACAACCATGTACAGAATAATGGTCAAGTGTAGTTGATAAAACAATATGACCTTTTGAATCTGGTGGGACTGGAAGCCAGCGTAATTCTGACTGCAATGTAAGAATCCTTCTGTTTGAGGCTGATTCACTATTAATTCTCACTTAATCAAATTAACACAGTTTTTCTCTTTGTATGCCTCAGATATTAATTCTGTTTCTGATATTTGTTACTCAGCTTTTTTAAAATACATAATATGAATATTGGACCAGATGGTGCTCTCAGTTACACTTACGTAACTCCAGTGTAAGCCTAGTAGAGTAACTAATTGTTATGATCTAATACATTCTGCTTTAAAAATAGAAGGGTCAGAAACTAACAAACGAGGCAGGTCTACTTCTCTAATAAAATTAAATGCCACCACTTCCAAAAGTCTCTAAAATACAGAATATGTCAGCGTTAAGATCTCATTGATTTTTAACAGCTATCACTTTCAAAGCTGCACCACATTTAAATTTACAGGATTTAATCTTATTCAGTCACTGACCTTTTGGTAAAATATACTGTTAACTTTTAATTTTAAAAAAATTCAAAAGTAGAACAAGTCACTCTGGTAGAATTGCTCTGGATTCACATCAGCATGACTGAGAACACAAGTTAGCTCTCCATATGAAGCAGATATATAGCAAACAGCAAGGAGTAATTCACTCATTGACATTGATTTGAAGTATTTATAAACCTTTTAGCAATTCAACACCTTATAATGTAATGTACCTTTAATAGAAAACACAGAAGAGCAAACACAGAGGTCTGGGCAGATCTGAGTGTGCTATTACAAACAAGGAACCTGTGCCCAAATGGCTCAGAGCAAGATTTGACAGCACAGTGCTAATCACACTTGGACATGGGAATAGCTGGACTGAAAACATTAAGCTGGCTTCATATAAGACTCTCTGTGAACAGCAATGGCTACTTCATGGGTATTAATAAAACATAGTTGCATTGTGTAAAGTGTACTGTACCAGTCTACCTGTGACATATATCAGTCTGGCCTTACAGGCCTTATCTATATAGACACAGTTCTGTATAAATTTGTGGACTGCAGGATCAGATGAATGTAATTAGTTTGTCACTCTTTGGTTGGCTGAGATTGTGTTGCCTAGGGAAACACTGATTACAGGGGAAAACATTATCTTTGTAACTGGTAGTTTATAGCTCAGTTCCATCTTCATGTTGCCAGTTTTTGATTAAAAGCTGAAAGATTTTGACAGTTAGGTGTGTGCCTAATTTATACATGCAGATATCCAGTAGTTATATACAAATAAGACATTTGTTTAAACATGTGGCCAGTTATGTGGTTAGCTATGTGTGCATAAAAATTCTTGATTCATGGGCACATTTGAGCTTTGCATATATAAATGAGCCGCACCTAAATGTATGTATGCAATTACACATGCCTGACTGGTATTGTCTTTAGGGTACATTAACA
Organism: Podocnemis expansa; assembly: GCA_007922195.1. NCBI lineage: Eukaryota > Metazoa > Chordata > Testudines > Podocnemididae > Podocnemis > Podocnemis expansa. Next base: position 34,887,608 of record ML681979.1, on the reverse strand, counting down.
TCAGATTATTTTTATTTGAAGATACAGAAATAAGCGCATAGTTTCCTATGTACTTTGAAAACAAGATATTACTTTACAAAGAATAGCACACAATGTGTTAACCCTGCCACCCTGACAAACATTTTGTATTGCTGAAAAGTTTCCACATTTATTATTTAAAATATCCAAAACCCGGCTAATGTCTAGATGGTGCTCTGCATTTTCTGTTTTGTAACTAAATACAGTGAAATCATAATTTGGCCTTAAACACGTTAATGAAACTAAAAGATCATTTTGGTTTTGAGGCAAGAATAAGACTTAACCAACAAATCAATCCACTCAAGTTATTTATGACTGTAGATTCCTGCTTCCCCTCTTGTAAGGAGCTTACATGCCCTCTTGCTGTTGTCATATAGTCTTTGCTATTAATTTATGTGTCTGACAGGGTCCTCAATCACTCTGTGCTTGTTCCTGATTCAAGATACCTGTTTATGACTTTGACTTTCTGTAGCATACACACTGTCAGTCAAGCCTTCTTGTTTCCAGACTCCTACTGCTGTTAGTGGGAATATGTTCATCCATCAAGAATCTGTTATAGTTTACATATTGTTTGATACAGACAACTGAAATGTGTTTGCGTATGTCTCTTTGCCAGGAGCGTCATTGCCACTGAGGAAAGAACTGGGGATCTGGCCCTGGCCCCGGCCCCACCCCCTGGCCCTGATCCACAGCTGCGGCCCTGGGCCCCTGCCACTGCCAGCCTGGCCGCCAGTCCCTGGCTGGGGCTGGGGCTGGCCGAGACAGTGGCTGCTGCGGGCTGCCCAGCCTGGGAGAAGCAGGTACTGCCGTGACCAGCCTGGCCCTGGATACCCAGCAGGGGATGGGGATGGGGCTGGGGGAGGCAGGCGGTACCGTGGCTACCCTGGCCCTGGAGACCCTGCAGGGGATGGAGCAGGGAGAGGCAGGGGTCTTGCCAGCAGTTTGGGGGCACTGGTGCCAGGACTTAGGGCACATGCCCTGTGTGCCAGGCACCAGTGACACCCCTGCTCTTTGATATATATAGTGATATCTTTCAGGTCTAGAGGATAAGACAAAGTTCATATTATCTCATCGTGCTTTGCAATCCTCCAGATAAACCCTCTAGATTGAATGCAAACTGCTAAGTAAATCTTGAGCTGCTGTGTCTTCACTGTTATTTTTACCTATGTTAGCTAACATGAGTTAAGAACAAACTTTTTCTTGCAGTGAAGACATACCCATTAGTTGTATAGCATCAATATCACCCATACACATAATCAAATAATTTCAGTGCACTACACAATTGTATGCCTTCTGTAGGATGGTGAGTGCTGTCCACTCCCATTGGCATTGGTTGCAAGTCCTCCGTACCTCTTGAAATTTGTCCCACGGTAATATATAAAAAGATAATAACACAAAGTCATATACCCATGGCTAGATTCTGCAGAGTGGAGGAAGAAGCTGGCTGATTCAAATGTAAAGAGGGCAAGAGTCTGTGGCTATGTCTACAGCAGGAAGCTTAGTTCAGACTTCCTTAGTCCAAATGAAGCAGTTCCTGGTTAGTTTGAACTAACTGCGGCTTTTTAGTTCGAACTAGCTATGTTTTTTAGTTCAGACTAACTTTTTAGTTCAGACTAAAAAAGCGTGGCTAGTTCGAACTAAAACTTAGTTCAAGTTAAAAAATGTGGCTAGTTCAAACTAACCACTTAGTTCAATTTATTTAGTTTGAACTAGCACAGCTACATCACACTAGTTCAAACTAAAGTTCAAACTAAGTGCTTAGTTTGAACTTACTGTTTGAACTAACTAGTTTGAAATAAGCTTTGCTTAATTTGAACTAAAAAACTTTTTAGTTCGAACTAGACAAAGCCTAGCGTAGATAGGGACCAAATTAGTCCGGATTAAGCCTCCTTAATCCAGACTAATTTGGTAGTGTAGACATTGCATATGGGAACTAGCGAAGGGGTCAGCGCAATAGATCAGTACAAACAGCCTAGGTTGGGAGGCAGTTGGTTCTAGAGGCCAATGGGAATAGGAAGTGGAAAACTGAGAGCTGGGGATAATGTGACTCATTAGACTAGGAGATTCAGTGCTAGGGCAGAGACTGAGACTGGGATCCAGGGACAAAGAATGGGACTGATTGTGCACAGAGACTGGTACTAGAAAGTGAAATGGGAGTCAGTAAGCAGTGGAGGGCGACTGAGATCAGGTGAGGACTGGAGGTGGGATGGAAACTAGAGCTGACTGGCTGAGGAAACTGGAGATCCAGAGCTGGGGGTGGGGGCAGGGGTAGAGGGGCATTAGAGAAATGTTTGTGTGTAGCCCATAGAACTAGTTTTAGTCTTTTATTTTACACAGCAGTAGCATAAGGAACCAACAAGCCTTTATCACATGAGGCAGGAGTTTAAGCAGTTAGCATGAGACTTTCTCTGGGTGAGAAAGATGATTTTTAGTGGTAAGTTTGTATGAAAAGATACCAGGTAACCGTGAGAACATTGAACTGATAGTAGGCTTGGATATTTTAGGAGAGAATGGTGGGAAATGTTTAATAGTTAATGTGCCTTCACAGTCAATTGACATATATAGTATTAATCAGGGTTGCCAGATGCTTGGTTTTGGCTGAGAAGTCTGGTCAAAAAGGGAACCTGGCAATGTCCGGTCAGTGCAACTGGCAGTAACAAGCCTCTGCCATGAAAGGATGGGTTGAGCAGCCACCACTGCTTGTGCCTGGAGGCCCACTCTCAGAAAGTGCACAGTCTGATAAAGCAAGGTACAAGCAGCTCCCCTGCCCTGCTTCAGTCATCCCCTATAGCCCCAGAGTGCAGGTCCCCCTCCCCACCCTGCCCCAGTCATCACCCCCCATGGCTCCCCTGTCCTACTGTAGGTTCCCCTGCAACTCCAGATCACGGATCCCTTTCTCCTGTCTTGCCCCAATCACTCACTCCTGTAGCATGGCTCTCCCTTAAACATCCTGCTCCTGCCAGCCCTCCACTCATACAGCCCTGCTCAGCTGGCAGTGGGAGTGAGCTGGAGAGAGCAGTGAGGGAGGGTGGAAGAGGAGAGGAGTGGGGAGCAGAGTCTTGGAGAGAAGAAGTGGAGTAGGGGTGGGACCTTGGAGGAAGAGGCACAGCAGCAGTGAAGGAAGTTCTGGCACTCAGTATCTGGTTTTGGAAAATTAAAAAGTTGGCCACTTTAGTAATAACCTAAAATCATTTAATGAATATTCATGATGGGTCCTAGGCTCTACAATAGGTCAGACCACCATGTAAAGGAGGATTGTGGGATGATCAATCAGTCAGTTTTGCTCTGGATCATCAAGCCTATTTGGGAGGTCAGAGACAGAGTAGGATCTGTGCCTTTTACCATCAAATTCCTAAGAAAGGATGTAAGTATATATGTGACAAAGGGTATAAGATATTGTTTTAATTTTGTATTTTTGCTATCTTTTTGTTTAGTTTGGAGTGTGTGTCTTTGCTTTGTACTAATAAAAGTTGTTACAGCTTTGCTTTGCCACCACTATGAGTGTCTTCATTGTGCATACCAGGGTTCCCAAACATATATTGAACTTGATAATCTTGATTCTGTAAGGCCTAATTCTGGGACTAGAACCCAACCATCCCCCAATTCTTTAAATCAGAATTAACTGGCAATCATTAGTAATTTATAACTAATAAAGAATTGGGAAAAAAAGGGGAGTCCAGAGTGATGAGGCCAGGACTTGCTGAGCAAGGAGACTGAAACCCGGATGAGAAGCTTGAGGACTGAGAGGTGAATAGAATAGGGCTGGGGTTGAGAAGTCAGAGGTAAGGAGGCCAACAGCAAGACTGAGACAGTGATCAGTTGGAGAAGATGAGGCAGAAAGCATCCAGCTTTGGGGGAAACAGGCAGAAGTGTCTTTGCTCACCAGAACACATTCTCCTCCAGAGCCTGGAAAGGAAGCACAGATCCCTGAGTTTCACTATTCCTCTGTGGTCAGCAAGTATATGTGTAGCCCACCAGCAAAGTGTGTGTTTTTCTCGCTTTTGTGCTCATGCACATAAAAGATGACAACCTATTATTACTGTCACTTATTCTGTTATTTCAAGTAGCAGAAGTCTATGAAGTGGATCTAAAGGTCCAATCCTGCTAATGAGCCATCTGGATGGAATTTTTGTTGGTATTTTTTTCCCTCTAAACCTAGGAGGTTACTCACAAAACAACCCTGTTCAAATAACAGTATTAAGATTGCAAAGTCAACCAGTCAGAAGTTAGGAAATCCTAGAACTAAGGTTTCCTATGCACAGGATGATCCTGTCTTGGAGATGAATCAGAGCTGTATAGTAAAAAAGGGTGTTCTCTGAAGGGCGCCTCTCATTAGTTGCAAAAGTTGGAAGGTATATAGTGAATGAATCAGGGAACTGCTGTAAGAGAAATGGCCTCATGTTACAGTAGCTGAATACAGTACAGAAGAATCGGATTCTGTCACTGCCTGTGCCACAGAGTTCCTATGACACCGTAGGCTAGTTGCTTAAAACAAACATTTCGCAGTCATTAATTGTGTGTTCCTCATATGATAGTTGGTGTTTGTTGGAAGTGTCATCTACTGGTTCGGGAGAGGGTTAGTCCCTTTTTAAAGAAGAAGTGGCCCGGTAAGATAACTCAGGTCACCCCACTCCAACAGTCTCTGACCCAAGGCCTTGGTCCAACATCCAGAAGTGCCTTAGGACAACTCTCCTGAGGCCACTTACTACTCCCTAGTCCAGTGGTTCTCAACCACTGTATTGGGACACATTACTGGGTTGCCACACAGTGGTAAGTATGCTGTGGTGAGCCAGGGAAATGGCTGGATTTGGCCTGGGGACGTGTGCCAAGCATGTTGCAACCTGCAAAAGGTTGAGAACCACTGCTTTACTCTATTGTCAAAGTCTTCTACTCTCTTGCAAAAGAATAATGGAAAAAAGGTATGTCACGGAGTACGCGACCCCGCTAGCTCAAACACGGGGGGCTCTCCCAGTTTGAGCCACAATCCCAGCCTTTTGGCTCAAGTCAAAGTGGCCTAATGGGTAGAGGCAACGTTCACTAGGGCCCTTGGGTGTAGGGCGGTCCGGCTCCCTTGTCAGAGTCTAAAGTTCCGAGCCCTTCACGTCAGGGCAGTGCGGCCCACTGGCCAGAGTCAATGAGTCCCAAGCCCTTCACGTCAGGGCGGTGCGGCCCACTGGCCAGAGTCAATGAGTCCCGAGCCCTTCACGTCAGGGCGGTGTGGCCCACTGGCCAGAGTCAATGAGTCCCGAGCCCTTCACGTCAGGGCGGTGCGGCCCACTGGCCAGAGTCAATGAGTCCCAAGCCCTTGGCTGGGCACCCTAGGAGGGCGTAGGCCCAGGTAGGGGGGTTCAGGCCCTCCCACTCCTCTGAACCCCAGCCCAGGGCCCTGGGGTACATGGGAGTCTTGGCCCAGTCGGCGGGGATCCAAGCCGCAACATGCCAACTGAGACCCTGACCATACCAAGGTTCACCCCGTTTTACCCTGCCCTGGGCTACTTCCTACCTGAGGTCACGATGGTATTCCCCTCTTGGACCCCTGATGTCCGCCTGGTTGGGCGACTTGCTTGGCCTGGGTCCCAGGATCCTCATGGCTGGGGATGCCCTGATCAGCAGTGCCTTCTGCGGTCGGCATCTCTAGCGTCCTAGGAGTCTGCTCCTTTGAGGTAGAAGCCGGACCAGAGTCTGGGTGGGAGCCTCTAGCATACATCTGCTCCCTCCACTGGCTGTCCTCTAACTGAGGGGAACTGCAGCCTTTTATACCTGGGCAGCTGTTTGACCATGCCCAGCAGGGCCTGAGGGGCGGGGCTACCCTTCTCTTCCAGGCATATAAGGCCCGCTTGAGTGTGGGGCGGGCCTGCCCCGTCACAAGGTACTAAATGCTACAGTCTGGCTGGGCCCACCATGCAGGCTTTTATTTTCTCAGAAAGGCTTCTGCCACCACTCTTCTCAGGAACTCCCACGGGAGGTCCTTCTCCCTCCCTTGTCAGCCCCCTTGCTAAGCTGTCTAGTTGTCTTTTAAGCTCCACCTCCATTTGGAGCATGCTCTGTAGGTGGGGGTAAACTGGGTCATCTTGGTCCCAAGTTGCTCTTTAACCCCTTCAGCCCTTTTGCAGGGTTTATACACCCCATCAAACTCATAGAGGCAACACACTGGAGAGCATGTGGGATCATTTGTCCCCTCAGATTTGCTGCTTGGCTTGCACTGAACATGTTCATGGAGTGAGCACACTTGGTAACATCTGCTGAAGCCACTGCCCTCACTCTGCCCTCCCACACTATTGGCAAACACAGATCATCTCTCATCTTCTCATTCTTGACTTAAGATCCTAGGGTTTGATTTTCAGAGGAGCAGGATGCTCACAATTGCAAGTGAAGTCAATGGGAGCTGTGCTTTGAATATATAAAATGCTGCATGATGCTGCCAAGTACTCTGAAGAATCAGGCCCCAAGTGTCTGAAATCAATCACTCAAAATTAGTAGATATATTTTTACTTTAATTTCTCTGTACCTTGGTTTCCCATCTGTAAAATAAGGATACGAGCATCCCCTCTCCCCTGCAGGGCTGTTGTGAAAATAAAGTCGTTAATATTTCTGAAGGATTCAGATGCTAAAGGATTGAGCACTGTATAAAAACCCATGGGGAAATTAATAATACTGTCTTCATAGCAGGGTTTGAATAACATGCAGTGAATAAAGCATGGGCCACGTACTGAGCAATGAGAAAACAAAATGTTAAATAACTTGTTGAGGAACTACAAGCTGCTCAATACGTGAAGACCATCAAGTTTGTGCACTGAATGAGGCATTGGGTCATATGAAAAAAATAGTATTTGATCAGATAATTAAAAACTATAACATAATTCATATACAAAAGGGATTGAAATTAAGATTGCAAGGCCACATTAACTGTCGTTTCCTAATTTTTGAGAGCTTTACTTTGAAACCTCACAATATTCTTTTAATAAAGTTTTTGTTCATGTTCATGTGCATGTGTTTGTTTACATACTCATATTGCAGTCTACCTTTCATATTTGTAGCAGTACATTGAAAAATCTACCTTTTTTATTCCTCTCAGAAGAGGGTATACCTCTCTAGCTCCTGTGCATTATTTCCAAACAATATCAGCCTAGATTCTTTGTTCTTTTTTGAGTATAACACCCTCAAATAAATTTATTGTTATGTCTCTTGACAGTTTCATTATCATTTCTATAAACTTTATATTAAGTGACTAGAAATGTGCTCAGCGTGGTATCTAACGATTGATGTCAGTATTAATTTACACATTGGCTATGTCTACATGGCACTTTTATTTTGAAATAACACTCGTTATTTTGAAGTAAAAGAAATTAGGTCTACGTGATGTTTTCTTATTTCGAAAAAGTAAAACCTGCCCCCCCCCGAAACGGCTGTTATTTCGGAAGGGATATTTCAAAATAAAGCTGTTTAGACCTGTTCTTTCGAAACAACACTGTGTAGACCTGTTGTTTCGAAAGAGCTGTTTCGAAACAACAGGTCCAAACGGCTTTATTTCGAAATATCCCTTCCGAAATAATGGCTGTTTGGATTGCAGGCTTTCCCTTAATTCGAATTAACATTTTGTTAATTCGAATTAACTTATTTCGAAATAAGGATTTTATTTCAAAATAACTCATTTCAAAATCCTTATTTCAAAATAACAATGCATGTGTAGACATAGCCATTTAGATTATCATAGTGATGAATGGCAAGGTAGTCAGTGGTTCCCAACCCTTGGCCCACTGGCCAAATGCCTGGGTCCCCCCCACCCAACTAGCTGGGAGTCACGCTGCGGCCACTAGCCTTCCACCTGGTCCGGCACACAGCTGGGAGCCAGGTGGTGGCTGCCAGCCTCCCACCGTGTGCCTACTGCCAGTCCTCCTGCCTCTTGTCTGCTTCCACACTCCCATAGGCACTTGCCTCCTGCCTTCCTGCTCCCTGCCCCACCCCCCTCAGCCACTGGTACTGATGACCACTAACCTGACGCCAGATATCCACAAGTTAACATCTGGCCTTCAGTCACAGAAGTGACATTAAATTAGAGGTGGGCAAAATGAACTGTTTTTAACAGTTTAATTTTTTAAAAAAATTTACATTTTAAAAAAACTGTAAGGGATGTCTACACTTATAATTCAATTTGAATTAATGAGGATTAATTCAAAGTAAATTAATACATGGCTACACTGGCTTTCATTAATTTGAACTAAGGAATTCCTTAGTTCAAATTAATGAAAGCTTACTTAGAAGTTATAAAATCTTGCTTAACTTCGAAGTAAGGGTTCATTCAAACTTATTAGTTTGAATTAACCCAACGTAGCCGTGTTAATTCAAACTAACCATTAATTAGAATTAACATTTTTTGACCTTCTTCCTCCCAGGGTGCCTTCCTCTTTCTATATATTGGGTGGGGGCATGGCCCTTCTTAGGGGCCATGTTGCCACACCTCCCTTGGTGCTCTTCTCCTGATCCAAACTAGCAAGTCCTCTCCATGGACATGTTAGTTTGAATTGGTTTTCCTAGTATGGCCATGTTAATTCGAATTCACTTAATTCAAACTAATCATTATTAGTTCAAATTAAGTTCATTTGAACTAAACTTCTAAGTATAGACATACCCTAACAGATTAATTTCTTTTAATTTAAATTTTAAATTTGCTTTGCACTAAATAAATGTTTACTTTAAGTGTGTACAGATCTATAGTCCTTAATAGTGTACTGTACACAAATACATCAATATGTTTTTTATGTGTTGATAGACTGGTAGCCCTTCAGGATTGTAAAAATGATATTTGTGGCCTCAGGCCAATAAAAGCTGGGAACCACTGTGATAGATAATATAGTTCTGGGAAAAAATTCTCTGAAAGGCATTAACAATCTTAACACACGTCATTTTTTCAGACTTGATGAACCCTATCATAGAGGTTTTAAAGCTGTATCCTTTACAATCAGAGTGCCTTTCCATTAACAGTGTTTTATGGAAAGTTCTTTCCTTTTCAACCTGGGTCCAAAGTCTCATCATCTTACACAGAATTGTACAACTATCTCTCAGCTCACGCTCCCATATATACTTGTTATTCTGCTTCCCCTGCTTCCCCCAGCTCATGCTCTTATATCTACTTGCAGTTCTGATCTTCTCCCATTGTTTCACATTTACTCTTTAAACTTTAGCCTTTTATCATCAATACATTTAATCAATTCTCCATGTGTTTCTCTTTTCAAGGTATTGATGTGACAATAGAACAAAAGTACCCCAGTTACATATAATTTTGGGAGTCATCTATCAGCTCTGTGGCCTCTAGGCACTAACACGAATAATCCTGAATTTCTTCTATTCACAAGAACCTTCTGTCTTCTTCATTTCTTTATCCACAGATTCATAGATTCCAAGGTCAGAATTTACCATTATAGTCATCCAGTCTGAACTCCTGTATAACTCAGGCCATAGAACGCCTCCCACTCCCAAAATTCTAGTGCATACATTTTTGAAAACATTCAATTTTGATTTAAAAATTACTGGTGATCTGCCATGATCTTCTGAAATCGCAAACAAATGCAACAGTTTTTTTAATACAGTAAGTGCTACTTTTGTACCTTTTTTTTGTTGAAAGCTGTTTTAGAATGAACTATAGAGAGGAACATAGGTACATTATGACTGTTCAGTTTTTTTCTTACTGCCACAAAAATTTGTCAGCAATATTAGGAATGTGATTCCCTTTACAGGAGTAAAGGTTGACTATTTCTGATCTTGCATGCAACAAATACAAAAACCTCATCATAGATCTTTTTATGTAGCTAGGAGCTTCTGACATTTTCATTTTGGAGCAATTATGAAGTGATAATTTTAAAGCATAAGATATTTACAGCATATTTTATACATCATCACAAAAGTGATTCTCTTCAGTGATTGTTAGCTCAGCAATGTAAGAGATCACTCTTACAGTACATATAATCTGCATTATCCTGACACTAGAAGATAAAATATTGTTTAAAATGCCTCACATTTTAACAACTGGTTTAAATAAAAAATTTTTAAACCAGTGGTTTAAATAAAAAATTTTTAAACCAGTGGTTTAAATAAAATGAAAACCAAGTAACGTGTATATTTAAAGTCCACTTAATTGATTAATTTAGTTTTTAGTCATGTAACAGTTTAGAGTGTTGGGATTCAGAGGACTTGAGCACAGAACATGGAGATTTAGATCTTAATTCAGCGAGGTATTCATATAAGTGCCTAATCATGTTAATAAACCCACTGATTTCAGTAGGACTGCTTGTGTGTTTCAAGATAGACATTGTTAAGAGCTTGATGAACTGGGGCCTTGCTCTCAAATTATCACTTTGAATTTGGTCCAAATCATTAATGACTGAAAAGTAGTATCATTCAATAGTTTTGGAGTAGCTCATATAGGCTATGTCTACACTATCGGTTTAAGTCGACTTAGAGCCCCTTAAGTTGACTTAAACAAATCCCAGTCCATGTTTAGAAATTATTAAGTCGACTTAAGCAAATGCTAAGGTCGACTTAATAACTCCTGCCCTGTAAATCAGCTTAAGCTTTTAAGCTGCTTTACAGAGCAGGACCCACCCCCTTCCCTGCCCCTGGACATGACCAGGCTCCAGCCTGATCCAACCTAGGGGCCTCATCTGGCTCCTGCCTTGTGGTGAGGAGCTGTGGGCCGGTGCTAGAGCAGGCTCTCCAGGCCAGATCGGCCCCTGGAACTAATTGGGCTCTAGGTACCCAATCGGGACAGGGGCCGGGGTAGGAGGAGGTATGCCCTGGGTATGTCTGACCTGTGTCCACGGCAGACATACCTTGCAGTCGACTTAACAAAGTTAAGTTGACTTCCAGGCCCACCCTCGGTGTAGACATAGCCATACAGTGGTCTGGTGGCTTCAATCCATTTCCTAGTGGATGAGTGTCTTTGTCAGAAAAACCATAATGAGATCTATATTGGCATCACAGAGGGAATTCAAGGAGTGACTATGAATAGAGATGTAGAATCTGACTCAACTCCCACTGAAGTCAGACAGGACAGTCTCTCCTTTGATTCTAATGAGATTTGCATCAGGGCTAAACTGTCACCACACTAATAAACAAACAAGGAGTCCTGTGGCACTTAAAGACTAACAAATTTATTTTTTGCATGAGCTTTTGTGGGAGAAAATCCCACTTCATCATCTTCTAAGTGTCTGATGAAGTGGAATTTTCTCCCATGAAAGCTCATGAAATAAATAAATATGTTAGTTTTTTAACTATCACAGAACTCCTTGTTTGCTTTGATGATCTAGAGTAGACTAACACGACTACCCCCTTGGCACTTAATGCTAATAAAGTGTGTCCCTGCAGATCAGTGTTGTGACAAAATTTACATTGGCTCTGTTAGTTCCATACCTGCTTTGTGGGCAAATAGAAAATATTTGGCTCCAAGGCTACCACTAAATATCCGCTTAGCTCCATATTTAAAATAAATATATATCTCAGGACAGTGCCTTTTGAAATGATTGTCTATGGAGCATGAACAAGAGGCAAGTAACAATGGAGTGGGTTACATCTGATCCCTTGTGTTGAACTCAGTAGGAATACAGTATGCAGAAAGATTGCAGAAACCGACCAGCTGTGTTTGAAGATTGCTATTTCTTTTCTTCTTTTTCCTTCCACACCCTCAACTCTCCCTAATCACCATGTCTCCAAGGTAGAAGAGCAGGTGCCTGGCTGACTCTTTGTCTGATGAAAATGCTAGTACTCTAATTATAATCTTTTTTTGTTGTTGTTGTTTTTTTGTAAAACAGGCCAAAGGCTTCTGCATGCATAATACATAGGGGAATGCAGAGCTTTCAGAGCTTTATGCAGAGTTTTCAGTTTCCCTGCTCCTAGTCATTATTTCTAATCAATTACTGGTCATATTAGCTGAATAGTTTAAAGATTTTTTTTATTGAATGCACTGTTCATGAAAAGTATTACATCAACTGGATTGAATTCTTTACATCCAAACTCCACTTGATTCAGGAAAATGGGTGAGGAGACATTAAAGAACTGGTTATGGTTCCCTGTTTTAGCCCCAGAGTTATTTGACAGAGCCAAGGGGCTTCTCTAACTTACTGCTGTGAAGAATTGGTGTGCCAGAATGCTGCTGCACCATTATGGGCCCAACCCACCCTGCCACACTCCATTTTCCTGCCAGCGCACCTTTTATGCTAGGGCCAGGTGGCACAGCAGGTACAGGAGCCAGTTTCACTGCCTTTGCCAGTAGTACAACAGGGTGGAGTTCCACTGCTGTGGGCCAAGTGGAACATAAGAATATGGTCCACTGTTTTACTCTATCAGTAGCTGAGGTAGGAGCGGCGCTGGCTATGAAAGCTGACTCACAGTGCTACCCAGAACCACCTAAGACTGAGATTTTGCATGTTTCCATGGCCCAGCCAGTGACCCATTCCATGGCTACCTTGCTGACTGAGACTGCAAATGTAACTCCAGTAGGGATGCTGGCTTAATTTAACTGAAATAAATTTACAATACACAAGCAAGTGAAAATAGGGCTGAGAAAATAATTCCCAACAAACAGCATATATAACAATGCCACTTATTGTTTCTCTTAGTAAACTCATTGCAGATCATTGTAAGTGAAATCTGAGATGTGTAGGTTAGCTTTATTTGAACACAATAAAGCCGTGTTCCCTGGCTGTAAAAGCAATGCTCATCCAATCAGGTATCCAGTGCATACACAAAGATATATTAATTAAAAATTGACTTTTCATAAGTATTCTTCAGTATTTGCTTAACATCCATTGTTTCCACAAACATCCATGAGAATAAACACACTAGCTAGAATACTCCCAGATAGGTGAATGGGTTGGAACACAACTAAAATAAATTCATTTAAATTTACCCAGAATATTGGGAGGGGGGTTGTTTGTTTATTTGATGCAGTATTTTGCCCAGCTCTGACTAACAACCAGCAGATAGTACCAACAATTATCAATACCAACAATGCTACAGCAGCACAGCTGCAGCTACTATATTCTTCCCTGTCAGGGCTCGTCCTTCCATAGAGGCAACCTAGGCGGTCTCCTAGGGCACCAACAACTGGGTGATGCCAAGTGCTGGGCTGGGGCCAGCGAGTCCATCCCACCCTGCTCTGCTCCCTGCCTGCAGCCAGACCCCTGCCTGCAGCACTGCTGCCTGCCTGCAGCCGGATCCCAGCAGCAGCGCCACTCCCTGGCTGGGGCCAAATGCCTGCCGAGGGGGGGGGCACCAAAATCACTGTTGGCCTTGGGTACCTAAAATCCTTGGGTTGGCCCTGTTCAGCGCAGACAATGACTAAAGCAATAGGAGAGATTCTCCCATCATGTTGTCCACACTAGCACTTATGCTGTCTAAATTTTTGTTACTCTGGGTGTGAAAAAGCCATATCTCTGAGCAAAATAAGTTTTGCCCTCATATTCACTTATGTACCTGCATTATGTCAATGGGAGAGAGCTCTCCCACCAACATAATAAAACCACCTAAATGAGTGGTGATAGCTTTCCCACTGGCATAGTGCTATCCACACAAGCGTTTATGCAGGTGAAAGTTAGGTTGCTTTGGGGATGGTTCTTCTCACTCCTGAGTGACAAAAGTTTTGCTGGCATAATGCTTATATACACAAGGCCTGACTCCACCTCTCAGAGAGGTAGTAGCTAGGCCAGTAAAAGAATTCTTAATTGACTTAATGCTATTTATGCATTGCTTGGTGTTAGGTTCATTATAGCTACCTCTCTCGGTGTGGATTTTTCACACTCTTAATGGACATAACTAAGTTGATGTAACTTTTCAGTGTAGACCAGCCTTTAGTTGGGATTCAAACTGCTAAACTAATGGTGAGCAGCTCTGTGCCATTCCACGTCTCATTTAACAATTAAAAAAAAAAAACCTGAGAACATGAACAATCTGTTAAGTGCATGAAGAAAACCCCCCCAGAACCTCTGACATTATTTAATTGAAACTAAACTTTTTTAACCCACAGAAAAGTGGTATCCTTGTCAATGCACAGTTCAGATCTTTGCATTAAATCTACTATTCTGCTGCTCAGCAATGATCAAGTTAATTAAGGTTCTTAAGCAGCAGCATCTGAATTCTGTAAACATTAACGCTCCCCTCTGTGTATCTGAGCAAACATAAAGGTCTGATTTCAGCTCAGAGACAAGTTTCAGAGTGCTAATGCAAACAACAGAGCTTAGACTTTTTTGCAAATGGCCCTGACAGAGTTTCTAACAAGGGAGTGTTAATCACACTTCTTACTTGGGAAAATCATTTTAGTCTAGTACAGTGTATGTTATTAATGGAATCCTTATTGTTTGTACTAGCTAAGCGTCTCCTGGTTGAATAAGACAAAAATAAAAATAAAATTATGCTGAGGAACACAAAAAACCCCCCAAACATTCCTTTTTATAAAGACCTATGAACTATAAATCAAAGGTATAAAACATTCTCCATTGACTCTGAATGGGCAAATATTTAGCCCTAAACAAGTATCAGTGTCCATTTCAATAAATATGCTACATAGTTATATACAATATTTGTATATATAAGATATTTGTATAAATAAATAGTGACAACATGTGAGGGAGGGAGGAATCATAACCTGACATCATTTCCCAGCAAACCTGCAGTGAAACAACACTGACTGCCAGCATTAATTTTGCTTTGAAACCCATTTGAAGAGAGAGGATTTGGGATCAGATGTGGCAAGGAGACCTTAACTCCCACCATGACTCCTGAGTAGGGCTACCAGATACCAAAGCCTGGAAAGGAGGACAGGGAAGTACGAAGAGGAGGACATTGGAGGGCATGGAGGAAATGTAATATTAATGTAATATTCTTCTGTTTTTAGGGGGCCCTGGAACATTTTCCCTTAAAAATAAGGTATTCCATGGCATTCCAGCATACTTTAACGCCTATAGGTAAAAAGCCAGACAAAATCATGTATTTTAAAATGCCTGCCAGTGGAGGACGTGAAGGTAAAAGGGAGGACATGTCCTCCTTTTGCCTGACATCTGGTAACCCTGCTCCTAGGGGAACAGATCTGATAGGGAAGAAGTGAAAAGCAATCAATGATGGTCAGATGCCCTGGTACTAAAATGACATTTCCCTGTGGATCTTGGAGCAGCTCTACATTTTCAGAGTTAAACTCCCACTCTCATCATAAAGATTTTACTCTTTAACCACCTGATAATTCAGAAGCTTTGAGTTTCTTTCTTAAATTGGTCTTTTCTGATGGTTTCTCTATGAAACAGCATGATACAGCCCATAGTTTTCCTATAACTGTTTGCGATTTCCAGGGTCTATGAAAGATAAACTCATACTAGCTATTGTGAGAGAGAAAATAAAATGATATAACCCAGTTCTAATCTGTGTATTTCAGTGTTCGTCTGCAGCATCACTATTTTTCCAGTGCTAAGAGTCTTTTCAGTAAATAAATACTTAAATTCTGGTGTCCCATTTGGTAGAATTGTCTCAGATGCAGATAAATCTTCAGGAGTAAACTGAGATTACTGAGATGAAACTCATTTCATTTTTGTCCTGAGCGACACTAGCATTCAGAAGCAAAAGGCCAATGCCAGATCCTTTAAAAATCTTTTTAAAAAACAGGAATTTCACTTGTGTGTCTAGAGCAACAAGGTGGCTGACGCAGTCTCTTTTATTGGACCAACTTCTGTTGGTAAGAGAGCTAAACTTTTGAGCTATACAGAAAACTTCTTCAGGTCTGGGAAAATTCTATCCAGGTGTAGACCTGTATTAGTATAAGTATGTCACTCAGGAGTGTGAAAAAATCCACACTCCCTGAGTGACAAAGTTATACTGATCCAAATGCTCTGTGTAGACTAGTCCCTTTCCTGTAAGCATAGAGAATCCTCATTAAAGGGTGCCTTGCATGTTGCCAAGATCCAAAGGCGCAGCCATGTTAGTCTAGTTCACAGGATTCCTTGCTTGTTTGTTTTTCTCAGTAAAGGGCTATGGCCAATACAGCATTTTAAATGTAGATATGCCCATACTCAGCGTATGACAGCTAAATACAAGGTGGAACAATTGGTTAGCATAAGTAGTTAACACATATTTCATGGGACCATTCAAGGTAAAGTGGCCTATTAATACCTTTTTAGTCTTAAGAAGGGAGGAAAGAAAAAGGATTTAGGGGTAGTTAGTAGCTTATACATTGTTATAATAAACCATAAATTCAGTGTCTCTATTCAGGCCATAATTTTTAGTGTCTAGTGAAGTTACAAATTCAAACTCCCAAGCTCCTCTTTTGAAAATGGTGTGCAGGTTTCCTTTGAGGATGAGAGGTCAAATGAAAAGTGTTCATCTATTGATAATGTGCTATTTTTATCTTTTATCATTTTTTTGTGGGTGTTCATTCAAAAGCACAGTGATTGCCTGGTTTCACCATGGGCAGGGTAGTTACTGGGGCACATAGTACACTGGATAGATTTTTTCCAATTTATAAAACTTCATTTTCTTTTATGTCATATGCAAGAAAAAATTATTCCTCAGTTATTCCTTTAGGGTATGTCCACACACAGTCTTTCAATTGAAATACTACAGATTATATCTATTCAAAAGATTGCAGGTTCACAAGAAGCTTCCTTATATGGAGATAAGGAGCTACCTTATCTCGCAATAAGAAAAGTCATTTTGATATACTAAAAGCTAGTATTATATCAAAATGACAGTTAAATCAAAACTGTTATTTCAAAATAACACAGTGTGAATGTATTTTTCAATTTAACACTTTTGCCCTTCTCCTTCCAGGGTGCTGTCCTTTTTCTATATGCTGGGTGGGGGCATGGCCCTTCTAGGGGGCCATCTTGTCACACCTCCCATGGTGCTCCTCTTCTCAGTCAAACTAGCAAGTCCTATCCATGGACATGCTAGTTCGATTTGAGGTTCTAGTGAGGACATATTTAATGTAAATCAAGTTAACAATTTTTATAAAGATTTTATTAAATCAATTTAACTTAAATCAGTTTAACTGCTTAAGTGTGGACATAGCCTTAATGTTTTGTTAATATTTATTATGAGTAGTTGCAAGAAGTATTTGATTGCCTACTTTTTGGAAATTAATTCGCATACTTCCCTCCACACCTCTGGACCGCCCGTGGAAAATCCTTCCACAATACAACTTGTCTCTCATCCTTCAATACCAGATGTAATTCCTATCTATACAGACCTGACAGATGATTTTTGTACTATGGATTGTCAATGTTGTGCTATTAGTCTGTGCAGTAAACAATATTTTTTCTGAAGTCTTAGATATAAATTGTCCTTGCACATTTCAATAATTCTGTTTGAAGAAAAACTGAAAGTCATAGTATCCCATCTCATTCTTAATTTGGTGTCATTCTTTCTTGCATCCAAATCATTGTTATCTGTACAATAGGCATGGCTGAGTCCAGTCCAAACCCAACATCTTGATTTACTGCAATAATCGGTGTCTCTTGTGGCATCAAAAGAGGCTGCAATTCATCTTGAAAGCCAGCATGCAAACAAAGTACAAGATCAGTGTCATTATACCATACATGCTTTTTTCTTTTCTTGTTACTGGGCTGACTCGTAGTGGCTCTCCACTTCCTCTTCTGCAATCAACAACTCCAGTTCTGGTTTCTGGGGAGAAATATCTTTTCTGATACAATTTCAGATGAGTTGCATGGTAATACCTATCTATGTTTTTGTTCCCATATGAAATGCTAATTCTGTATAAAGAGATATTGAGTCTATCCACAATAACAGCATGTGGTCCAGTCCACTGGTTTCATAAATTATGTTGAAGTACAGCATATGATAGGAACATAACCTGGTCTCTAATATCTCCAGCATTCTCTCTTTGGCTTCTATCAAAATAGATTTTTGCATTATGTTTCAATTTTCCCAGTGTGACAGCTACCTGCAAGTGAATCAGATTCAAATGTTTCTGTAATGCTTGCAAATAAGTTTCTAGTTTAAATCTGTAGATGGTTACCAGCATAAGCACCAGACAATACCTTATTTTTTTCTGATAAATGGTATGGGGGATTTGCTCAAGTGGTACCCCATCTAGTGATCTGCACTTTCTTCCTTCATAGTCTAGACTTCAGTCCTCTGGCTGAGCCACTCGCAGTTCCATCCCTTCCAGAGTCTAACATAGTTCAGGTCCACTGGGGAAGGTGGGAGGAACCCAGGTCTGCCCACTTCTCTGGGCCCCAGCATTCCCCAACTGAGCACAGCCTTGATTCCCACTCCAGTCTGGTGTGCAGTTCAGATTCTGTGGGCCTTATCCTTGCCTCCCCGGATAATTGTTCCTTTGTAGCAGGGCTGCAGCCTCGCTGAATCCTAGCAGCCTGCAGGCCGCTGTCCCTGGTCCTGCCTCCGGCAGACAGGGCTCCAGCACACCCTTTTCCCACAATGGCTAGAGCAGGGGTTGGCAACCCAAAAGGTAAGAAGACCCATTTTAAAAAATCCTTCAATAACCAAGTGTTTTCAGACTCACAATGGGTGTAGCCTCCTGGTGGAGATGTGGGGGGAGCTGGACCAGGGCACCTGTTGCTGGATCCCATGGCTGGGAGGAGGGAGCCTGAAAACAGGGTCCCCCAGTGGTAGTGAGGAGCCTGGAGCCAGGTGCAGGCCACCCACAAAGTCTCCCAGTAGCAGGGAGCCCAGAGCTGCAAGGGGGCAGTCAAAGAGGCGCATGTGGCTCCTGCGCCGCAGGTTGCACACCCCTGGGCTAGAGGCAGACTGCCTACTGCAGGAGCTGCAGCCTTGTCTTTATATAGACTCCTGGGCCCTGGTTGACCCTGCAGTCAGTCACCTGTTCCCATTAGCTATGTGGGTCTGCCTGGAGTTTTAACCCCTTGTCTTTCAGAATGAGGAAATCACCCTGCTTCAAAGTCCCTCTAGCTATATGCTACTGGTATGTCATAAAAGAAGCTGTGGCATTCACACATTTCACCCAATTATCAATTCAACAAGTGTATGATCTGTGGAGGCAGTCATCTGAGTGAGCAGAATCAGCATTTCCCAAATGCATCTGTTGGCATCTATCAGTCTCTACAGCATTAGTCTGATGGTGCAATTAGTGCTTTCTGCCATCCCTGATATTTGAGTCCTATATGGAATATGCAATTTTTGTTGCATTCCAAACAGCTGCAAACATTTTTGGAACATCTGCCGAGTAACATGTGTTCCTCTGGCTGACTCTACCCCAGTGGTGAGTCCCCAACAAAAGACTTGTTCCACCAAGATTTTTGCTATAGCTAAAGGGGGTGCTGGGTTGTGGCGGAATTGAAGTAGAATGGGAGCTGCCCAAGTGGTATCATTTCTGAAGCTACCACAGCATCCCTGACTCCTAGGGCAGTAAGGCCTAAGACTAGGGTCATTGCAGCACCCCTTTGGTGAGGGTCTACAGCTTGATAGCCTCAGTCACTAAGGCTAACTTTCTCGGTAGGGCAGCACAGTCTAGTAGCTGGAGCCCAAGGAACCACCCCTTGCATCAGACCTGTGATGCCTAGTGGGTACAGCCAATGGAATCACCCTAGTGGCAGAGTGGTGCAGTCTAGTGTCCAGAATGGGATGGAATGCCACCAAAGAGTGGGTGGTGACCAAAAGAAGGGGACCCAGCCCTCCCTACTCCACTGCGACCCAGCCCAAGGCCCTGTCTGTGGCAGGGGTATCTGCCACTTAGTCAGCAGGGATCCTCCTGAAATACATGGAGTCAAAGCCTGGTACCTAAGTTGAATCATTATTTAGTCCCCCGGACTACTTCTTGCCCATTCTTCTGTGGTTGGTAGTCTCTAGGGTTCTGTAGTTCCTCCTTCACCTGTGACTTCGAGTAGTTGGGGACTGAATGGAGCCACAGCCTGACTGGCCTCTGTGTCCTGGAGTGCTGGCAGTCCTTCAACAAGAGAGGGCAATGCACCTTAGTGCCCATTGGCAGTCAGCCCACACTGAGCTGAGCTGCTCCTTGATTCCAGCTGACAATGCCCTAGAGGGACGAGCGGGCATGGCCTCTTCAGCCCATAGAGTGTGATTAACTCCTGCTGAACCAGTGTGGGGGAGGTACACCCCATCACAACAGTAGCAATATTCTCAGATATTTCCTCCAATTACAGCAATTAATTTATTAATTAATTAATTCTAAACCCCCCTCCCCTTTTTTTTTGGAAATTAGTATGTATGACCAAGACCATTTTGTATGCACATATAACTATTATAAAAGGGCAGAAGATAACACAACTTAAAAGTATCTTCTCTTCTACATAAAATTTCTTTAAATTTGCACTATGCAGTAGAAGATGAGTTGTCATTTTGCAGCAAAATAAGCGAAGAGACTTGTCAGCTGGTAGAAAACTTCATCGAAATTTATGAGCCAGATTCTCCTTTTGTTAACATGGATATAGATTAGAAATAAGTCGATCTGAGTTAATGGCATTACACAAATACAGTAGGCATCCTTCGGCCTCAAGAATCCATGGGTATGCACTCCAAGAGCTAAAAAATTTGCTCAGTTGATTTCATGGTAGCTATGGTTGGGACAAAAGAGACCTGCTCAAAAGAGACACTCTGTTGCATTTGTCACATTTAAAGGTAATATTTCCACCCTTTGGGCTTAGCCTTCAGCTTAGCAGGAGAGAAAAGAGCTTGCAGGACTGTTTCTACTCGTAACTTTGAGCTCTTATTATTCAGCTCTTGTTTCTAAAGTCTGTTGTCCTGAGTTCTTCAAAACATCTGACAAAGTGGGATTTTCTCTCACAAAAGCTCATGCAATAAATATATTTGTTAGTCTGTAAGTGCCACAGGACTTCTCGTTTGTTTGTTTTACTGAACTAGACTAACACAGATGCCCCTTTGGATCTTGTCCTGAGTGTGATCTTCCCAATTATCCAAAACCACATCCATTTCTTTCAGGTCTTGCTTGCTCACATTTCTGAAATGCAATTTTGGGCATCATTTAGATCAGTTTTCCCAAACTAATTTGGCCACGGAACACTTCTGAGCTTGGAATATATTGATGGAACACATACATGCTGGTCAGGGTGGGGAGTGTTTCGTACCAAAAAAAAAATTGCTGTACATATTGCTCAAAAGTTGATTTAAAAGAGTTAGAAGGAAAAATATTGCTCACTGAAATTTTTTCATAGAACACTTATTCAGATCATGCAGAACACCAGTGTCCCATGCAGGGGCATCGCTGGTGCCAGGCTTACGGGGCTCAAGTCCTGAGTCCCAGCTCCAGACCCTTGAGTCCACTGCAGTGGCAGCTGCAGCAGCGGCGCACTTAAAGTGCACAAGCCCTGAGTCCTGGCACCTGAGCTCTGGGTCTTTTTCCAGGCCAGGGGCATTCCTGGTTCCATGGAACACTGAAAATCGCTGCTTTAGATCTTTTTCCAGATGTCAATTCAGTGTGGAGGAGGTCTTCTGGGATGCTCCCATCATTCATTTGGTACATATGCCCTCTCCAGTAGAGGAGTCTGTTTGAGGAGTGTATAAATGCCGGCTCACTTGAACATCTTGGTACTAGTGACTCTGTCCCTCTAGGAGACTCCAAAAATTTGACAAAGACAATGTATATGAAAATAGTTGGGCCTTTTTTTTCTGATAAGAGTATAAGTTCCATATCTTGTTCCAGTGTAAAAGTTTTCTGATAATACATGCACAATATATGCGTATCTTCATGGGTTCTGTCAGTTTATCGTTTTGTCACATCCTCTAGCTCAGTCTGGATACTGTTGTGGCAACTTTCATAATGTTGATGTAGAGTTCCATTTCAAGTGAAAGGTTGACTGCAATAGTGTACCCCAAGTATCTGAACTCATTCACCACTTCAGTTTCATAATTACTGACATTAATGCAAGGTGCTTTTTCAACCCCTTGGAACATTATGTTCAGCTTTTTAAAGCTTCTCTTAGAATCATAAATCATTTGAGTTCAAAGGGGCCTCAGGAGATCATCTAGCCCAATCCCCTGTGCCATCATTTCAGCTCAATCTTTTTTCATCAAGCCCTATTGGTTTGTAAATAGTAACATACTGCATAGTTTTTAGTAAGTAGCACAACCCTTTTGATATTTAAAGGCATTCTAGGAGTGCTTCTTCAGTCATGTCACATCAATTATTCCAGTCCCTGCTGACAATATTGTCATACCTCATATTTCCAGGTTCCAGATGTAACATTTGCTATTTACTACAAATCTTCATTAGATCCCATAGACAGCTTATTACCTTTATTTACAAATATACAAACACATATCAGTTCCTCCTTTTTCCCCATTTATTTGAAGGGTGATGTGTTTAAAAGAACATGAGAATGAATACACAGAGACAGATATAAATTTATTCCCAAAGTAACTCTTTTGAAGACAGTTCATCTTCCCAGGGATGCTTTTTGCCTCAGGAGCAGAAAAAGTAGCAAAACCATTAATGACAAACTTTCAGAATAAATTATAATTCAATTCTAAATGTAACAGATCACAGGAAATCAAAATATGGCCCCATCGGAATCTAATTACTGATTGAAACTAACGAAGAGTCTAGTGGCACTTTTAAACACTAACAAATTTATTTATCACGTGAACTTTCTTTGGAGAAAATCCCAGTTCCTCAGACGCTTGAAGATGGAGAGATTAAACTAGTCTACCTTAATTATTATTATTGTCTAATACAGGAAAAGGATTTTCCTGAAAGATCCAAGTGAACTCATCACTGCACAAACAGGATCTCTATTCTTTCTCTAGTAGATCTTATTCACTTAGTAATGTATCACTTTTTTCTTTTTTCTCTTTACATATCTTGTACAATCATTCCCTCTTTACTAATTGCCTGTTACAAATTTACAAGATGCCCTGATCAAATCTCCTTCTCCATCACCTTTACCATTTTGATTGCTTCCATGAATCACCAGGTCTTGATCTAAATCAATATGAATCAATGTAAAATGAATTAGATTGTACTCTGTGTGCAACTCCAATTAATTGGATTCATGTCCCATTTATAATATGTTCCTCACATTTACCTGCATTCTTGTCTTTCCAGTATGAAAGGCAGATAAGTCAAAATGTTCTCATTAATAGCTCAGGAAGTTATTCATGTAATTCTAGTATCTAGTAAGTCTATTTAATTCCCTTAGGTGTAGTACCTTTTATTTTTTTTAAAACTTTTCTCAGAATAGCTTGCCTTCTTTCAAATATCACTATCAAAATAATTCGCTGCTGCATATATTACATTATTCTCCCTGCTCATGCACCCCTCTATCTGTTAATTTCTGCTTGCAAAATTCTTTAAAGTTACATTTTTAAAAGTTCACATGACAGCACATTCTGGAATGTCTCCAGCATTATCAAAATGACTGCCTTTCCCCTAAGGAGTCCCCTAGAGGAGAAATATAGTGCTTGTGTCGCTTTTTTCATTCTCTCTGTCTGTCATACAAATCTTTAATTTTTTCTTTCTCTCACTGCTGTAAAACTGGAGAGTTAGTTCCTCGTATGCCCAAAGGGCAGTATATTTTGAAACCTCTCCAGTTTTTATGAGCTACTCTTGCCCTACCGTCTTCTGAAACAGCATGCAAAAGTAAGTGAGGAAAGAGTAGTGCATGAAGCTATGAGTATGAGAAAGGAAGGTATGTTCTTACTTGCTAGGAGGCATGTCATATCTGGAGGAAGATCCAAAATGAAGAAGCATTCAGAGTGAATGTTGTGCTCTGCTTTCTCTCTCTCTTTCTCATGGAGATTTTATATTTGTTCTGAGTTTGGGACCAGGCGTAGTTTTCCTTAATTAAATATAAAAATATTCTAATTTGAAAGTACTTGTTATCCTTTTTGCATTTTGAAAACATAATAGAAAACCTGCAGATCATTGTATCACAACCAATGCACTTAAATTTTGCTTATCATAAAATATACCATTTCTTTCATTAGGAATACTTTATGCTTTTCATGCATTTTAATACCATATATTTGATATTGTACTTTTGATTTTTTAAACTTGATAAAGATGAATTCTGACAATACACATAAGTCAAATCCTATCTCTTATACTATTGCTGAATGAAATGGGAGTGGTAGGGGTCAGTGGCACCCCATGAATTCAGAAATTCTCCCTTCTTCTCTTCCCCAGTTGAAGAGTGGCACCACAGAACTACAGTTGTGTCCCCACCAAGATGACAATTTGTAAAGTGGTGGGTCTGACCAAATGCTCAGCATTTACTAGGTACCCCCAAAATGCTGCTTCTCATTGCTGTGGTCTGATCCTCAGTGAATATTGCCAGAGCAGAGCCCTTTCTCTGACAAATTCCAAAGGGGTAGCCATGTTAGTCTAGTTCAGCAAAACAAATCCGGAGTCCTGTGGCACTTTAGTCTTTAAAAGTGCCACAGGACTCCTGGTTTGTTTTGCTTTTGCTGACAGATTCTTGCCCCTTTTACCGTAAATAAAATTCCTACTTTGGGAGAGAAAGATTTTAGACCAGCTTTGTTCTTTAGAAAGCTATGTGATCCCTAGGATCGTTCAGCAGACTTAAAGGCCTGGACCAAAATATCCACAGACAGCCATTGATTTGGGTCCCTCAATTTTGGGGTGCCTTTTGCAAGACTGTGTTGAGGTGTGTATATGCCCCTCTCAGCCATAAGGTCCCTCAAGGACCAGAATGGCCTCTTCCCATCATGCACACTATGCTCTCCTTGGCAGGAAGCAGGGATTAAAGGTCCAGCAGAGGTCCTAGAGACAATAGAGGATAAGAGACTCAGTCTGAGCCCTGTCGCATGCAGAGAGGCTTCAGAACTACTGACGGCTCAGCCTTATTGTTTTTCCAATCCGTGACAAGCACAGAGGAACTCCATGACTGCCTTCCACTCAGTCCAGTTGGGTTGCTGGGCCCCATCACACCAAACATACTCTCGAACAGTGCCATGGGACGTGGCCAGAGACCACACATGACACCTCAGGGCCTGCGTGGGACAGGAGTTATGCCAAACACAGCCCCATATTAGGAGAACTCTGGACACACTCTGTCACAAAGACACCTGAAAATTAAGACCTAGGTTTGAAAACCATGCTTTTCCAAATAAGTGACTCTGATACATTGTGGAAAGCTTTGAAAAAAATGTAATTTTAAGACTTTTTTTTTACAGGATAGATTGTAATTTTAATTTTTTTAAACGTCCTTCTCTGTCTCCTCCATAAAGTTATTTACTTGAAACAAGATCTGTCTTTCTGAAGCTTATTCCCATTTGATATCATGACCTTTCTTGCAATATCATAGGGCACAATTCTGCACCAGTTCAGTAAAAAAGAATTAAAGAGAGCACATCAGCACAGAATTTCCAAAACTGAGTGTGATGACAAACAGTATTATGATTTGTGGTTTAATAGGGTGTGAAGAAACAGCAGAAGGAAATGAAGTCTAAAGAAACAAATATGTTTTCACAAAACAGCTTTAGAAATATAGAATGAGGCAATATCCTGGGTATTGCAATTCTGCTGAAAATACTATGAAGAAAATTCTAATTGATCTAAGAGCATAGAGAGAGATGTCCAAGGATCCAGCACCAAAACAAGAGCAGGTGTTGTCTTGCAAGCACTTTGCCCAAGGTTTTTCATTATTTAACATTTTTACAATGTAGATTGAAACAATAAAAATCTGCTTTGCCTAGTATTTAAATAGGTCATGATATGTATTTTATTTTGTTTATATAAAGTAGGAGAAATAAGGAAATGTTGAGCAGTGGAAATCTACTAATTGAATTTAAGATGGAAGAAGAAACAAAAGTCCCCATCCTGAAACTGGATCTGCCATTGGTTGACTTCTGTAAGGCACTACAAAAAAAAAAAAAAAAAGGGGGCCCATCTAGGTAGAATGAAATGAAATATTGGAGTCTTAGTAAATCATTTTGGGCTTGCTAATTTTTATACTTCAGTCTAGTCCTAACCCTGCAATGGGATGTGTATGAGAGTCCTGGTATGCCACTGAGTGAAATTGCCATGCCTGAACCACCAGACCATTCTCCCTCATCCTTTAAAAGAACTCAAATGTGAAATTGCAGAACTACTAACTATGGTATGTATCCTACCATTTAAATCAGCTTCTGCACCAGATGACTAGAGAATAGCTAAAAGAATACTAATTTTTAGAAAAGGCTCCAGAGGTGATCCTGACAATTACAGGGTGTGAAGCCTAACTTCAGTATTAGTTAAATTGGTTTAAACTATATTAAAGAACTAAATTATCAGACACATGGATGAATATAATTTGTTAGGGAAGAGTCACCATGGTTGTTGTAAAGAGAAATTTTGCCTCAACAATCTACTAGAATTCTTCAAGTCACCAAGTATGTGGTCAGTAGTGATTCAGTGGATAAAGCGTATTTAGGTTTCCATTTATTTGGACTAAATAGACAGGGAAAGCCTTTAACAAAGTCACTCACCGAAAGCTCTTAACCAAAGTAAGCAGTTGTGGGATAAGAGAGGAGGTCCTCGCCTGGATCAATGACCGGTTAAAAGACAGGGAACAAAGGGGAGGAATAAATGGTCAGTTTTGGAATGGAGAGAAGTCAATTGTGTCCCCAGGATCTATACTGGACTAGCATTGTTCAATACAGGGTGTCCTTGTGGGGGGAGAGGGGCAATTGCCCTTGGCCCCATGGTTCCAGGGGCATCGCGGTGTCCTGCAGCACAGGACCCACACCACTGCCCCCCATGGCTGCACCGTCCCCTGTCCCCTCCCCGTTGCTTTCAATGTGAAGCTGAAAGCAGCAGGGAAGGAGGGGAGTGAGGAGCCGGCCTCTGCTCTGGGTCAGCTTGCCCCGCCCTCAGGGCAGGGAACAGCTTGCCCAGGGGTGGAGCGGGCCAATCCAGAGGCTGGGCTCTGCTCTCTTTTCCCTCCCCTGGGTCGGCTATTCCTCCCTAGCATGAGGGTGGCCATCCCAGAGGCAGAGTGGGAGAGCAGAGTCAAGCCCCCGGACCAACCCGCTCCACCCTCAGCTCAGGGGAAGGGCAGGAGTGCAGGACCAGCCTCTTGGCCAGCCCACCCAGTGTGGCCCCCCCACAGGCAGATTGCCCTGGGCCCCGCACTCCCCTAGGGACAGCCCTGGTTCAAAATATACATAAATGATATGGAAATAGAGGTAAATAGTGAGGTGGCAAAATTTTCAAATGATACAAAACTAGTCAGGATAATTAAATTCACAGTAGACTGAGAAGAGTTACAAAGGCATTTCACAAAACTCAGTGACTAGGCAACAAAACGCCAGCTGAAATTCAGTGTTGATAATTGCAAAGTAATGTACATTAGACAACATACTCCCAACTATACAAATAAAATGATGGGTCTAAATTAGCTGTTAACACTTAAAAAAAGAGATCTTGGAGTCACTGTGCATAGTCTTTGAAAACATCCACTCTGTGTGCAGTGGCAGTCAAAAATACAAACAGAATGTTGGGAATCATTAGGAAAGAGACAGAAAATAAGAAAGAAAATATAACATTGCCATTTCATGAATTCAGCATACATTGTGACATTTTGAATACTACTCATACGTCTGGTCACCCCATCTCAAGAAAGGTGTTCTGGAATTGGAAAAAGTACAGAAAGGAGCAATTAAAATTATTAGGGGTATGGAAAAGCTTCCATAGGAGGAGAAATCAATAAGTCTATGACTTTCAATTTGAAACAGATGATTAAAGAGGAAATCTGATAGAGGTCCATAAAATCATGAGTACTGTAGAGAAAGTAAATAAGGAAGAGTTATTTATTCCTTCCCCTAACACAAAAAACTACGGGTCATCAAATTAAATTAATAGGCAGCAGGTTTAAAATGAACAAAAGAAAGTATTTCCTCATCTAACACAATCATCCTGTGGAACTCTTTGCCAGATAATGTTGTGAAGGCCAGGACTATAATGGGGTTTTAAAAAGAACCAAATAAATTCATGGAGGAAAGGTCCATCAATGGTTGATAGCCAGGATAAACAGGGATTACTGTTTGCCAGAGGCTGGGAGTGGCCAGAGGGGATGGATCCATTGATGATTACCTGCCTTATTCATTCCCTCTGAAGTACTTGGCATAGCCACTGTTGGAAGACAGGATACTGGATAGATGGACCATTGATCTGCTCCAATATGGTCATCCTTATGTTCTTATATATGATACTGTTACTAAAAGGGATAATGCAATTTCTGGAGGCTAAACAAGGGACTATTGAATGGGAGCAAAGAGGTTATATTAGTTCTTAGCACTGGTATGACTGCTCCTGAAATAAAATGTCCAGTTCTGGTGTTGTCATTTTAAGAAACATGTTGAGAGATTGGAAAGGATTCAGAGAAAAATCACAAGACTTATTAAAGGAGCTCAACCTATTTAGCTCAACCAAAAGAAAGTTAGTTGATTACAGCTTATAAGTAGTTCCATACAGAACAAATATTTGATAATCTATCAAACAAAGGTACGACAAGGTCCAATGGCTGGAAGTTGAAGCTAGATAAATTCAGACTAGAAATAAGGCATACATTTTAAAAAGTGAGATTTAATTAACAATTGGAACAATTTATTAAGGTCTGTGGAGGAGTTTCCATCACTAATAATGTTTAAATCAAGATTAGATATTTTTTCCCTATGCTCTAGGAATTATTTTAGGGAAATTCAATAGCCTTTGTTATACAGGATGTCAGACTAGAAGATCACAATGGTCCCCTGTGGCCTTAGAATCTACGTACCTAATTAAAAGGGGAATTTATAGAATCCATTGGAATGCCTGATCTGATTTACACAGTACATAATTCTTTATTGCACCCATATGGTGCCTCTTCAGGGAATTCAAATGAGTAATGAAAGCAGAATTTAGTACATGTTGGAGATAGAGAAGAAAACAGAGACATCTTTATGGTCAAGGTTTTTGCTTCAGCATGTCTTAGTATGGGCTAATATAATAACATACCTGTCAGGAGAGGGCATGTTGGAAACCCTTGAAAACCTTGTTGTAACAAACTGAGGGCAGGTTTCCACTTATGGTGGCAAATTCACTGTCATCAATTGATCTTTCTAGATCAGAAAGTTCACTAGGTGAGACCATCCCCTGAAAAAGAGTAGTGCTGGGTTTCAACTAGGAAAATATCAGAAATACTGAACAGAAGTTTGTCCTGTTGATTTTATGATTTACTTTTATTTTCATGGAAGATCTATCTAGGGCAGATATGGCCGCAAAGCTAGTCCAGAAGGGGCTGAGGAATGATCCCAGAAACCAAGCTAAGGACATTATTGAGAGCACAGGGACAGGCCCCATTGGACCTTTTGTGGAGCACAGACAGATAATGTAGGGGGACAGACAGATAATGCATTACATTTATCTTTAAAGTATATGATAGTTAATGTTGTGTATCTGTCCTTCAGTGTCATAAAGTAAAATAATTTTGTAACCCTGTGTAATAGACATTATAACCAATGTCTAACAAGACTCCATATTGTCAATTTGGAACTCCTGCTTAAACAATGTACTCCATTTTGTATACTTGATGAAATCTCGTTTAGGCGTATGCTGTATATGTTCTTTTAAATGTGTGAACAAGGTGTGTGAAATAAAGGGTGTGTGCGTGAAGAGGCCAGTCTCAACTGCCAGCTGTCCTGATGAAGCACAAGTACCATCTAACTGGCTGAACAATGCACACATCTCTGATTAAATCAAACAGAAGGAGCCACCCCAGAAAGAAAAGAACAAAATACAATCGAGTCTGCAAGTGACTGGTGACCAATGATCTCCCAGGAACCCTGAGGCAACATGACACAGCAAATCCCACAGACTTACCTAAGGGCCAGCAAGTATAAAAGATGGGTGAGAACATGAAAACTTTGGGGTCTCATTCTGCAACTGTCATCTTGGAGCATCAGATCGTGACTGACAGAGGCCTGGCTCCCTCCTTGTGCCCAGCCTAGTTGGCCACTAGGCTGGCTCAAGCAACACATGAAAGGACTGGTAATTATATACCAGGTTGCAGAACTTCTTGTGTATGGGTGTGTATGTCTGTGTCTGTGTCTGCTTTTTGCTATCCTTACTTTTTTACAATAAATGTGGCATATTGCCTTGTCCCCCTGAATAAGGTCCTGCCAGTCTTTTCTTTTTATTAGGGGGTGCTCTCCTGGGTGCCCTTTTTGGAATAACACTTTCACCCCAGAAGGTGTGTGTTTGTTCACAATTGACTGTGTGTGATTTGACTGGGGACTGAGCCACTGAAGACCAGTCTGATGAGGATAACAGAGGATACTGTGAAAAGACAAAGAGCAGTTTAGCATGCACCCACCCACCAGCAAAAGCTCATGAAAGGTGAGTGTGCACTGTTATAACAGTCACAAGTAACTGAATTATTATTATGTGTGACACTGTCCAAGATTTATGGGACCAAATGTGAGTCTTTTTCATATCAATATTTCATAACTGCAATAATCCATAGGAGAGACGCCATATTTGGGACCAACAGAAAGCTTAGGATTCACTAGGAATGATTATATTGTTTATGTGTAGAGTAGCTGTAACTTGTCGAAAATCAAAGGGGAATTTATGAAATATTTATTTTAATCAATTAATAACTCTTTAATTACACCATTTTTTGCAAAAGTTCTATGGTCAGCTAAAACTTTTCCTTGGTAGTTCGTATCCTTCACATAAACTGTCAGATTTTCCTGGTTTCTTCCCTGAGTGAGTGCCACATACAATTGTCTGAAGAGTCAGCGTAAAATATTGGAAACAGCTGAAAGCATAGCTGAGAGCTTTATAATTTTGACAAGTTCCAAAGGGGCAGCCGTGTCACCAGAATGAACCATCCCTGGGTTTCACTGGCTGTTACTGTCCAATTTTTAAATCCTCAGTCATTTCGCCTTTATGAATTAGAATGAGGTATGTAGTTACAATAAGGTATATATCTGTGCCATGCCAAGACTCCTAGGCCACTGTGATGTCAGAGATGACTCAACCAATTGCTCCCAAGTAGCTCCTTGGGAGCAATTGGTTGAGTCATCTCTGACATCACAATGGCCTGCCACATGGTACACTTCACATCACGCACACATGCACGTAGCAAATTAGTATAATAGATATCATATCTGTATTATAGGTTATTAATGTGTTTGTTATACCTGTATTCCTTTTTGTGCAATTCTTGGAAACACCCCAAACTTGGTGTCTACAGTCATTGTCTCCTTAATGGCTCACTAAGGAAGCTAACGGGTATAGTGAGCCCCAGAAGAAACCTGTTGTGTCACTAGGACTTGCCCATAGAACTCAGCTCCATTTTGATTTGTGAAAAAGCTCCACACAGCATGGGGAAGGCTAGGGGTGATTAAAGGGGCTTTACCCAACTCAATTTTGTCTCCAGTCTCCAGTCTTCAGCCAACACCTATCTCTGGATCTATTCATCTACAGCTGGACAAAGGACTGAGGATCATCCAAGTGCTGGGTGTCTACCAAAGGAACTGAGCCTTCAAACTCCAAATTCTTCCAAGAACTTGCTTTGCATAGACTAAATCATTTGTATTTATGTGACTCACTTTGACTATTTAACATCTTTTATATATTATAATAATTATTATTTTTAAATATTAAACCGTTAGTTTTAGATACTGAAGATTGGCTAGCAGCATGGTATTTTAGGTAAGATCCAAACCCATGTTGTTCTGTGTGTTGTTCTTGGCTGGCTCTTTGAGGTCAGGAGAAACCTTTCCGAGTAAAGAGCTTCAAGCTATGAGCAACTTATCTCTTTACTAAACTCAAGTGAGAACCCGGAGCTGGAATGCAATAAAAGAGATGTTTTATATTTTGCTATGCTGCTATATAACTGGTGTGAGGAATCAGAAGAATGGTTTGTTGCTGATCGGGAGTCTGGCTTAAGTGCCACCTGTCAGGGTTCAGAGAGTTTGGCTCTGATTTCTGCAATTTGTCCTGATTTTTGCATATTCAGGTGGTTATCCCAGGAAGCCACAGGTCATACCATGAACACAGAACTTTCATTAAAAAAAATTTGCTGCAATTTAGGTACAACTATTGTATGCTAATCCATTTAGAGAAGCCTCATCAAAAAGTATTATTCTCCCGTGGTTCAGATCACCCTAGTGAGAGCAATTGTCAAATATTTCTTTAATTGCAAACCTCAGTGACCCTTTGAGGCATTCCTGGGGATTCCTGTCTTTTCAGATTAAGATACATACTGAATATAGCATGCACATGTATTGTTAAAAAGATCAAGGGATATGCCCATGAACATTTGAGAGAACACAACTGGAAATTGCTATTAGCTAGCATCTTTCACAGTTGTATATGGAGTCTATAATTTCCTGAATCATAATGGGAATATTTAGAGTCTTCCTCAAGCTATGATATTTAGAACGCAAGTCACCCTTATTATGATAAAACTAGGAAAATACATTTTCATAGAGCTGCAGTATCATTTGAGCTTTTTTCATGATGCCTCTTCTCTATCAGAAACTGAGGAGCTCTAAAGGGCAGCAAACACACTTTAACAGATCTGATAATAAAATTTCCCCTTCTGTCCAGACAGCTTTGTTATGCTTTGAACACACAAATAACTTGTGTTGATGTTGTCTCCAACAACTCACAGCTTGTCAAGGGAGCCTGTAATTCCCATTTATAAATGGCATGACCTGTGAGGGCTTTGATGCATTCCTTAGCTGTTTTGATTTTATGCATTTGATATTCTAACAAAGAAATGGTTCAGCTGAGTGAAGCGATCATGCACTGAGAACTACGTGAGTTCTAAGAGTAGGCTGACAATTCTGAATGTATACAAAATGCTTTATAATTCTTCAGTTCTTTGAACAGTTCAGAATTGGTTCTTGTCCTCACTGTTAAGTAATCCACTTTTAAATTAAGATAGTAATTTAAGTCTCACTCACCATTAAAATATATTATTGTCCAAGTGAGCTCTGCATTTAATTAAAACCTTTTAGAAGTATTTCTCATCTGTATTGGGGGCACAGCTATTAATTATACAAAATGGGTTCATGTTTAGTATTTCCCATTAGTATTATATAACATCTTTGAGAATGTGAAATTACTTAATGGGAGTGAAAGATTATACATGAATGCTCTAACATGGTGAAAATGGGTTAACCCTACACAATTATGTAGTTTAAAAGATGTTAACTTAAAAGGATTCTGTCAGGTACATTAGTCCCAAAATGTAGATTTTGTTAATGTAACACAATGGCTAAGTTCATCTGATTATGTGTCCTTCTCATGGCTAGGCAAAAGAGGGTATTATTCACTTACCTACTACTATATACACTTAAAAAGTGTGCCACAAAAATTGCATAAAACCTGCTATTAACAGAAGTGTTTTATTGTAAAATTTCAACGAAAAACAGATGTTTGTGTTTCTTTCGATGTTCTCTGAAGTGTTCACAACATAAACCTCAAGCCTTTTATAGTCCCTAAGAATTAAATGTTGAAAATGACTAGAAACAGAAATGGAATTGAACAAAACAATTTAGTCTTTACTGGCTAAATGCAAGAAGCAAACAAACAGCATGAATAGTGAACATCTGATTTTCAGAACTAGGGCCTAAACGCTGGCTCCAAAATTATTTTCAGTATTACTGAGCACCCACCAGCTCCTGCTGCAGTGAGCAGAACTACTGCTTGGTCAATCGACCATCAGAACTAAGGATCATTCATTGCACAGAAGTCTCCAGATAGCATTATTCCAACCAATCTATGCTTCCATTAACATCCCTTGCCTTTCCTCCATTCACACACCCCAGCTACTTCCTTCTAAAGCTCTTCAGTAGGACTTCCATAGCGCAGAGAAGGGAGTCATGCAAATTAAGGAGTTTATTTTTAATTGAAACTACTTGTATCAGCAGTTTCATAGTGCATGATACCATAAAATGTGCTCATATCATTGGCTATTATTCTATTCACCCCACTGATTTGTATAATTGCAGAAGCAGAACTCCATGGATCACTTGCAGGAGAACTTCTGCAGGCTCAGAAACAGAGAGTTGGAGGAAGGGCATGGCCTGTGGTACCGGTGCCCATCACACCCATCTGCAATTTTGGGGAATGGATTTGCACATTTGTGTTCCAATCCTCTTTTGGAAACAGAAAGGAGTATTTAGGACTATGGTTTCTATTCTCTTCTTAATGAAAATTGAACATACTGTTCAGGATGACTGGCAACTACAGACTGTGGCTACGTTCACACACAGGGGATTATTTCGATACAAGTTGTTCCGAAACAACTTGTATCAAAATAAGGGGTTATTTTGAAATAAGTTAATTCGAATTAACAGTTTGTTAATTCGAATTAAGGAAAAAAGCTCAAAGTGAAATAGCAGGTTCAGACAACAGTTATTCTGAAACAAGTCACCGTTGTTTCGAAACAACATATTCAGACGGCATTGTTTTGTCCCCACGTGGGGTTTAAGTTGTTTCGAAACAACAGTGCATTGTGGGAACAAGGTTATTCTTATTTTGAAACGACCTCTGTTGTTTCGAAATAAGAGTGCTGTGTGAACACACCCCGTGTGTCTATTTAGTGAATTGTGGTGCCACCTACCAGTGTGGAATCTGAGCTCCTGGCACCAAAAAAAAAAAGTTAGTAATAGCAAAGTCCCTCACTCACTTCATGGAGTCTCCTCCATCTCTTCTTCCTTTTCAAGTTATAGAAAACTCATCTGGGTTCTTCCTTTATTTAGTGTAGAGGTGATGGTAATGTTGCAAATATTCTGGTTAGGGTGGAAAAGCTTTATGAAAGGGAATGATGTAGACCAGTAGCTCCTAACCTGTGGCCTGAAGGTGCTGTCAAAGTGTCCTGCCACAGCCCTCTCACTGGCTGCAGAAGGGAGCCACTGCCTAAGAACCCAGGTGGAGCACATTGTTGCAGGGCTAAAAGACTAGTGCAGGCTCCTCGCTGCAGTCAAGTGAATAGGACAGTGATTTCTAGCCTTTTGCCAGCAGATAGTGCACCGCTCATATGTTTTAACAGCAGTTCCCATTCAGGAGTTGATCACAATCAACCAGTTGAGGACCACTGGGATAGGAGATCAGTATTCCTACCCCTGTGTCTAAAGCAGAGAGCATGGTAAAGCACTCCACCTGGGTCTGTAGGTGCTGGTGTCTCTGCTGGAGCCAGGGAGACTGGAGTACTGTTCTCCCATCCCCTTGGCTGCAGAAAGAAGCAACAGCCTAGGAACCCAGAGGTGGAGCAGATGGGGCTACGGGACATCTGCAGCTTCCCTGCTGCATCCAGGAGAATGGGAGATCAATAAGGAGGGAAGCAGGTCTTTACTGAACTTCTTCTTTCTTGCTGCAATGGCAGAAGGGGATAAGGGCTGCTAGTGGAGATTGGTGGCCCTTCAGGGTTGTAAGAATGATACCTGTGACCCTTGAGCCAAAAAGGTTGGGAACGACTGTAAACTGGTGGTCTTCACTACCAGCTGGGGACAAATAGTTTCTTCAGGGCTCTCTTTATCAGCTTCACAAACACAGCAAAGAGAAATGTGTTAAAGTAACAAATAGCTGATGAAGGATTTGGACTGGGGCCCTCTGACCTTCAGTAGCTACTGGGAAGGATCTTCCCCAAATGTGCAAAATCAGGTTCAGTTGGGCACATCAGCCAATCATGAGGTACTGTCAAGCTGCATCAGCTGCTTCCTCTCCTTCCACTTTCTTGGCCATTTAAGGGGTAGATCACCCAGTTTTTGCAGTTTTGTATCATTGTCAAGTGTAAATGGGAAAATATAGACTGCTGATTTGCTATGTATGAAAAGAAGTTGATCTCTTTGTAGCTCAGACAGAAACCACTAGAGTGCACTGAATGATACAAAATCAAATCAGCTCTGTGCGTCTCAAATACTATGACAATTCTAAGCATCAAAGGACAGTTTCTTCCAGGAAAACACTCTAGTGATGTAGAGAGTGACTACAATTAGCTTACAAATTCAGGCCATCAAAGACAGAACAATTTAAATGAAGCATTCCTACTTATGTAGTTTAATACGTCATATATAAAAAAGATATTTAGCTGCTGGAGTGCTTAAAGCAAGCTACAGATCTAAGGCTGAGTTACCAAAAACTATTTTAACAGATAAATGAATACTGCCATGGCTCTCCAGGGAAAGGAAAGGAAAAAAGAAAGACTTAGCTCAGCTGACACTAGCGGGATCATGAGTAATGACTACAGAGATAAACCAGGACTGGTAATGGTGATAGTGTTAAGTGTGGATGAGGGAAAAGAAAGGGGCTCAGTACTGAGTTAGGCCTTCAGAAAGCTGGGGCCAGGAACCAGGTAAATGGGGCATTAACTGTTCTCTGCAGAAACTCCCAGTTTAGCAAGGCGAAGGTAGTCACCTCTGGTATGCTGGCCACATGAAGCTGTGGATGCAATTAAGTACGTCTACCTATTCGTTCCCTGCTCCAAGGAAGAAGGGCCTCTCTTATATGGGCCACAGGATAGTGCTTAAGCTACAAGCAGATAAATACATGTCTACCCATCTGTAAACCAAGCTGAATCCTTTACCACAAATAGTAGTGATACTTGGGTTAAACAAGCAGCCCATTAACTTAGGACTGGGGAGAAGGTTTATGCTAGATGGGGAAATAGTAAGAATGACTCTACTAAAATCCCAATGCAACATATGTTTGCTAGTTTCCAAACTTCTGCACAAAAGAGATAATGAGGTAAATAATATGAGAGGCAAGCATAATAATATTCACCACAAAGGCCAAAACCTGGCCAAATATGGCTAAGCATAGGTGTAGGTAAAATGAATAAACATGCACATGAATATGCATAAATATGAATATGTATACGGTGCAGAGGATAAATAGTCATAAGTGACAATACTCAGAGCTCGTTTCATTGCTCTCAAGAGACAATGGGGAATGAGTGGTCTAAATGCTGAAGTGAATAAACTGCTCCTTATCACTCCACCCAGTTTATCTATCGATTCTGCAATGTTAAGATGTGCAGCCAGTGGACTGCATCCTTGTTCAGGCTTAGATATTTAAAAGGTTAGGATTAACTGTTAAGGAGAGAAAAGCCAGTAGAACAGGGGAAGAGTAAGGATGTTGTATGTTGGTTGTTAAACAAAATGATTAGACTTCTAAAAAGCATCAGGGCTTGTTGTGTGGCTTTCCTACCACAAAGGTAATTCACCTGGTGAAGCACAGATTCTGATCTGATATAAATCAAAGGGCTGAGAATCATGAAGTCAAGAGGAACTGGATTTATGAGTGTATTCTAGAAGAAGACAAAGATGAAATAATCACCTGTGAGTGAGTGATGTGTCAAAGGACTTTCACAGGATGTAAACTGGGTCCCGGTTCTGCATGTTTTTCCTCCATTAGTAGTCATGTAACTCAATATATGGGTTCTAAAACTGACTGCAATGAGGAAAATGAGGCCCCAGAAACCTCCATTCAAAAGCTCTGATCATATGTGGGTGACCTGAGGTCCACTGAACTTCTTCATGGATATCAGGGCATCAGCAGGCAGGGGGCGGGCAAACCCTCTGCATTGGAAAAAAAATCTTACAGTTCTATGCAACTACACAAAAGCTCCACACTTAAGATTAGTTTTCTGTCTTCTCAGCTGGCTTTGAATTCATTCGGGGATATTATAGGCAAACATGCAGATTAGTAAATAAAAGAAAGGATAAAGACCAGCTCTAATGGGAAAAACAGATCAAGTGCAGAGACAGGGAGAGAACTTCCTTTGCTGCAACACATAAAGAGACATGAAAGAAGGACTTAATAGGACTATTTATTCCTGCAAACTCAGGTAAGGGAAATGGCCATTTTCATAGAATCACAGAATCATAGGGTTGGAAGGGACCTCATAGGTCATCTAGTCCAACCCCCTACTAGAGGCAGGACCACTCCCACTAAACCATCCCAATCATCGTTTTGTTCAGCCGGGCCTTACACACCTCCAAAGATGGAGACTCCACCACCTCCCTCGGCAGCTCATTCCAATGCTTCAGCACTCACCTAGTAAAAAAGATTTTTCTAATATCCAGCCTCGACCTCCCTAACTGTAACTTGAGACCATTGGTCCTCGTTCTGTCCTCCATTACTACCGAGAATAGTCGAGCTCCATCTTCCTTGGAGTGTCCCTTCAAGTAGTTGAAGGTTGCTATCAAATCCCCCCTCAATTTTCTCTTCTGCAGACTAAATAAGCCTAATGCTTTCAGTCTTTCCTCATAGGACTTGTGCTCCAGCCCTTTAATCATTTTGGTTGCCCTCCGCTGGACACTCTCTAGCATGTCTCTGTCCTTTTTGTAGTGGGGAGTCCAAAACTGATCACAGTATTCTAGATGTGGCCTCACCAGTGCAGAATAGAGGGGAATGATCACATCCCTTGATCTGCTGGTAACACTTCTTTCGAT
The DNA here is from genome assembly GCA_007922195.1 of Podocnemis expansa. Taxonomy (NCBI): domain Eukaryota; kingdom Metazoa; phylum Chordata; order Testudines; family Podocnemididae; genus Podocnemis; species Podocnemis expansa. Next base: position 34,849,187 of record ML681979.1, on the reverse strand, counting down.
GCAGCCCAGTATCCATTGGCCTTTTTGGCCACAAGAGCACACTGCTGACTCATATCCAGCTTCCCATCCACCATGACCCCCAGGTCCTCTTCTATAGTGCTGCTACATAGCTGAATGTTCCCCATCCTGTAGCAGTGCATGGGGTTTTTTCATCCCACGTGCAGGATTTTACACTTGTCCTTAATGAACCTCATAAGATTTCTATTGGCCCACTGTTCCAATTTATCTAGGTCTCCCTGAATCCTGTCCTTGCCCTCCAACGTGTCTACTGTTCCCCCCAGCTTGGTGTCATCCACGAACTTACTGAGAGTGCAGTCTATTCCATCATCCAGATCATTGATGAAAATGTTGAACAGAACCGGCCCCAGGACTGACCCCTGGGGCACCCCACTCGTGACTGGTTGCCAGCTAGACATGGAACCATTGATTCGTACATGTTGAAACCATTGGTCTAGCCAGTTTTCTATCCACCTTATAGTCCACCTATCCAACCCATACTTTCTTAATTTGCCAATGAGAATGCTGTGGGAAACTGTATCAAAAGCCTTGCTAAAATCAAGGTCTATCACATCAACAGTTCTTCCTGCATCCAGAAAACCAGTCATCTGATCATAGAAGAAAATGAGATTGGTCAGGCATGATTTATCCTTGGTAAATCCATGCTGACTGTTCCTGATCACTTTATTTTCCTCTAAGTGTTTGAGGATGGATTCTTTGAGAACCTGCTCCATAATTTTTCCAGGGATTGAGGTGAGGCTGACTGGTCTGTAATTCCCTGGATCCTCCTTTTTCCCTTTCTTGAAAATAGGTACCATATTTGCTTTTTTCCAATCCTCTGGCACCTCCCCCATTCTCCATGAGCTTTGAAAGATAATGGACAGCGGTGCTGCTATTTCACTGGCCAATTCCCTTAGCACCTTTGGATGCGGTTCATCCGGTCCCATGGACTTGTGCACATCCAGCTTCCTTAAACAGTCTCTAACCTGACCTTCCGTCACCAAGGGCTTCTTTTCTTCTCTGCAGCCTGCCATACCCATGGTAGTGGGCTGGGAGCTGACCCTGCCTGTGAAAACTGAAGCAAAAAAAGCATTGAAAAGTTCAGATTTTCCCTCATCCTCTGTCAAAAGGATGCCTGCCCCATTCAGCAAGGGACCTACACCATCCCTGATCCTCTTCTTGTTATTAACATACTTGTAGAACCTCTTCTTGTTATCCTTTACATCCCTTGCTAGCCGCAACTCCATTTGTCCTTTGGCCTTTCTGATTTTATCCCTGCAGTCCCTAGCAATATCTTTATATGCCTCCTTGGTCATCTGACCAAGCTTCCACTTCCTGTAAGCTTCCTTTTTATGTTTAAGCTTAGAGCAGAGTTCTCTGCTAAGCCATTCTGGCTGCCTCACATGTTTGGTGTTCTTCCTCTTAATTGGAATGGCAACTTCCTGTGCCCTTAGCAGGGTTTCTTTAAAATATAACCAACTCTCTTGGACTCCTCTCCCCTTCACATTAGCTTCCCAAGGGATCCTGCCCATCAGTTCCCTGAGGGAGCCAAAATCTGCTTTTCTGAAGTCCAGGGTTTGTGTTTTGCTTCTTTCCTTCCTTCCTTTAATCAGCATCCTGAACTCAACCATGTCATGGTCACTACTGCCTAGCTTGCCATTTAACTCAACCTCCCTGATCAACTCTTCCCTGTTTGTAAGCAGCAGGTCAAGAGGTGCATTTTGCTTCTCTCTCTCCTTTCTACATTCTCTGTTGTGCTGATGTTAACTCACTAAGCAGCTCTGTTGACCAGTAATGGAGAAGTATAGTGAAAGCCACTAACATCCCAGGGGCAGGGGGTGGGGAGTATGCGAGTGAGGCAACTGCCCCGAGCCCCATGGTTCTGCAGGCACCACTTTGCCCTGCTGCCTGCATGGGGCCTGCACTGCTGCCCCCCCCACACACACACAAAGGCAAGGAAGCAAGGCAGGAGCACAGAGCCTGGCCTCTGTGCTGGCCCACCTCACCCCCAAAGTGGAGTGGCCAGTGCGCAGGTGGGGTGGGAGAGCGGAGCCTGGCCTCTGGACCAGCCTGCCTCACCTCTGGGGCAGAGGAGCTGGTCCAGGGGAAGGAAAGGGCAGGAGAGTGGAGCCCAGACTTAGGGTTGGCCCACCCTGCCCCCCATTATGGGGAAGAGCAGGTTCCCCCATAGGTCAATGAGCCATGCCCCCCTCCCCCCCCCCCCAGGACAGGTCTGGTACAAAGAGAAAAATGGTGTGCTATATATACTACTGGAGGATTTCTGTCAGTGAATACCAGTGGATTATTAAACTAGCATGTAGTAGCCATGTTACCAGTAGAGGAAATCCTAGACAAGGGGACTTTCAGAGCATTTTGCTTTCTGGGAACCAAGGCCTGGTCTACACCATCAAGCAATAGGTAAGCTACATACTGAAAGTTGTGTATTTTCATTGACTTATCAGCATTCCCTTACCATGACATAAGCACTGCTCTGTGTCAACATGAAAAGCCTTCCAATCAATGAAGCATTACTCTTTTTTGTGGGGTAGATTTACTGCATCGGCTGGAAAGCCCTTCTGAGAATGACTGTGTGTGTCTCCACTGGCCGCTCAATTGATCCTGCTGCATCAATCTGTGGAGCCTGACACAACACATGCAATGTCCACATGCCCTGAAAAAAGATATGACACCCAAGATTGGTATTATGTATATATCCTCTATACAGTTTATGCATCTATATCAGTAAACTTTAGTATTAATCTGAGGTCTTGCCAACATTCTTGTCCCTTTTCCCACAGAAGACTCATTCTCCTCCTTGGTGCAGACATCCATGCTCTTTATTTACAGTGCATAAAGCCATTTCCCATACAGAGATCAGCTCTTCTTAACCTGGGTGCTGAGCTCCTTGCCCTTACTAGCTCCACCGCAAGCTAACTACAAAGCTCTGGAAGTTTTTTGTGTATTAAACTGAATTTTCAATTTATACACAGTCCAGTCACTGATAGTTCAAGCATCTGAGGAAGTGGGATTTTGTCCCACAAAAGCTCACGCAATAAATAAATGTGTTAGTCTTCAAGAAAAGTGCCATAGGACTCCTTGTTTGTTTTGGTAATTCCATTGCTAGGGATTGGTTCAAATCCTCCAGTATTTCTTATGGAAAATATATAGATGGTCTATGGAATTATAATTTAACATGAAATAATAAACACTTTTTGAAAAGTGCTATTGATATTGCATTTGTAATTATACAGTTGTATAGAGAGACACTGTGAGCCTGTAATTGAAAAGGGCTTTTGCCACATCTCTGGCAGCAAACCTCAAGCATAACTCTCTGACAAAGAGATTTATCAATTTAATGAAGCCAGCAAGTGACTCAGACTGCTTGGATTAAAACATAACAGCATTTCCTAATCATCTTGGAAGATTTTAAAGCCAAAAGGACCATTATAATCTAGTTTGGAGTTATTAAGGATATAGAATTAAAATGAGGAGAAAGACGGTCACTGGACTGCATCTCAATTCTTAGCTATGCCACAGACTTCTGGGGTGACCCTGGCTACAGGACACTTTTCCTCTGTAAAATGGTGATAATAGTACTTGTACCTTTTTTCACTGTAAGAAAGGCAGTATTCTCATACTATATCTTTATATAGTGTCCCGTTCAATGGGGCCTCGATCTTGGCAGGGATTTTGGGTGCTACTGTCACATAAATTAAATTTGCCAGATTTTAGATGGTTTAAGTATAAAATAAATAAAAATGAACTTTGCATGTTATTGAGAAGATGCTGAAATGTGAACGTGAATGTATCATGGGGCATGTCTATTTGATGGAAGAGGTGGTAGTCTGCCAAAAATCAGTTCTCATCTCTGTAGTGCCATAGAAGTGATCTAAACCAGTGTTTCTCAAACTTTAGTGGACTGGGGAACACCTAAAAGTATTAATTACTTTACGTGGAACACATGATGAAAACCTTCCCAAAAAGATGGTAACAGTGGCAGGCGATTTAAGATGCATCAGTCACAGCAAAGCTTCTGGGCATAGACTGTCTTAGCAGGTAGGCAGTGTGGGCAGCTGTCCAGGGCCCTGCAAGGGGAGGGCCCTCTGCTGTTCCAGGGGGAACCAGCCATAGACTGGCAGGATTTCCCCAGTGGGGCTGGCAAGACCAGCAGTGGCCTGTAGCTGGGGTGGCAAGCCTGCAGAACCCCATAGTGGGGCAGGTGAGCCTGGCAGCAGCCCATGGGAGCTTGCAGCAGGGCCAACAGGGGAGCCAGAGAGCAAGTGCAGGCCACAGTGGGGCCAGGGAGCCCAGCAGCAGCTTGCAGTTAAGCCTGTGGTAGGGCTGGGGGACCAGTGGTGTCCTACAGTGGGGCTACGAAGCCTGGCCAATGGGGGCCTGATGGGGGTGGAGAGGTTGGCAGGAGCCTGTGGGAAGGCTGGGGACTTCTCAAGGCTGTCTGCTTTTGGTGGGGGGGACAGGGACCCCGGGAGCAGCTTTTATTCCTTTACTTTTGCCCCAGGTCCCGGAATCGCTAAAACCACCTCTGCTTTCAGGTGTGCCTGAAAATCTGCTGCCGTGTGCCTAAAAGCTTTGGTGCAGCTGGAGCATTAAATTGCTCTTTCCCACTCCCCAGTCAGTCCCCCCCGGATGCAAAGGGGTCAGGGTGGGTCACAGAAAACTTGCACTATTTCTGAGGAGCACCAGTGTTACACGGAACACAGATTGAGAAACACTGATCTAAACAAACATATGCATGACTGCAACCTAATGGATATTTGGTGCCACCTACAGCTAGATAATAAAATAGTCTCTTTTTCCTCTGAATTCTGTCCAAGTATAAACCATATGTCAATATTAGGAAAGCAGGCATGTAGATGAGGGAGAGGATCAGTATTTTGTTATATGAGACCAGCGCGTTGTACATGTTGTTGCCAACGTCTGGCAGAAGGGCAACAAGGCCTGGTTTCAAACAGCAGGGAGTCCCACTTAAAAACAGATAAACAATATGGGCTCAGGTCCCCACCCAGAATTCCTAGGCACACTGTCTTCCCTGGGCACTATTAGTAGGCAATCCTTTCCCACTCCCAAGCACTAAGCTTGTATGTGAAACAATGAAGACTATTACAAGCACACAAGATGAGGGGTTAAAGTATAATTTGGCTGGCCCTGGAACCCTCCTAAATTTCTGGGCCCCCTTCACACACATCTGGGCCTATGTTCCCTCTAAGCTGTGCATGTGTGCGCATGCGCACAGGTTGTGAAACCCACGCACACAACAAAATAAAGCATGCACAAAAGAATTCAACTGTCCTAATATTTTTAAGAAAGCAGTTTCAAATAAGGTTTTGTAATTTATAAAATCAGTTACATCACCATATCAAAAATAAAACTTAGATATTATTTGTATCATACACACTTGCTTCATTGCACTCAAGCGTTTGACCATACTTACTGGAGTGTGCACAAATTTGGATACTGGTCCTGAAAATTTGCACAAAAGAAATGTTTTGCGCACATAGCCTATGAAAAATTAGAGGGAACATTGATCTGGGCCGCCTTCACACACCCCAGCTACTGCCCCCTGATGCCTGCCCCCCCCTACAGCCCCCCAAATGCCTGCCCTCCACCCCAGCTACTACCCCCCGCCCCAGCTACTGCCCTCAAAATGCCTGCCCCCATCAGACAGACCCCTCCTTCATCATGTCACCACTCCAGCCCTCCTAACCCCCCATCCCCCAGCTCCCCCATTTTCACTTCACTCCCTTCAGCCCCCCCAATCACTCCACACAACCCCAGCCCACCATCCTGACTCTTTCTTCCACCTGCTCCCTTTCCCTGGTAGCCCAACTGTCCCCAAAGCCCTTTCTAGGCCTCCTTACTGGTGGTGCAGAGAAAGGGCCTGCAGGGACTCGCTGCCACACCATGGCTGCAACTATGGTGCCGGCCAGCCAGCCGTCCAGCAAGAGGGGGTACAAGCTGCCTGGGCTGTGTAGGGGCAGATCATCTCCAGGTGCCAGGAAAGGGGGGGGGGCGGGGTGTCCGGGCTCGCTCCTGCCTGCAACCCCTTCAGCCAGCCCTGGGGGGAACACGCCAGAACACTGTGTTCCCCTGTGTTCCTCTATTTTCAGGGGGCCCTGGAACGCTGTGTTCTAGCATAGCCCCAGAATGCTGCCCCCCAAAAATAGTCATTCTGGGGTGTTCCTCCTTATTTTAACTCCTGCACAGGACATAATACCAGTGTGGAAGAACACAGTAAAAATCTATTAAACAGTCCCTGACAGCATCTCTGGCAGGAGTCTGGTAATCTAGTTCCCCATCTGCCAGGATCGACATCCAATAGGCAAGAATCCTTTTATCCCAGATTTTCCCCCTCCTTCTCTATCTGCTGTAGAGAAACCTTCAGAGTCCTGGAAACAGTCCAAACACTCTCTGTGGAGAAGAAGCAGCAGCATATAGTACTTTGGGGTCAAATCTTTGCCGCCTAGAGTATTCTTCTTGCCTCAAGAGAGAAGACCTTTCCATTCATTTCTACTACTGAACCAATGCTGAGTTTGGGAGTCACTGTAATTGCACAGAAAATGTCACTGAAGTAAATTATGGGTAGAAAGTTTATGCAAATAAAGCTCTCAGCAGGCATAATTCCCCCTACTTACCACTGTATGGAGACAAAGAGTTCTTTCTCTCCTGAGGTTTGTCTGTCTGGCGTTCTGATAGTACATATAGCCAATTGGAAAACAGACTTTCCTCCTGTGAAAAGTTCTGATTTATTTATTTATTTGTAATGTTCAGTCCCAATTGAGATGAAAAATAAATTTGATTCTTTTTATTTTTACTGGGGAAAGGCTGAAAAAAATCTGTTTCAGAAGAACCAAAATGGAGGTTCTTTTTTTCCAGTTTGCTGCCCAAGTTGGCCAACTAGCTGTGTTGCCCAATTCCTTTGGCAACCAGCTTCTTCAGTGGCATAGGAAGGAAGGTAGATAAGTTGCGAGGCAATCATTTAGTCACTGCTAGAATACTGTGCTCAAGTTCTGATATCCATAGTTCAAGGACATTGATAAACTGGAGAGAGATCACAGAAGAGCCATAATGATTAAAGGATTGGAAAACATCTGTTGCAGTCACCAAGTGGTCTGAGTATCAATTTAGCTTAAGATTAAAGGAGTGGCATGATCAATGTGTAAGTACTTACATGGGGAACAAGTATTTGATAATATTAGACTTGTCAGTCTAGCAGGCACACAGGTATAACAAGATCCAAAGGTTAGAATTTGAAACTAGACAAATTCAGACTAAAAATAAGGCACATATTTTTATCAATGCAAGTAATTAACTACTAGAACAACTCACCAAGGGTGATGAATTCTTCAATGCCAGTGATTTTTAAATCAAGACTGGATACTTTTTCTAAAAATATGCTCTAGTAACTTTCAAACTGGAACAATTTTAGGGAAGTTCTCTGGACTTTTACACTAGAAGGCATGGTAGTTATCCCTTCTCAAAAGCCACACTTTCTTCCAGAATATTTTAATTGTGATGAATTGGTATTTTCAGATGGAAAAATGTTCTACTGGAAAATTTGTGTTCAGCGCTAGTAATGGCTGAAGTAACTCCATGGCAGTTCCCTGTTCAGCAACAGATGGGAGCACAGAATGCCTTACCCTCATCAACTTCAAGCATGGGGATTACACATACTTGATACTAAAGGCCTGATTCACTGCTATCCTACACTTTGCAATTGTTTATATGAATACAAAATGGGTGTAAAACTCTGCCAAATCAGAATGGTAGCATTTTACACTCACTCTCCATTGGTGTAAATTGCTATCAGAGATGCAAAACAATGGTGAACTGAGCTCTGAAGTGTCAAGTAAATCCAACGTAAGCTAAATATTTAATACTTAATTTTAAAAGACCCATATTTTACAATTTTACTTTAGAAGATGAAGTCACTTCTATGGAAATAAAGAGTAGCATCTCCATCTTCTGATCTTTTACCTGGAAAACATCACAAGGGACCATTAGAGATTTTTTCAAGTGCTAATGTGAGTATACAAACAAGAACAGGAAGTTGTTCAGCTAAAAAGGCTTAAAATTCAAGAAAAAAAGATAGAAGGGATCATTGAATTGCTCCCAGATTCATGATGTGCATTTATACTGAATCTGCTAAATACAACAGACTATTGGTATATAATGAAAGTCATTTCATTAAGTGGATAGAGAAAAGGAAAGTGTATTGTGCGTGTGGGGGGGGTTGCCTTCAATACACAATGGAGATATGTTCTATATCTCAAATATTATATTAAATTTAATATACATTTTACTTAATGCTTTTATTAACACCTAAGCATTCTGACTTTATATGCTTTGCATACAGTGTTTTGAGGATGAAAAAGAATCCTGTGCTATTTTAAGTGGATAAAGTATTACAGTTATGAAATACATAATTCTGAGGAATGAGGATTTGCATACTGGCAATAATATACCTGCCTGTACCAAAAAAATCTAATAAAACTGTTTAAATATCAGTATGTTTCAAAGATAAGAATTCCTCCTACCATGGTATACAGTACTTAGGAGTTTAAGGCAAGAAGAGACCTTTAGATTATCTAGGGTGATCCCCAGTATAATACACGTCATTGAATTTCATCCAGTGTCTCCTTAATTTAGCTCAATAATTTGTGTTATCCTAGTCAACTGTAGCCCCTCCCCCAAAGTGTGGTTCAAGCCTCCTCCATGGTGCTTGCTATTTGGATTGGCTTCTCCCCTCTTCTCTCATAAACTGGGTTCAGTGTTCTTCTTATGGTTCCTGGTAACTGCACTCAAGATTCCTCCTCACTGTTGGCCAGGACACAAGTGACATTATCCCTGAGAAAAATTAATAATGCTAGTGTCTAGCAAGGAGCATAAAGCCAACACACATGAAACATTAATGCACATTATCACAAATCCCAACAAAGAAATGACACACCTCAAAATAACTTTGTAACATAGGGCAATTTTACTGGAAATAGGAAAAATGATGTCAGGAAGGAAAAGATTAGGGTTAACGAAGTATCAATTTTTGACAAATTCCCCAATTCCCAACACTCAAAATACTCCCCAGTTTCCAACTCCATCTCTGGCATCCGCCCTGGCTGAGACTGAGTCCAAAAATTAAAGCTGTAGCGCTATGACCAGTACCAGGTTTGAAAAATAGTCCCCTTAACTGTGTCTTTGCCCCAGGTGGGGCAGGGTCTTCTCCTCAGGATTCCAGATAAGAGCCAGGCAAGGCCTCCTGGCTCCCTTAGTAGCCAGCACCATGTCAGATCTCTGCCACTGGGGATGCTGATCTCTTCAGGGCTGGAACTATTTTATCTTCTCCCTGACAGACCTGGGACCGAGCCTAGACACCATGTACACAGTCATTCAGAATATTAACTAATAAATTATGGTGAATTTTTAGATTACTTTATAATAAAGTGCTTTGAAATTGGATTGATATTTTAATCCATCTGTATGCAATTTAGATGCTAGCTCATGCCGTGATACAATTAGCTGACCATACTTTAAATTTGTACTGTAAGTGCTATTGCATTCTCAGTTTGGCTGAGACAGTCTTTCTTAGTTTGGGCTCATTATCTTGTACAAACTGTTCTTTGTGACTACATTTTAAGTATGGGATCCTCATTTGGTGCAAACTGAGACAGGTCTATTGAAATCAGTGGAGGGTCTGACCTGATAAGTTAAAGGAGAGTTAACTGAGTACAAGGCTACATATTTATAAGTTTGACCATCCCTGCACTCACTGTACTCACTAATTTTAAAATATTTATTTCAAAGATTCCTAACTGGGTACTTAGGATGGATATTCCAGAGCCAGTAGTTGCTTTCTGTAGGAAGTACACCATACCCAAAGCATGCAGCACCCTACTAATAACAGCCACTACCGTAATTACTCAGTAAAAAGATATGGGCACTTGGGCCCAGATCCACAAAAGTACTTAGACATCCAAGTTCCTTTGTGCATCTGAGTCCTAGTCTGTATTTGCCACACTTTTTGGCAGCAGTCGATGGGAGATACGTAAGGTACGTCAAATACTTTGCATGTCTCCTGACAGCTTACTTAATACTCCCTACACACTATGCTAAGCCAACTGGAGCTCATCGATACTCCAGTTCCAGGGCTGGAGCTGCTGTGGTGATTTCCGGATCAGTTGAGCACATCTACCCAGATCACTCAATTGAACCTAGAAGATTGCACTGACAGCACCAATTCTGCTGCCTTTAGGATAGACTTAGCTTGAGCCTTGGTGTAGGAGTTTCATTTATTTTCTTTTCTAGGATCCCAGAGGTGGCAGAAAATGACCACATTTCAGTCTAGCCTAATGTTATTTATGTCTCCCGTTTGAACCAAAAAATACAGGGACACAAAAACAAGAGTTCTCTTAAGTAAATGCTATGACTGTTACTTACGTCATGTTACATGTTTTTGCTACAGTTTTTATTATCTCTTGCCAAAAAAACCAGCCACTCTTGACATGAGCGTATTCAGTCTATTTCCTCTACTTTTATTTTACCAAAAGCCATACAAATCAGTCATAAGCGCAGGTGTAATACATAATCTATGTACCATAAAAAAGTGTGTTAGATGTACAATGTTTCTCTCTTTAGATTGCTTAAGCACATTAAGATTACTTAACCACTGATCTCTCAATATCAGTCTTTCCCTACTGTCATGTTATTTTTGTCTTTATCATTAGGAATTTTATATGAAAAGGATACACGTATTCCTTTTTTATTGGTACTTTTCAGTTTCTTGGTGAATTTCTTGGATAATACAATTTACAGGTTATAATTAATGCTTGAATACTTGATAGTAATGTTATGCATATCACTGTCCTCTATAACTGAACAGAGTAAATTCACATGCCCACATGACAGCGTAAACATCCTAAACTAGATGTGGACTAGCTGTTATGGAATAAGCTGGCAAAGTCTTTTGATTTTTTTAATATAAAATTATCAGGTGAAATTCTGGCCTCAGTGATGTCAATGACAAAACTCCCGTTGATTTCAAAGGGACTGGGATTTCATGCAACAAACCAAATGTCCAGACAAATAGAGGGTCTGATCTTTCAGATCTTACACATATACACACACAGCCCTTAATCATGCAACTATGACAACAGAAATCACAATGAAGTCAATGGGCCTACTGCATGCACAATGATTTTGGGTTTATAATCTATGAAATATTAATTCACCTGAAAATCCAGATAGATGTCCAAAGTCATAAAAAAGTAATTGTATAAAAATATCACTGTACTTGCAAATTTTCAGATCATTTTTTAAAAAGCATTACACAAATCTATGTTGCCACTCAACCTTTGAAAATATATAGTAATTGTGTAATTCCTCTGTCACAGGATGCACCTCTGTGCACCCCTGGGCTATGCTCTAGATGATTTTTCTGTTCACTTATGCACTGCGATTGTGCAATTTTATGCCAATTAGGCCATGCAAGGTTTCTTTATGAATGCTCATAATCTATTTTACAGGATTAATATGGTAGCATGCTTCCTGTTGCAACATGTATGTGAATCAAGGTGAAGCATGTTATATCGCACAGACCCTCAGGACCATCTCTGGCAGACAGGCTGTAGAATTATACGATAAGAGAATGTAAATTCCCTCCCTGGGTCAGGTAGAAGTAAAGAGAATCATGTGGCAGCACAGAAAGGGAGGGGTCAAGGGTGTCTGGAAACAAAGAGACACACTTTGAAGGGCTTTGGGCCTTTTGCCTGGGAAACTCCATCTTGAAAACGCTACAATAAAACTTTGGCCCTGCCTTGAAAGAGGCAGAGAACAGCTATAAATCATCACAGCCAGATTTGAGGGGTGAGATAAGCTCATTTGTAGTAGTATTATTAGTTTAGCATGCATGTTTTATCTTTTATTTTCTCATGGTAGCTTCTGATTCATATATAGTATGAGTCTGCATTGATTTGCTATATTCTCACTTAAAATCATACTCTGGTCAATAAACTAGTATTTGTTTCATCTAAAGCTGTGTGCACTTTAGAAGGTATGAATACAGAAGGCTGGGCATGAGCCATTTCAGTGTTAAACAGCCAGACTTGAGTCTATGGTGAATGGAGGAGAGCCCCAATCCATGTTAAGACAGAGGTTCCCACAGTGGTATCCGGAGCTGGGAGTGCTGCTCACTGGGGAACTGTACCTTGCAAGACTGGAGAGTGCATGCTCACTGCCTGGGACCGGCTACATGCAGTAGACTAGAGTGGACTAACTCAGGAGTGAGTGGTCACATAACTAGGTCAGGTAAGTTGGGGTTCAGGAGTGGACACTGGGTGGTCACAAAGGCACACCAGACTGGATCTGAGGAGCAGCCTGTCACAGTCTCCTACCCTCCCTCAGAGTTTGCCTGTAACTGAAGTGTCAGTCTGAGCCTCAAAAGAGAGTCTGACTCACAGGACTACATCTGTAATGGCTACCAAAGCCCCCCGAGACTATTTCCCACTATGCTAGTTGTCAAAGGCTATGTCTACACACACATAGCTATTTCGAAATAAGGATTTTGAAATGACTTATTTCAAAATAAAGTCCTTATTTTGAAATAAGTTAATTCAAATTAACAAAATGTTAATTCGAATTAAGGGAAAGCCCGCTATTGAAATGGCTGTTATTTCAAAATGGTTATTTCAAAATAAAGCCATTTGGACATGTTGTTTCAAAACAGTTGCTTCGAAACAATGGTGTTGTTTCGAAACAACATGTCCAAACGGTCTTATTTTGAGATAACCATTTTGAAATAACAGCTGTTTCAAAACAGCGGTTCTTATTTTGAAAGGACGGGATCTGTCCTTTCGAAGTAAGAAAACATCATGTGGATCAAATATCTTTTATTTCGAAATAACCAGTGTTGTTTCAAAATAAAAGTGCTGTGTAGACATACCCAAAGGTAGGAACAAAAATGGACTAGAAATTCCTGCTGAGGCCAATAGGGAAGCTTCTGCACAGCATAATATGGACAAGCAGTTTGCTGAGCCAATCAATCTGATGACATTCAATGAGGACAAGTACAAAGTCCTGCACTTAGGTCTGAAAAATCCCTTGCACTGCTACAGACTGGCAACCAACCGACTAAGCAGCTGTTCTAGAGAAAAGGACCTGGGGGAACAGTGGATAAAAAGCTGGATATGAGTCAACGGCGTGCCCTGGTTGCCAAGAAGGCTAAAGGCATATTGAGCTGCATTAGTACAAGCATTGACAGACCAAGGGAAGGGATTATTCCCCTCTATTCAGCACCAGTGAGGCCACATCTGGAGTAGTGTGTCCAGTTTTGCGTCTCCCCTACCCCTACTACAGGAAGGATGTGGACAAATCAGAGAAAGTGCAGCAAAAGGCAACAAAAAAGATAAGAAGCTGAAGCACATGACATATGAGGAGAGGCTGATGGAATTGGCAGAAGAGAAGTGAGAGGAAATAACAGAAGTTGGTTCAGTAACAGATCTTTCGTTACCCACCTTGTGTCTCTCATGATTTATTGCGTCCATGAAAGTTACCCACTTCTTGGAGCTTCAAAACAAAAACAAAGTAACAAAACACATTTCTTATGTGGCTGATTACAAAACTTCCTTCTGTAGTAATTTTAAAGTATTCTAAGTATTGCTAAGGAAGATTTTATCCTAGTTTCACTAAAGATTATTGTCCGTTTTTGACTCAGTAAATATTTTTTTCTCATGCAAACTGAATCAGATTGTATTCTCATTTACACCAGTGTGAATTCAAAGCAACTTCACAAAGTCAGATTATTATTTCTAAGGACTTACCCTATGATTTGTACATTCTTTTGGACCATATGATGAAACCTTTAGCTGTACTAGTGGAGACAAGAGACTCAGAATTTAGCTCTACTTAACTAAAGGGCCAAATTTGGACACACCAGCCCAGTTGGCACCGCCTCATAGAGTTGTACAGTGTTACAATAAACTCCTAAGTCTTGATCACAGTATCTCTTTTAATATATCTTAGCCTCCCATCTGCCTTTTTTATTACAAAAGAACTCTATATTCCATATCATGTGACTACCTGATTTGAACTCTGATCAGAAATTTACAAGTTCACAGATACAAGGAAGATTGATATTTACTAGCCCTGGATGAATATTTTATAACATATAATCTATTCACCAGTTATGTCAGTTATGTTTTTAAATCAAATCAGTCATGATATTCTTGAATGTAATAGTTTTGCAAAACTGATAATTTTTTGTGAATTATTCTGCTAGGTTCACTGCAACTATTTGGGATTTTAAATATTTAATATTTGAAGAGTTTTAAGAACTTGTTCAGTGATAATTCTGATCATGCATAGATTTTGATGTTGAACAGAACAGTATATCCTCTATGGTCATTTTGCAACAAATGAACTGAATATTTAAGTTGCATTTTGTTACATCTTAGATGGACTTCTTCAGATTTCATGATCAAGTGCCCCAAAATGTGAATATTCATATCACATACAACGTATGCAGAGATGTAAAAATAAAATCCACCTGGATATCCAAAAGGGACAATATAGTTACTGAATCTATGTATTTTAGCTGTAAACTCATCACAGTCCTGCAACAGAAAATATTGGAAGTACCCATTGGAAGGGGTTAAATGTCCAAGCAGGCTGTCCTATGCAGGGCATGCAGTATAGAGAGAAGAAAGGATATATTTGAAGATCTGTAACATTTGAACATGACTTTATTAAAAGAAATTAGTACATAGCCAGCAGCTTCACTTCCGGCAAGGCATCTAAATTCAGCTTTACAAATATGCCAGTTTCTGAAGTTTAAGCAATAGTCAGCTCTGCTGAAGCAGAAGAATCTATCATTTCTCTTGGCTCTTTGACAGAACTGCAGTCCTATTTGAAGCCTAGAATTATCCACTTTTGTTAGCACTGTTTCTCTTCACTGAGATCAGAGATGACCTTCAACTTGCCCCATCTTTTGCAGCACTGTTAATTTTTCTTCTTGATATGCTAGCAGTTCTTCCAGAGAAGGAATTGAACTATTAATATTAATATTGAATTATTTTGTGAAATCAAGAAAACTTAGACTTTTTCTATCATGTGGTAATTTCTACATCCTTCTAATACGGTTGTAATTTCACTGCTGAATTCTAGAATCACATGTCGGAAATTTACTTCTCAAGAATATGTTTGCAAAAAATATAATTCTTAGAATCTGACAACTTGAAAGAGAATTTGCTTTATTGTTTAGTCAGAAAATACCTTCAGATATGCCCAGATGTTATTTATACATGTTTATAGGCACTGTAGGTAGCATACATTAAAAGAATACTAAGGTACCATGGCAGGCTCCCAAGAGTCAGGAAATGGAAACATTAAGGTTGCATGTGCAAGTTGCAACCCTAATTCAGCCTTGTCCATATGCATTAATTACCTGATCCAGGGGCATAGCCAGCCCTTATTTTCTGACTGAGCTCCTGAATCTGCAAGGTGGGCCTAGCCAAGGGCAGTTTCCAGTCTGTGACTGGAAGCTGCCTGAGATGCACACATTGCTAGATAACAAGTGGAGCTGGCACTGGTGCCTCTGTTCTGCGCATGGCCACTGGCTCCTGGCCATACCCACAGCTGCTGTGGTGAAGTTTGCACCACTGCTAGGGCCTGCAGCGGGCAGGCCACATCTCCAAGTGGGTGTGCCCTGGACGAGCTGGGCCCCCACCAAGGCTATGCCGCTGACATAATCATATACTATGTTTTAGCACAATATTCCTCCCTTAATCAGTGCACAGGATGGATGCATCAGGATTACGTAGTAAATGAGGCTGCTATCAGTAAGATCCTGTGACAGGGTGTACAAGTCCCACAAAGGACTGCTTGCAGGAGCGGGGCGCGGCGGGAATCCCAGGGCGGGGCTCCCCCAGCCCCTGCAGCAGGGAGATGAGCCGGGTGCCCCCAGACCCCGCGGCGGGGTTTGGGGGCAGCCCTGGCGGCGGGGTGAACTGCCCCGCAGCGGCTCACCCTGCTGGGGCTGCAGCCCCCTTTACCGGGCTGCGGGGTAAGCCGGCGGGCAGCAGCTCACCCCGTGGGGGCTGCAGCCCCCCCTTAAAGGAACTGCGGGGTGAGCCGTCGGGCAGTGGCTCACCCCGCTGGGGCTGCAGACCCCTTTACCAGGCTGCAGGCTGAGCCACGGGGGCAGCAGCCACCCTGCGGGGACTGCAGGCCCCCTTTTCCTGGCCGAGGGACAGCCCTCAGCACCCTGGCCAGGGTGCTGAGGGTTCCCTGGCCAGGGTGCTGAGGGAGTGGCCCTTCCTCCCAGGGTGCTAAGCACCCTGGGAAGAGGGTCAAATGTTTGTTCCGAAAACAAAAGTTTGTTCCGAAACAACATGTCCCAAACGGGTTATTTCAAAACCAGTGGTTTAGAAATAACCATTGTTTCAAAATGGAAGGGGTTTAAGCCATTTTGAAACAACAGCTCTCGTTTCGAAACAACAGAACCCGTTGTTTTGAAACAGGAGTACGTCGTGTGGACAGGCCACTTCTTGTTTCGAAACAACCTCTGTGGTTTCAAAACAAGAAGTGTGTGTGGACATACCCTATAAGTGCCACCAGATTCCTTGTTTGTTTTGTGTAGTGTGAAATACATGTAAATGTCATTGTTTTTAATTTTACTATACATTTGTCCACTCCCTCCCCCAGCCCATTCACCTTCAATTTTTAATCCATGTCCTCACAAAGGCTATATCTACATTTGCCCAAATTAGTTTTAGACTTCTTAGTCTAAACTAAGAAGTTAGAGCTTAGTTCAAACTAACCCAAAGTTAGTTTGAACTAACTTTGCACTTCTAAATTCGAACTAACCTCACATTCTAGTTCAAACTAACACTTAGTTTGAACTAGAATGCGCAGTTAGTTTGAGCTAACCTTAAATCCAGACTAAGCCTGAGTCCAGGTTAGTTCAGACTAAGTGCCAGTACTAACTGATTCAACATAAGCTTTCCTTCATTTGAACTAAGAAATTTCTTAGTTTCAACTAGGGAAAGCCTAGTGTGGCCATGGGATAAATTAGTCTGGACTAAGTCTCCTTAGTCTGGATTTATTTGCCAGTGTAGACATAGCCACAGATAACTAAACAAACCAATCTTTCCATTCTACAAATCACCACAAGTTCATTGTTTAAACAAGTGTCTTTAAATAGGAATACTATTTGAACATTCAGTCAAGTGCTGAATCAGGTGAAGGCATAAACCATGTATGACTATGGAATGAATTGCCACTATTCCAGCTCTTTCTCAGAGCCAGTGTCTCCAAAACTGTATATCATAAAGCATGGCTAGAGAGAAGGGAAAAATCAGATTTAAATAGAACAACAAGGCTAGAATTTTTCTATTGCAAGTCATAATGTTTCTCCATTTCTGATCTGTAAATGGCAGAAAACTGTCATACAAATGGAATAACATTTTCAAGTTAGAATTTGCCTCAATGGCTTAAATGCAGTGTCCCATTGGTTTTGTCTCTCTAGTCAGTAAAAGAGTACAATCTCCAATTACTTCTCTGATATCACCATCTGACTCAATTTATTCTGTCAGCAGTCTACATTTTAATTGTGGAGCAAATTTTGCTCTGTTAATAGGGATTTATTCCACTGTTACAATGGAGTAACTCCAAATATAGGACTATCATATAGTTTAATTATGACATCAATCTGTGACTGAAAAAACACTCCATAATAACACCAATAATATAGTTATTGAACTATTCTTAGATAATACAGATTTGAGAGGTTGAGTGTGTTTGTTTTTATAATATGTGACTGGAATTGGAAAGGAGCAGTATTTTCTCCTAGCTGCAGAGAAAAGTTTTCAGGCCATTGGCCAACATTAAAGGTGTATTGGAAACCTTTCCTTTCTTCAATTAAAATAGCTGGGAGCAATCCAAATGCAATGTAATGCTTTCTTTAACTGGCTCTCATTAAGCTTATGATTTTCCGTTATAGATTAAATTCTACACAACTGATTAGCATACAAAAGCATAAAAAATTCCATTCATATAAGGATCTCATTTCAGCTCCTCAAAAGCAAATGATCTGAAGTTAAAACTCACACTATTTGGAGACCTCTGCAATATCAAGGCAACAATGAGAACAAACTAAACAGGGAATTTCAACTTCAATTTTCTCAACTGTTTCCAAATTTTCTCTTAGGACCAAATCCTGCTTGTCTGATGGGACTGATCCCATCGAAGTCAATGTCCCAATAGTTGACAGACCAACTCAGATTAGTAACAGAAGTAGAACTTGGCCTTTATTTCTGTTTCCTGAGCTCTCTGCTCAATATGAGCTCTAATTGGATTAATTTTAATTATTTAATTTCCCCTAAATTTACCTGATCAGCTACAGTAATCACATTTTTCAGTGTTTGGTCCCATCACTAATTTGTGTGTGTGTGTGTGTGTGTGTGTATACACATGTAAAAGGCTGGGTTCACACAATAAATGTTATTTTGAAATGTTATTTTGAAATGAGTTATTTCGGAATAAAATCCTTATTTTGAAATAAGTTAATTCAAATTAAGAAAATGCTAATTCAAAATAAGGGAAGCCCTCAAAGCGAAATAGCATGCCCAGTGTGTGGACATGCTATTTCGCTTCAGGAGAGGGGCAGCATCGGAGGTGTGGCAACATGGCTGGCTCACTGGGCCATGTTGGCAGCCAATCATGTAAAACCAGGCACTGACCTCCCCTCCCTGTGCATTGTGACTCCCAAGACCTTGCAAGAGAGATGGCTATGGATGCTCCGCAGCCCCCATACCATCCTCAGGCACTTGGTAGACCCGCTGCTAGCCTACAGGGTGCTGCCCTGCTGTGGGACACACTCTTCCCTGAGCTCAATGACCCCGGAGCTGAGCCCCGGACCTTCATCTCAGTGGCCCTCACAGCAGCAATAGCTCCCCATCCCCCTTCTGTGCCACAGCACATCTGGGCACTGGGCACCAGCACAGACTGGTAGGAGTGGGTTGTCCGGCGAATCTGGAGAAATGAGCAGTGGAGGAGGAACCCCCACTGAGCAGGGAGACCTTCACCCACTTCGTCGCTGAGCTCACGCCAGTCCTGGCCAAAGGGACACAGTGGTGAGGGCAGCTATCCCCATGGACAGGAGCGTGGCTACTGCTCTCTGGAAGATGGCCACTCTCGAGTTCCACAGGTCTGTTGCCTAGCTCTTTGGTACTGGGAGGTCAGAGAAGTGCTGCTGTAGGTCGCCCATGCCATCAGCATGGTCCTGCTGCTTCTTCTCATCACCTTGGGAGCACTGCAGGACACCATCTCCAGTCTTGCCGCCCTGGAGTTTCCAAACTGTGGGAAGATACTCAATGCCACCCACATCCTCATGCGAGCCCCCCCCACACCCCCCACTCCTCCATTCTGCCACAGCCAACCCCCACCAACCCACCCACACCCTGAACCCAACTCAATAAAACATTCAAGTACAACTGTGAACATGGGTGAACTTGTTTTATTTATAGAAACAAGGGAGTTGGGGAAGGTGAAGCATCAGAGGCAGGAAGGGTCAAGTCGGGGCACAACTGGGGGCACTAAAGTGGGAAAGGGGATGTGGGGTAGGGACTCAACTGGGGACACTAAAGTGGGAGAGGGGATGTGGGGTGGGCACACAACTGGGGGCACTGAAGTGGGAGAGATGTGGGGTGGGGGCTTGGGGACAGCTGGGGGGCACATTAGGGGGAAGCCACCCCTGGGGCATGGCCCACAGCCCCATGCCCTTCCCCACGGCCACCCCAGGTCTGGGGGCCCTGGCGGCGAGGGGCATCTGGGTCCCTAGCTGCACCTGGGTCTGGCTCCTGCTGGGGGGCAAAGTGTGCCCCAATGTGCCAGATGGCGTTATGGATGTTTGCGAGCACCATCGCCTGGCAGTCGAGGGCCGTCACCTGGCACTTGAGGGCTGTCGCCTGGTGCTCCATTGCCGCTACCTGCTGCTCCAGGGATGCCATGACGTGGTCGTTGGCATCAGCGGCACACTGGAGCTGCTGGACAGTGGCATCTGGGCGCCTGCCCTGCTCCACACACCAGGCTCGGGATGACTCTGGCTTGCTAGCCAAGGTGGAGCAGGCTGGCCAGGATGTTGTCCCGGGTCTCGTGGGCTCTCCTCCTACACCTGGTGGTCATTGGTGGGCTCCCAGGAGAAGGCCAGCGGGTGGGCAGACGAGCTGCAGGGCAGAAGGGAGAACAGTTACTGTCAGCCTACTGGCCTTGGTGTGCGCAGCCTGTGAGCTGCAAACACCCCGCCCTGACACTCAACAGGATTCCCAATCTGTGTGCTGTGTACACTGCACTCAAGGGGCATGTGGCCTTGTGGCCCACAGTAGTGAGCTGTCCTCGGCAGCATGTGGCCCAGGAAGTCCCCTGAGGCCATGTGACAGCAGTGCTGGCTGCAGGCTCTCTGCTGTGCATGCTGCCACGTCTGCCTATTGGCACCACCATGTTGAGGAACTCCCATCCTGTTTTGACACGGGACCCTGTCTCCACATGCCTCCCTGCCACCACATCCACAGGAGAGCCTGTGCACACTCCCCCTGGCCCGAGTCCCACCATTGCAAGGCCATGCCCCCCTCGGGATCCTTGTCTTGCACTCCTGGGCATCCCTGCCTGGTGGGGGGAACACTCACTGACTGGGACACCTGATGTCTGGTGCCATGTCCCCTGCAGGGCGGCTTCCTCCTCCTCCGGCTCCTCCTTGGGGCTGCTGTGCTGCTCCAGGATGAGCTCCGGGCTGGCAGGTGGAGCACTGCTTGGCTGGCTACTCTCACCCACATTGAGAGGTTCTTCAGCCTCTGAGGCTCCGGAGATGTGGCCACAGTGCGGGGCTTGCCAGAGTCCAGGGGCCGTGATGGCAGGCCACTGGGCTCCTGGCCCAGGAATGCGTCCAGGTCCTCGAAGAAGGGGAATGTGGTGGCAGCTGCTGGCCTGTGGAGCTGTCTGGCGTCCCTGGCCTGGGCATACTCCTGCCGGAGCCCTTTTACTTTCAAGCGCACCTTCTCCATTGTCCGCTCGTATCCATCCTGTGCCAGGGCCTGGGTGATGTCTGTATACACATCAACATTCCAGTGCTGTGCCCAGAACTGAGCTCTTACGTCCTCCCTTGCCCACATTCGGAAGAGGGTGAGGGTGTCTTCATGGCTCCCCTGTGCCTGAGAGTCTCGAGCCTCTGCCATTGTCAGACTGTGCTGTGTCTGGCAGCATGAGGAACCAGGCTGGCAGGGCACTTCCTGGCCCCCGAGCACCCTGGGAGGAAGAAGGTCAACTCATGCTGGAATTGAAATAGACGTTGGTTCGAAACAACGTGTCCAAATGCTGTTGTTTTGAAACAACCATTTTGAAATAATAGCTATTTCAATTTCAGGCGAGGTTTAACTATTTTGAAACCACTGCCATTATTTTGAAACGACGGTGTCTCGTTGCTGTTTCAAAATAAAACTCTAGTGTGGACACAGCCAAACAGTTTTTATGCTGAGTTTTAGAAAGAAAAATGTAAATGTGAATTATTCTGTAGCACTTGTTAACATAACATCACCTGGCATATCTTAAGCATCATCAGCCCTGGTAATCAAGCAAGATATCATGTAAAAATGACTGTCACATTTAATTCTGCTCAGTCCTCAAAAATGCCTAATTTCTAACCATTTTTAACAAATATACACGTACCATATACATATACACATTGGGTGAAATTCAAGTCTTACATCAATGCACAATCTGGCCCATTATTTTTAGTAATATAGTTAAATGAGAAACTGTAACTGAGTTTCAGGAATTGCCACAAGAATGATGTGTGGCTACTGATCAAATATTTTATTACATTAAAGACACATTGTATTTCAGGCTTATTGGGGTACGTATTCAGGGGTTAGAGTACACCAGAATGGCCTGGAACACCATTCCAGGATCCACTGTTTTTAGGGGATCAGAGTTCTGGGCCCACTAAAAATAGAAAATAGTGCTGGAATGCTGTGTTCTGGGGCCCACCATTGAAATATAGCAGGCCCCAGAACACAGCATTCCTGAACCGTTTTCTATTTTTTGGGCCCCTAAAAATAGCAGGCCCTGGAATAGCATTTCCCTGCATTCTGGCAGGCAGGGGTGGGGGACAGGCTGCCCTGCATATGTGCAGGCTGCAGTTTCATGGCCCAGCATGCTGCCAGTGAGCACCGGGGCAGGCCAGCTCACGCTGGGGGGGGGGGGGGGAGTATTGGGGCACGTGAACTGGGAGTGGATATGGGGGCAGGATGTGGGTATTGGGGGCAAAGAGT
Organism: Podocnemis expansa; assembly: GCA_007922195.1. Classification (NCBI taxonomy): domain Eukaryota; kingdom Metazoa; phylum Chordata; order Testudines; family Podocnemididae; genus Podocnemis; species Podocnemis expansa. The sequence goes on along the minus strand of ML681979.1, from coordinate 34,826,859 downwards.
GGGTAAGGGCAGAGGGTGGGTATTGGGGTGGGTATTGGGGCAGGGGGTGGGTATTGAGGAGGGTATTGGGTGTTGGGGGTGGATTTTTGGGGGTGGGTAGTGGGGGCTGCAGGGGCATTGCTGGTGCCTGGCACACAGGTCCTGTGCCCCAAATGCAAGTACCAGTGCCCTGGGTCCTGGCGGGGCCCCGCCTCTCCTGGTCTCTGGCCAGATCAGACCGGAGATTCAGGGCCCAGCCACTCGCGGCCACGGCTGCTGCTCCCGGCCATGTCCCCAGCTGGGGATCCGGGGCCCAGCCACCCGTGGCAGCGGCAGCCGCTTCCAGCCCCTTCAAAGGCCAGGCGACCCCTCGGCCACAGCTGCTGCTCCCTGCCCTATCCCCGGCCAAGCACGTGGCCTGCAGGCAGGGGGCGGGGCCTGGGACCGTGCCCTGGGTCATTCCCTAGGGCAGCGACGCCCCTGTGGGCCTGGGGTGGATTTTGGGGACAGGGAAATGGATTTTGGGGCAGTGGCTTGGGTGCAGAAGGGGGCCCAGATGTGCAGGGGGGCTGACTTGTGCAGGACAGGGGCCCACCCGATTAGGAGGGTTCCGGGGCCCACCAAATTATACTTTAACCCCTGTAAGTATTGTACTGGTCATCTGCCTCAAAGACAGAAAAGGATTAGTCAAAAGATTGAATAATAATCAAATAATTGTAATCGAAATAGCTGAGCACATCACCATTTTAAACTAAATAAAACTAAAATTATTCATATTTAAGAACACAGAAGAGAAGACCACTTAAAAATCAAAACCACACAAAAAAGACAATAGTATTCTCAGATCTACAAGATTATATATTAATTAATTATGAGTGTTTGACTAATGTACATTTGGCCTTTAAACAGCATCTTTTAATGTTCCCTATTGTCAGGGACTGTGGGAGAGAGAGCTAAAAGGACCCAGGATATTCCCTTAGTGCCAGGTTATGGTACTCTTACTCACATCAGAGAATATTTTATTCAGTGGAGTCATCCTACTGAAATCAGTAGGCTACTCATGAAATGAAGAACTCCTCAGTGTGCATAAAGGAATTGCCTTCTGCCCCCGAAAATTATTTTCCTGTTGTTATTTTAAGAGTATGTAAAAGTCTAGTGAAGTCCATTGCTCTGAAATCATGAATCAACTAATTTGAATATCAAATGATTTATCCAACAATTAAGAATCACCAAAGTTCTAAAAATCTTCTTGGAGTATACTTTGTGTTTAAGTAGTGTATAAACTATAGGCCTAATTATGAATTCCTTACTCAAGCAAAATTCCCATTCAAGTCCAGGAACAGGGGCATTGCTGGCACCAGGCTTATGGGGCTCGAGCCCCGAGTCCTGGTGCCAGAGCTCTGGGTCTGTCATGGCAGCAGCTGCAGCAGCGGCACGCTTAAAGTGCGTGTGCCCCAAATCGTGGTGCCCAAGCCCCAGGTCTTTTTCCCAGCCAGGAGCACTCCTGTCCAGGAGTAAGAAGAAACTACAGGACTGGGCAACATGGTGCTGTTTCCTCGTAGCTTAACCTTTCAATATTCTCTTTAAGGATTTAAATTGTCCAAATTGTCTGTCCCTTGCCTGCAAGAGTCAATAGATAAAGAAATTTATGCTTTTCATTTCTCTCTCACACTATGGTCCGTAAAGCTCTTAACCTAGAATTGTTTATGGGCATATTTATTGTAGATATCACTGCAGAACTGTGTCTTGAGGAGGAATTTAAAGGAGAGAGTAGTTGCCTTTCAGTTTACTTCCAGGAGTGCATTCTATCCATAAGGGACAAATTGGAAGAAAAGATGGCTGTGGGAGAAGTTGACTAGGTGCAATTAAGGCCATCCTTCTTGTTGATGGAGCAAAGAGATGGGGAGAGAATGGTGTTTGTAGGAGACAAGTGAATCAGTAGGGAGGGACACAGCTGTGACAGGTCCTGAACACAAAGTCAAGGAGCCTGAATCTGAGATAGCAGAAAAGTGAGCTCCAATGAAAGGATTCAAATAGGGGATGTTGTGTTCACAGAAGGAAGATAACTGGTTGTGTTGTATGCATGAAAGGTGAATGATGCAAGCAACGGTTTGATGGACTGTTCCCTATCTTTCATCTTATAGTCCTGTCTCAATGGCTGATGCACTTATCACCTCCACTGGGGGACTATTCCAGTGGCAAATAAGAGGTCATTGTCAAGATATTTTCCTTATCTTCTGTCTAAACATCCCCTTTCTTAATTGTACCTCATTATTCCTATATTTGGATATTTAAAAAAAATAAAATATTTGCCTGATTCTCTTTGGCACCAAGCACCTTTTACACCACTTGGGTGTCGTAAATGGACCTTAAACTGAACATAAATGAATCTTGGTATAAATGAAAACCAGGTCCAAGGTAAAGGTTTAAATAAAAATACCTAAGACCAGATCTTCAGTTTGTGTAAACTTGCTGTTAATGGAGCTAAGCTGAAATATAACAGTTGTGATCCCTAGCCTTTAATTAAATATGTTATGTTAAATTTTTCTGGAAGATCTACATCTTGTGGGGAAAGAAGGGGTAACACTTTGTAAGGTGTTGTAAGACTAAAGGTTTAATCCTGCACCAATCCTGCAGCCTTCAAAAGCCCTAAATGCTGGAGAATCAATTTTGTTGGCTCTTGAAAAGAACATAAGGGTAATTTAGGGAATCACGACGGCTCTATGCAGAGAATGGCAAGGGAAAATGTATCCTACAGTGATGAGGGCCAGATAAATACCAAGAGATAAGAGTGATTGGAGATGGCATATTCTGGTAGATGCAACTTGTCATGCAGGGGGACCCCTGGAGACAGTAGTCATTACTACTGGTCATGAGATCCATTAGCAACTGTACTGGTCTTCCATTGCCTGGGAGGGTGGAATGAGGAGAAATCTGTCCTCCTCAACCTCCAGAGAGAAGCTCTGTTCCTGGCCTATTTACTGAGACTTGGCACAGACGGCCAAGATTTTTCTTTAAACTGTATCTGTATCTTCTTTTGGGGGAAGGTTACTGATCTGAGGTAGCTCCAGAACTATCTCAATGCTCAAGTTTCTCTCTGAGCCAGTCAGTTCAGTTTTAAACTATGGTTATGGCTGCAGAAACATCTGTACTGGTTTTTAGCAGCCTTCAATGCTATTGGGCATAAGAATTGTTTTACATTCTTGAGAGCCTGAGCAGGAGCAGATGGAACCAGCTGAGTGACTTCATTTCTTTCATTCTGGGAGATCCTTGTGCATATTACTTGGCAGCTGCTCACCTCCCCCAAAGACCTTTTCATATTGGGTCTCTCAGTCTATCCTCCTTCCTTTTCCATATGTATTGGGGTTATTGGGGGGGGTGTTATGTGGAAGTTTAGGCCTCAGTGTTTGAGCTACGTGAGTGACATCTAGATTGAGAAAAAGAAGCAAGGAGTCCTGTGGCACTTAAAGACTAACAGATTTATTTATCACATGACCTTTCGTGGGAGAAAATCCCACTTCATCACGAAAGTCACAGGACTCCTGGCTTCTTTTGTTGAACTAGACTAACACTGCTGCTCCTTTGGAATTAGTTTGAGAAGTATTTTTTTGTCTCTTCTGACCTTGCCAGTGCTGTTGGGCAACAATGACAGAAGGATCTAGGAAAATAAACTACCACTTACACCTATGATGTTGCTTATACGATGGGAGAATACCCAAGGAGAGGCTAAAGATTACATCAGTGCTTCCCAATCCATGGCCCACAGGCAACCAACCTGTCGCTCCCTTTCTGCTGGGTGCAAAAGGAAGCTGCTGCCTAAAGACCCAGGTGGGGCATGTTGTTGCAGGGCTATAAGACCAGTACAGGCTCTTTTCAGCAGCCAAGGAGATGGGAGATCACTGCTCCCCCCTCTCCCTGGCTGTAGCAAAGAGCATGACAAAATAGTGTGCCTTGTCCATAGGTGCTGGGGTCCCTGCAAGAGTCAGAAGGAGGGGAGGACTCCCATCCCTTCTGGGGCCGGGGGAGCCATACCTTAGTGATGGAGTGGAGAGTGTGAGTCTCTATAGGATGTGTGCAGCTTTCCGGCTGCAGCCAGGGGACAGCAGATTAATGCAAGCCTGCTTGCTGAACTCCCTCCATGTGGCTGCAGCATGGAGGGGGCTGAAGGCAGAAGATTTTTTATTGCTTTCTTGCCTTGGTTAAAATCAATACCTGAAACCTGAATAAAAGTAAAACCGTAAAAGCTATGTGAGAGTGGACAGTCAACCTTCTCTCAAGAAAGTATTCATAAAGAAATTACAAACTCCATACAACTGTACACCAAGATCAACAGTTACTGGCTACTTTTTTACCAGTCCCTTAAGTGTGTGCTTAAGACAGGCTTCATTGTTAATTTTTTTTGTTCATAAACGTACTATTTGTTTCTCTCTATTTGTCTAGAATTTTTATAATTCAATGTTGTGGTCTTTTGGGACAGGAATATAGAAATACAGTGGGGACCCGTTACTGCATGACCGGTTTGCCCGCGGAACCGGTTAACGCGTGGTAACTGGATGTCCCCCAAAGGCTCCACAGTAATGCGCAGGTCCCATTAATGTGTGTTGCGTAAATGGGACCAGGAGCGTTGCTGCCCCAGAGACAGGCCCCAGGCCCCAGCCCAGGCCCCGCTCCCTGGCCCTGTTTCTCTGCTGGGGTCCAAGCTGGCCTCAGGTGCTTGCTGCTGCCAGCCTGGCCCTGGATCCCAGGCCAGGGACACGGCAGGGAGCGCCGGCCGCAGCTGCAGGCAGCTGGACCTAGAGCGGGGCTGGAAGCGGCTGCCTCCACCGCTCCCTGCCATGTCCTCGGCTGGGGGTCCGGGGCCAGGCTGGCAGCAGCAGGCGCTTGAGGCTGGCTTGGACCCCAGCAGAGAAGCGGGGCCAGGGGCATGGTTCACGGCCAGGGAGCGGGGCCTGGGCTGATGCCCCAGGGAAGGCCTTCTGGTCCCGTTTATGCGCGGATCGGTTTACACGCAGTTGCCAGGGGCTTGTCCCCCGACACCCGCACGTAAATGGGTCCCCACTGTACAACTATTTGAATGGGAAAATAGCTGATCCAAAGCAACCTAAAGATATTGTGCAATTTTGTATTTACTTCACACACTAGCAGAAGATATGCTTACTTAAATTTTTTAAAAAATTTTTGCTGCTGAACATATACCTGGAAACCAGACCTCAGCTGCTTCAATATTTTTATTTCTTAAATATCAAAGATAAATTACTTCAATCTGTGGATTCAGATTTCAGTAGCCAGATTTCAGTTTATGAATCCAAGATGGTTTGCAGTTGGAGAACTCTCCTCCCCTAATCACAAATATTTAGTATCAGCAAACTTACAGTAAGTTTACACATGAAGCTTAAAATTGGCTCAGTGAATTTCAGAGAGAAAATTATCAGTCTAAGCTTCTATGTGTCAGGTTTCACAAAGTGTATAATTACATCTGACTTACAGAGCTGTGAAAAAAGGAAGATACTATAGAAATTTTGGCACAACTTCTTAGCAACCTGAATGACATGTGTAATGAAAAAGTTCTTGTCTCAGACATCTTAAGATTCCTGCATTTGTATGTGTTTGTTTCTTCATGTAGAGAATGTTTGGCCTTCAGTTCTGGTTCAGTCTTAGTTAATCCATCTGTCTCAGAAGAATCACAGCAGCTTTTTAAAAGAGGTTGAGCTGGGTGCTATACTCTTTACTAATCCAAAACTCCCACTATAAGGAGGCCAAATCCAACCCTTGTCTTTCCTCTGGCCATTCTGTGTCAAATAGGTATGACAAAAACCCATCAGATTTTCAGATTTTGGTTAAATGTTTAAAAGAAACCTCCTCCCCTCCAAAACATGCATAACATAGAAACTTTCTGCAGAGGCAGAGCCAACAGGGCCAGATTATAATTGGTCTGTGTACTGTAAGTGTGGAAAGTGTGACCCAAGCCTCCTGGAATAACCTTCTCAATGTGCCAAATGAGGGAAAGCTGCAAAACAAGGGGCCAAACCCCCAAACCACTGATGCGTGGTACTTAAATCAGTCTCCTAGTCAGTCAGAAAATATGCTTCTGATTCCCCAACTCTGGTCATCACCAAGCATAACAAAATAGAAACAGCCCTCTTTATTGCACATCAGCTTCTCTGTTCCCCACCTAGTCACTGAGTCTCTTAAAGAAATAGGATCTCCTGACCCCAAAGGGCCAGCCACATCACCCGGAACAATACAGGCTTGGACCTTACCCAAAATTCCACACTGCCAGCCAATCCTTTAGTAACTACAACTAAAGGTTTAATATAAAAAGGAAACAAACAAAATATGAAAGATGTTAAAGGGTCAAAGTCAATCACATACACACTAATGATTCAGAGTCCATACAAAGCAAGTCCTTGATGAGTTTGCAGGTTAGTTCAACTCCTCTGGTATACACTCAGCACTTGGGCGGGTCTTAATCCTTTGTTCAGTCCCAGGCGAATAGTTCTAGCGGAGGGTTTTGGTTCCAGACAGACTGAAGATTGAAGACAAAATGCAGGTCGGGCCATTGCCTTTTATCACCTCTGCCTTCCCACATGCTCTCAGTCCTTGCCAAATCAAAATGGAGTTGAGTCACATAGTCAGTCTGGCTGACTGGTCAAACAGGTTTCTTCCTAGGTCCACCTAGCTGGCAGTTCCCTTAATTAAGAGGGAAATGGTTTTGCAGACACCCAGTCTGGGACTGCCTTAGAACCAAATAACTTGGAACGCACATAAAACAAATACATTCCTAATTTCTAATACAGATACGATACCTACAAATAAACCATATAATCATTTCTAGCAGATTACAACCTTTCTATTGGTACCAAACATGGCGTATCACATATGGACTATTGCAAATATGAAATATGAATATGAAAAATAATCATAAACAGTCCCCTAGACCTAGACAGCATCATAGAAAAACAAACAGATAACTGTGTCATTCCAAGTAACCCAATGCAAAAGACTGTAAATATAAACTGTCCAGGAAATAAACAGATAAGGCAGATCAGGTCTGCCAGAACATCTGAATGATATGGGGGCTTGTCCATGATCTGGTTTTTGCTGCCATACAAACTGGCAAAACATTCTAGGGGAATTTTGGCTATAATTTTAAAAATGTGGAATCTGCTGCTCCCTAGCAAACTTCTTCAAAACTCAGTAGATATGTCTTATGTAGACATCATGCCTCCCCCCCCAAAGCTTTGGTGCTGGAAGTGCTGCTCATTCTCAAACATCTTAAGTCTTAGGTTCCAAAAACATAAAGGAAATGGCTCACTTCTCAAGAGGCAGCTGTATAGGAGCAAATTTTTTTTCCCTCAGTCCTCCTGTGGCAATTATAATAATTTTCCTAACATCTCCAGGGGCACAGAAGAACCAAGCAAGGAGTTCTGTGGCATTTAAAGACTAACAAATTTATCACATGAGCTTTCATGGGAGAAAATCCCACTTCGTCAGAAGATTCAAAGCATCTGACGAAGTGGGATTTTCTCCCATAAAAGATCATGTAATAAATAAATTTGTTAGTCTTTCAGCGCCACAGGACTCCCTGCTTCTTTTGCTGAACTAGACTAACATGGCTTCCCCTTTGGAACTGAAGAACCAGTAGATTAAGGAGAATACATACAACACAATTCACTGATGCACCTATTAATTGTCCTATATCTATAAAACATATTCTATGGGAGCTGGCCCCAAAACAGTACAGAAACTCTATTGCAACCTGCAGTGGCTTGAACAATGACTGCAAACTGTTATAATAATTTTTAAAATAAAAGTTGCCAGAAGATTTAGGGCTAGATTAGTCATTGTATCTGAGTAGTCTAGTGCCAGCTGAGACCCTGTTTGGTCCCTGGCATAAATTAGAGCAACCCTGAGGCTGCTCTAATTCATGCTTGTTTTCAGTGGCCTCATAGATCTCATTAAGCAGCCAAGGATGGCCATTTTTACTCAGAGGATCCTTTTTTTTTTACATTACTAGTAGAATGTTGCTGAGGATGTTTCCAGTGTGTTTCTGGACCTTTTATGCCACCACCATGGCAATATAGGGGTCATAGCTGACTGGAGAACCTGCCCTTTAGTCTGTGACCAGCTTTTAGAGAATGCAGATTCTTTCATTTAGGGCAACAATAAAGACCTCACATTCCATTATTATTCCTGGGTCTATTTTTGTTCATGCTGAGTATGTTTCAGTATGCTTAAGTAGTACCCACCTAATGTTCAGCCTCAATAAACTTCTGTTTAAGTTAATACTTAGGTTAAAATAGCAATCTAAAAGTTATACCATCTAATGATGGTTAGCCTAAAGCTATCACTAGACAGCAGAAGAAAATGCAGTATTCTAATTTCTCTGCTTCGTTAATAAGTTCAATGAACTCTTCAATGTCATTTTACAGTGCAGAGAAAGAATTCTGTCTTTAATAATACTACCACTATTGATGTACATATTCCAGGTTTAAAGTAATGCTAAAGCCATTCCTTATGTATTGTGTTAGCACCCTAACCTATTTTAGTCAGACTTAAAATCATCAAAATGAAAGAACTACAAGCACTTAGAGCCCTGCACTTATCTGTCTTGTGAAAATCTGAATTTTTAACATATCAAACTGGGCAAATGGGTTTGTTTTACAGTGTTTAGTGTAAGAGAAATAATGAGTGCTATAATAAATATATCTGATACTGAATTGAAATAAATCCCCACGAACTCACTTATTATAATATTTTACTAAAATCTTATGCATTCATTATTGCTACAGGCATCATTTTATATTTTTCCTTGAGCGTGATGTTTCCTCACATACTCTTAAATTTACAATCAAAAGTTTAATTAGAGGGGATTTTTACACTGTGTGAAGTCAGGGTTCTACTCAGTATGTTCCTTAAGAGAAGTGTTCAGCACCACAAACTGCCTATTATTTATAGTTTCTGGCAGTGCCTGCAACATAGTAGGCACTTTTCAAATATAAAAGTAAGTCAGTCCTTGGAGATAACATATACTTTCCATACAGGGTCTGTGCCAGCCTAATTTAGCAATTGTAAAGTACTCTTCTGTTGTCCAAATGGAATTCACCATAAAGCAAAGTATATTGTAAAATATAATAAATACAATTCAATATTTTTTCTATTAGCAGTATGTGCAACAGAGTAACTTTGAGATCAGCTATTATCTTAGGTGAAAAATCTTCAAATCTGGGCACTACAGTCCACATTTAGGCACATACAAATGGTCTGACTTATTTGATTATTTAAGCAGGCCTTACTCTTATCTTGGTCTCATTTCATGTTTATCTTTCATTGGTCCTTTCTGCTAGTGAGAACAACTTTGGTACCACTTAATATCTAAGGTATATCTATACTGCAGTTAGACATCTATGGCTGGACCCTTTCAGCTGACTTGGGCTTGCAGGGCCAAGTTCAGCTGCGGTGTAGACATTCAGTTTGGGATGCAATCCAAGCAGTAAGATCTGAGGCTATACCTACATCAGCAATTTTAGTTTGGACTTGCTAGTCTGAATTAAAGAAGTCCAAGGTCAGTCTGAACTAACCTCAGGCTAGTTCAAACTAACTGCAGCTTTTTATTTCAAACTAGCTGCCCATTAGTCCGGGTATTGCATCTGCGTACTTTGAACTAAAGTTTGAACTAAGTGAGTAAGTCCAAACTAACATTGTCTGAACCCCTAAATCCTTTTCAGAATCATAGCTCCCTTGTACTTAGAGGTTCTTAGATATTCTCCTTCCAAGCTGGAAGCATGCTGAGGTAATACTGTGCATAATTAACATACTCCCCCTTTCCTGCACATCAACCTACTTCTCTGCCAAAGTACAGGCCAGAACTTAGTCCTTTCAGGACTCAAAAAATAAGTAGCCTTAAACTGCCAAGAGAGTTCTACACAATTTTTTAAAGACTAACTTTAAACAAACATAAACATCTGTAAACAACATTTGGAATACTTGTAAAAGCTCTTCTTAAACAACTATTATTCATTAATACTATTCTGTTTTCCACACAGATTTTAGTGGCTGTTGCATACATTTCAGTGCAAGGCATACCTGTGTATTTGTCATTTTATTTATACATAAAAATGTGTAAGATGCTTGTACAATCCTGAGGTTTTTCTAAACACTCTGCTGTGTAACCTTTTCAGAGATGACTTCTCAGTCTCTCATGCTGTGTCAATAATGAATGTATGTCATTACAACTAAACATGCACAGCTGGCCTGTGTCAGCTGATCTGGGCTCAGGCTTTACAATTGTGGCCTAGATAGTTGGGCTTGGCCTAGAGCCTGAGCTCTTGGAGTCTGTGAGCAGGGAAGCTCCAGCCCAAGCTTGGATATCTGCATTGCAATTTTACAATCCTGAGCTGTGTGAAAATGAATCAGCTGGCACATACCAGTCATGCCTTTTTAATTGCACTGCAGACATACCCTTGAACTCACAACCAGAGGTGAATGGCAGTGTTACAGTTGCCTGCTAACTAACTGCCTCAACATCTTCAGGAAAAAGCAAACCAAGGAGACTGGTGGCCAGCAGCAAGTCCAGCTAGTATGTAGGCATCTCCTCAGTTTCCAGCAAGCTCAAGTGCCTATAGGCTCTATCTGATAGCCAGAATGGTACAGGTTCTGAAGCACAGTGCTCTCATCCACCATACAAAATCTCAGTCCTGCACGGTTACATTCTGTTGTCTCAAAATATTATAACTTTTCAGCATTGAGTTCTAATTGCCTCAGTTCTGGCATGTTAGATGTCTGTAACCTGCTAGTTTGCTTGCCCTTAATAGAATCCTTCAACATAGCTTCAGAGAGAGCTCCTGAAGATGCCCAGTAGCTTCCACACACCTAAGTGCCTCTGGGTTCATCTAAGTGCTGTGGCCTGCTCTTTGCACTTTTGCAAGGAATGAAATAAAATTCCTGTTTTCTCTCACTGCTTCTCTTCCTCTTGAGGAAAAAAAATTACTGCTGTAGCACAAGCAAGTGGCTTATATATGACTTTGGCTGGCTGTATGAGAATGCATTTTGTTAAAATGGACCCAACTTACCCAGTGAGCCAGATCACTTTATATAACCACATTGTCATCATTTATTGCCCAGGATGGGACAAGATGTTAGTTTAAGAAATAATTTAATTCAAATCTGTTAGTACAAAAATTCACAGGCAGACTGCTAGTGTTTAAAAAATGAAGTTTCTGTTGGTGAAGTCATGTCCTGTGGAATTATAAATGTTTAAGATTTGTTGCGAGTCTAAAAAAAAAAAAAAAGATAATTGTGGATCTGATTTTGAGGGAGGAAGATTTAGATTTGAATACCTCTGCCTAAATGTATCACTATCATTTTGAATACCAGTCAGATTAAAAATAAGATGGTGCTTATTTGGTGGGAACGTACTGAAAAATCTCTGAAGACTAGCTGATCTGACTATTCAACAGAACAGCACAAGTGCTTGGCTAGGATGCCTGCAATCCAGTAATTATCAGCTGTCACCAGGGCAGTTCCTAGGGTAGAGCAAGCAGGGCAGCCACCCAGGGCCCCACTCTTTGGGGGGACCCGCTCCACTGCCCCTCCCATGTCAGGGACTGGGTGAGCCGACCAAAAACAGTGGCCCAGTTCAGTGCTGCCTGTCTGGCCCCTTCCACCCACCTGGCCATGCATACTGCTTTCAGCTCTGTGCCAGAGCAGCAGGGAGGGGGCGGGAAGCAGTGTGGGGCCCATATTGTTACCCCTGGCTGCACTGCCTCCCACCTCCTCCCCGCTGCTCTGGCACAGAGCTGAAAGGAGCGCATGTGGCCAGGAGTGGACGGATAAGCAGCGCTGAGCTGGGCCGCTGCTTCTCGCTGGCTCCCCTGGTCCCCGGCATGGGACAGCCAGAGCAGGGGCCTGCCTCTCCCCTGGGTCAGCTGGTCCCATCCCCCAGTGCTGGGGGGGGGTGAGTGGGGGCCCGCAGAGGGCGATTTGCCTGGTGCCCCGTGCCACCCTAAGGACGGCCCTGGCTGTCACAATGGGCCTTTTGGCAGCGAGCACAATCAAAAACAGCTCACAAGCAGCTAGAATATATGGTGATGGACTCAGAGACTATGTCTACATTACAAAGCTTAGTTCAGACTTCCTTAGTCCAAACTAAGCAGTTCCCAGTTAGTTTGAACTAACTGCGGGTTAGTTCGGACTAACTGTAGCTTTTCAGTTCGAACTAACTGCGTGTCCTAGTTCAAACTAACTTTTTAGTTCAAATTAGAAAGCACAGCTAGTTCAAACTAATGGCTTAGTTTGACCTTTTTTAGTTCAAACTAAGTGCTTAGTCCAGACTAACCAGTTGAACTTATTAGTTCGGACTAAGCTTTGAAATTTCTTAGTTCGAACTAGGCAAAGCCTAGTGTTGATGTGGACTAAATTAGTTCAGACTAAGCTTGCTTAGTCTGGACTAATTGGCTAGTGCAGACATAGCCAGAGTAACCCTGGAATAAGCAGATTGAAATGGTACTTGAAGTCATTTTGGCACACTGCTCTAATCAGCTGCATCAAACACTTCTTTAATTTAGCTGAGGCTCTGGACCCAGTTTAGCAGATGAGTTTTCTTGCTGAGTTAGCAGCAAAATGACAGAACTGACTGAAGATATCAGACCTAATAAAAAATGCAGCTATTAAAATAAATATCCTTAAAAAGACTTGAGAAGTTCAGTTCAAAATACATTCACATACATATTTCAGTACATATTCACTTATCTATTTGATGTCCTAATCCTGCTTCCTTTGAAGTCAATAGGGGCAGGATTTTGGTCCCAGGATATTAAACCTGATCATTTCCCTTGTCTTTTACATACATGCTTATACAAGTTGCTTAAAAGCCTTCTCTACCCACTGGGTTGAGAATTTGATTTTATTCTTGACATGTTTCTAACATCTATTGAATTTCTGCTGAACAACAAATCTGTCAGTAAAATTACAACTTTTGAAATTTATTAACAGACTTTGACAATGCTGTTCTGTCATTTCATGTTACTACTATATTTATTTTTTAAACATACAGCAGCAGGTAGGATATACCAGAATATTGGATTGTAAAAAGCCTGAGCCTTCAAGGTGTGGGTTTTTCTGCTGCTGCTCTCCCCTACTTGTTGTAAGGAAAAAGTGTAATTGAAAAGAGTGCAACCCTGGTAATATCTTATCCTTGATTTATGTTGTATTGTACTGCAGGAACTTCCCCCTCTAATTAGACTCACAGCTGCACTACATCCATTTTTACTTGGCTAAAAATGCTAACAGGACACGGGGAATTTTAAATAAACAGCTCACTTTAGTGAGCAGAGATTTACATTTTCACAGTAGAAGTTTTGTGCTCTCAACTTGATTTAATGATCAATGTTTAACTGATTTCTGAACAACTTGCTCTCTGCCCATCCACATACTATTGTTACTTGAAAACTAATAAAACCAAAATAGAAAAGACTGTATCAATTAATGTTAAATATGTGTTTACAAATAACTATTTAGTCCATTGAAGTAGAATTCAATTATTAATCCTTCTTCCCAGAAGCTCTCAAGAAGAGAATAAAGTATTTTACTGCCAAGACTTAACACAAAGCAATATCAAAGCAGGTTTTAAAAATGAGGAGTCTCTGTTTCTATACTCTACTAATTTAAACACTCTTTAAAGAAATTAAACTGCCTTGTGATGACAGTCCCAGTATTTTTACAGAACAAAGAGGAGTTTCCTTCTTCATAAGATGCTGAATCAAGAGAAAAACTTAATGCACTATAGTCTTGCTCATGAAAATACCCTGCAGAATTTCAGTTTCCCTTATGTTACTTGAAAAGACAACATTGTGATTTCTTCATTCATTCTAAGGCCGGGAAGAACCACTGTGACAACCTCCTGCATTACACAGGTCATAGAACATCACCAGATTAATTCGTGTTTCAACTAGAGCACATATTTTAGAAAACTGTCAACTGCCCATGATAGCCAGTCTACCAGAGCCCTTGATAAATTGTTCCAATCATTAATTATTAAAAATTTACACTTTATCTCCAGTCTTAAATTGTGTAGTTTCAATTTCCATTATGTCTTGTTATACCCTTGTCTGAACAGCGGTTATCAGGGCTGCTTGTATACCTTTTGATACCCCTAGGTACAGCATCTTCAGCACCCTGCCCCTCTTCACCATCGACAGTTGACCTTCGTGTTTTCTATGCTGACAAGGTGTGAGAGGCTGATGAGGGGAAAGAGGGACTGGGTAGGCCAGCTCTGTGAGAGGAAGAGGGTAAGCAAACTAAGGGTGAGCATCTCAGTCAGCTCTGAGTAGAGTTAACATGCTCACCTCTGAGCTCCAGCTTCTAGCCTGGGCATGAAGCAGTGCCTCAAGAGGATGCAGAGGAGCAGGGTGGCAGACCCTAAGAAGAGAGGAGGAGGAGTGAGGGGTTGAGCTCTCAGTTTGGCCCAGGCTCCAGGCCCTATTGGCACATGCAGTAATCCATCACTTTTTAGGTGACCCCAGAATGTCAGTGTCCCTAGGCAGATGCCTAGTGTGCCTAATTGGAAATCTGGCCTTGGCCATTAGCAAGTATTTGTTTGCCGGTGTAAAATTTCTAAACTGTAATCAAGTCACCTCTTAACCATTTTTTTAAGCCAAACAGACTGAGCTCCTTGGATAGAAAACTGGCTAGATCAACAGTTTCAGCGTGTAGGAATCAACGGTTCCATGTCTAGCTGGCAACCAGTAACGAGTGGTGTGCCCCAGGGGTCGGTCCTGGGGCCGGTTCTGTTCAACATTTTCATCAATGATCTGGATGATGGAATAGACTGCACTCTCAGTAAGTTCGTGGATGATACCAAGCTGGGGGGAACAGTAGACACGTTGGAGGGCAAGGACAGGATTCAGGGAGACCTAGATAAATTGGAACAGTGGGCCAATAGAAATCTTATGAGGTTCAGTAAGGACAAGTGTAAAATCCTGCACTTGGGACGGAAAAACCCCATGCACTGCTACAGGCTGGGGAACATTCAGCTAAGTAGCAGCAGTGTAGAAAAGGACCTGGGGGCTATGGTGGATGGGAAGCTAGATATGAGACAGCAGTGTGCTCTTGCTGCCAAAAAGGCCAATGGCATACAAGGCCAATGGCATACTGGGCTGTATCAAAAGAAGTATTACCAGCAGATCAAGGGATGTGATCATTCCCCTCTATTCTGCACTGGTGAGGCCACATCTAGAATACTGTGATCAGTTTTGGGCTCCCCACTACAAAAAGGACAGGGCCATGCTAGAGAGAGTTCAGAGGAGGGCAACCAAAATGATTAAAGGGCTGGAGCACAAGCCCTATGAGGAAAGACTGAAAGCACTAGGCTTATTTAGTCTGCAGAAGAGGAAGACTGAGGGGGGATTTGATAGCAACCTTCAACTACTTGAAGGGATGCTCCAAGGAAGATGGAGCTTGACTGTTCTCAGTAGTAGCAGAGGACAGAACGAGGAGCAATGGTCTCAAGTTGCATTTGGGGAGGTCAAGGCTGGATATTAGAAAAAAAAATTTTACCAGGCGAGTGGTGAAGCACTGGAATGAGCTACCGAGGGAGGTGGTGGAGTCTCCATCTTTGGAGGTGTTTAAGGCCCAGTTGGACAAAACCATGACTGGGATGGTTTAGTGGGAGTGGTCCTGCCTCTGGCAGGGGGTTGGACTGGATGACCTATGATGTCCCTTCCAACCCTATGATTCTATCACTAGAAGGCATATTTTCTCAAACTCAGCCATTCTCATGGCCCCTTCTTGAATTGGGTACACCAGCAGTGGGCAGAGTATCACATCAGTGGTCACACCACTGTCAAGAGATAATATAACCACTCTACTCCAACTTGAGTTTCCCCTTTTTTTGCATCCAAGGATTGCACTAGGCCTTTTGGCCACAGTATCAAACTGGGAGCTCATGTTCAGCTGATTATCCACCATTCCCCCAAAGTTTATTCTACTGTCAATGATTTTCAGGATAAAGTCTCCCATACTCTAAGCACGGACTACATTCTTTGTTCCTACCTGATTGTGGATGATGGACCAAATCTTACAATGTGATTATGGTTTCTCTGTGCGACTTCAGATGATCATTTTATGACAAAACCATCTTAATCACCCCAGAAAGGACCACTTCAGCATACAGGTGGCCTCTGGTGTTACAGAGCTTATGTAGAGGCTCTTGTGTCATACACTTTTGCTGCCATCATAGTTAAGGAGAAAGGGCATGGTCAAAGTAAAAAGGATGAATTGGGCAGGATGCCCCTATGTCACTCTGATCTTTGGCTGTGTTTTCTGTATTCTGTGGCTATTGCAGTCTGACATAAGTTACAGCAGCCTGAAGCTTGTAGTAACTCACTAAAGGGAGCTCATGGCACAGTAAAATGAGCACAGTTCCTTAACATGGCTCTCTACAGTTTGGCCAGAGCCACAGTTTTGCATTTAAAACAGGTTTGTGTTTTTCAGTTAAGTCAATTAGTAACAAATTAACTTCATTCATAATCATGTGATATTTCATAATCTCATCATGCTACTTCCTGTGAAGCCAAATAACTCTGCTTCAAAAGCGGCTGATATAAGATCACTGTCATGTACAGCCTCCGTTTGTATATTAAATATTTGTGTTTCTGATGATCCTTATTTTCATTAATTTTGAAGGCCCTCCTCCCGCAAGACAGATCCTTGAAGTACAATCTGGAACTGTGGGAACCTTTTGCCCCCTTAGCTTTCAAAGCTGGGCTGTCTATGACAGGATTCTCATGGTTTGTTTCTTTCCTTGTATAATAAACCTTTAGTTTTACTTATTAAAGGATTGGCTGGCAGCATGACAAGCAGCCAACCCCTCCAGCTACTGTTATCAGCCACTAACACAGAGACAAACCCAGCTAAGTTGCATGACTATTGGTGTCTCAGTGATAACAGCACCTGGAGGGGTTGGCTGCAGCACATCCCCCTAGTCTGGCATCCCAGAAGTATACAGTCTTACACAGCTCAAGAACATCTCTTTAACAATGCAAGCTCATTAATTTGTTTGTCACTCATCAAAGAATAGTGGATATGTGTCATGCTAGGACTGAAAAGGATGTGTCATCTTATAAAATACATGGCCCCAAACTAACCTTTAAAGACATATTGTAAAGCTAAGGAGGTACAGTGATCCCACAGTTCCAGATTGTACTTCAGGGGTCTGTCTCGGGGTGGGGGGGGGACTTCAAAATTAATAAAAATAGGGATCATCTCAAATACAAAATATTTAATATCCACATGGAGGCTGTAAGTGACAGTGATCGTCTGTCAAGTATGTTTGAAGCAAAAGTATACAATTGTAGTTCTACAAGTAAGCTAGGGCTTTGATATATGTATGTTTTATTAGAAGTTTTTTTGATGATGTTTACACCTATCTTGTTAGAGGTTAGCAAGGTAAATGAACTGCTTCCCTATCTGTTACTATTGTTCTATTTGAAAAGGTCAAAAGGGAATATTAACATCCAGATAAACCTTTGATGTACCAATGTAAACTATCTATTAACAGTGGTGCACAAGAGGTAAAGATTTTACTTCAAACGATGGTATATAGTACTATTCTCAATTTAAGAAAGTATCTGAGAACTGCCATCAAAGCCCACATGAAGAAATGACCTGCAAAATGCCCACCTGGCTACAGCTATAAAAGGAAGTGTGGAACATAATCCCTTTATCTCATATTTGTCCAAGCTTCTTGGGGAAAGTTTGGACAGCAGGACTGAGATCTTAGCCAGCACCAGCCTGAAATCACCCTGCTAATTCTCATGGGAGAATTAGAACAAACTTTACACTTATACTATTTGGTCTATGTTCTTTTAAACTGGATTTTTAACCACTGAAGCTGCGAAACAAGGACTTAAACTCATCCAGGTATAGGATGTGTGCCTAAGATCAGCAAACTTCAAATGCTACTGGAAATTCTTCTGATGTACTGGACTTTCAAATCATTGTATGTATGTGATTACTTTAACCCTTTAATAGGACTCTCATGGTTTGTTTCTTTCCTTGTATAATAGCCTTTAGTTTTACTTATTAAAGGATTGGCTGGCAGCATGACATTTTGGGTGAGAGCCAAACCTATACTGTTCTGCGTAACGTGGCTGACCCCAGAGGCGGTGCTGGGGCAGGGAGGGACCCAGGGCACGGGCCCAGGCCCTGCCCCCAGCCAGCAGGCCCCGCCCCCAGCTGGCAGACCCGCCCCTGGGCTGGGGCCGGGGGGCCGCACCACTGCGGGCAGCTAGGCCGTGGCGCGGCACGGCCTGGCCAGAAGCGGCCGCTGGAGATCAGGCCCGCACCTGCGCCCGCGGCCGGCCAGGCCCCCGATCCCTGGCCGGGGCCGGAGCCGCCGTGGCCGCCGGCAGCCAGGCCCTGGATCCCCAGCGGGGGACGGGGCCACCAGGGGATCCGGGGCCTGGCTGCCAGTGGCCACCCATGGTGGCCCCATCCCCGGCTGGAGTTCGGGGGCCTGGCTGCCCGCAGCTACGGGCACGGGCCCGGCCTCCAGCAGCCACTTCTGGCCCGGCCCTGCCACTGCCTAGCCACCCGCGGTGGTGTGGCCTCCCCCTGGCCCTACCCCTGGTCAGGGGCGGGGCCTGCCGGGTGGCCAACCGGGCCCCGGATCCTGGATCATTTCTCTCTTTATCAGATCCAGTGGCTATTCAGACAACAGTGGCTGAAATGTAGTAAAGGGGGCTGAGTATATTTTGTGGTGGCTTCTTGATATCCAGTGTGGGGGATCAGAAGCATTGTTTGTGACTGATTTGGGAGTTTATCTCCAGGTAGTCCACCAGTGCTAGGACAGTCCATTCTGCTTTTTGGAACTTGCACTGATCTTTGCATATTCAGGTGGTTATCCCAAAAAGCCCTGGTTACAATATGCATCAGCCTTTGTAATCTGAGCAGATTGCCACAGCACTTTAGATAAACTCACTGGTGCAGAGAAAATATTCAAATAAATGTGTTAACTACCTAAAGATAGATTTAAATGAGTATAAGTATTAGGCATGGAGGTCAAAGTTGGTTACTTGAGAAATAAAAGGTTAAATTGCAGTCTACATTTTAAATATTATTAGGCTAAACAATATTTGAATCAAGTAGTTTTTCTCACCCCACGGGTGTAGTAAGCAGGTTACAGTTCTTAATACACAGCCTGAATTTTTTGGTCAGTCTCGGACTAATCTCCCCAGTCCCCAATGTCCTTTCTTCCAAACATTTTATTGCCTTCAGAACAGGTGGGGGAACAGCAATGATTTGCTGGTGTCTCATGTGTGGTTCATGAGTGGTCTAGAAAGCATTCGTGCAATTTAGATGGGTGTGTCTCCACATTTGGTGTTTGAATGATTACAACACTTGAGAGGGTTGACTGATTGTCACTAGAACAGCACTGTAAGAGAGCCCAGACTGGAGAATTTAGGGGTCCCACAGATCTAGGTTGTACCTGAGGGGTGGGTCACACACTCCAAAAGAAAGTATGTGATATTCATATGAGCTTGTAAACAAACTGTTATAATACTGAAGATCACACAAAAAATAAACAATGAGTCCTATGGCACCTTAAAAACTAGCAAATTCATACAATATAAATAACGAGAGTCCTTAAAGACTAACAAATTCATACAGCATAAATAACGAGAGTCTTGTAGCATCTTAAAGAATAGCAAATTTCTTTGGGCATAAGCTTTCAAGGGCTGTCACCCATTTCATCTGATGCATCTGAAGAAGTGGGTTGCAGCCCATGAAAGCTTATGCCCAAAGTAATTTGTTAGTCTTTAAGGTGCCATAGGATTCTCATTGTTATCGCATATCTATTTTTCAACTGCTGCTGTGTTTCTGGCTGACACACAAGACACGACAGCAGCAGCAAATAAACTTACTTAAGGACCAGTCAAAGAAACTCACCCAATGAGTTCTAGGAGAGAAGCCAGGGCTACGTCTTATGAGTCTTCAGGATATGTAAGAACATGCACTAGGAACAGGGGCCTCCCTCTGAGGCTTTTCCATAGCATGTGCTGAGGGCTTGTGTTTGAAACAAGTCACATGGCAATCTGTAAGTGTGTTAAAGGCAGTTGCACTATATTCATGGTGCCTCCAGACTTCACTCCTGCTTCTTCCTATTGGAACAATTAATCTACAACTGAGTTGTGAAACAAAGGACTGAGATCCATCCCAGTACCGGATATACCTGATGGCAGGGGCATTGCTGGCGCCTGGCACACAGGGCATGTGCCACGAGTCTCAGCGCCAGTGCCCTGAGTGTCCAGGGAAGCCCCTGCTTCTCCTGGCCCCATTCCCGGCTGGAGATCCAGGGCCTGGCTGCCGGTGGTGGTGCCTTCCTCTTGCAGCCTGATCCCAAGTGGGGCTGCCTGCGACTGCACCTACAGCTGCCAGCCCAGTCCCCAACCAGGAATTCAGGTCAGGCCTCATGTGGCGGCACCCGGCTTTCCAGGTCCTGTCCCTGGCTGGGGATCTGAGGCAGGCTGGCGGTGGCAGAAGCCCAAGGCCGGATCGGGCCCGGCAGAGAATTGGGGCTGTGGGGAGCAGGGCCCGTGCCCATGCCCTGGGGTCTTTTCCTGGGGTAGCAACACTCCTGCCTGATGGGGCTGTACAAGCCTGCAAACTCTACGATTCTGCTGGAAACTTGATATATATGGATTTTCAAATCATTTGTATATATATGATTGCTTGAATCAAATATCACCTCTTACATTGTTTGTTTCCTTCCTTTGATAATAAACCTTTAGTCTTGGTTAGTAAAGGACTGGCTGGTGGTGTGGCACTGTGCGTAAGATCCAAACTTATATTGATCCGGCGAGCATTAAGTATTTTCTCATTTATTTTCTCCTTAAATATTTTGGTAACAGAAGAGGCTTCTAATTTCTTTCTGCTTTCACTGTTACTAGCTTGACAATTTTTCAACACAAAGTCCAATCCTATTAAGGGTCTAGGGTCTAAATTTTTTTTTTTTTCTGAATGAGTTGTTGGTGATAACACTGTACTGAGAAAAATCAATAATGCCAAGACTGACAACCTTTATAAAGTAGCCAGAATTTCTTACTACAGTTCACACAGGCTACCTTATACCACATTTTAGGCCTTCTATACATTTAGAGAGTTATAGTGCAATAAGCTGTCTTGTTGTGCTATCACAAGAACACCGTCCACAGTAGAATCCCACTTGCAGTACTATAAGTGCCCTCTTACTCCACAATAATAAAACCACCTGAGCGAGAAGAATAAGAGCTAGTCCCTAACAGTTATTCTGCTAAAACACCTGTGTGAACAGAGCTGTAAATTTGTTGCATAATAACTAGCCTCTGGAAATGTCCCAGAATGCCAGTCAAGGCCACTCTGAGACACTGGAGCTGTCATACTTGTCAAATTCTCTGCTCTAAAAAAGCAGGGAAATTGACAACTAAGGAACGTCAATAGCAGTGAAATGGACATGGGGGGCTACCCTGGGGGCTGAAGTCCCAGCTGGTACAGCCCCCACTCTTCTGGGGATCTTCTGTTCCCAGCACTTTCAACTCTGCACTGGGGGAACCCACAGCTGCCCCTCTTGGTGCAAGGCCCAGAGGCAGCAGCAGGGGCAGAACTGGGAACCCCGGCGGCTGATTGCTCTGCCTCTGGGGCAGGGGCGTCACTGGCGCTGGGCACACAGGGCCCATGTCCCAAATCCCGGCACCAGTGCCCCAGGTCCCGCGGAGACCTGCCTCTCCCGGTCTCTGGCCCGATGGGGCCGGAGATCCAGGGCCCAGCCACCCGTGGCCGCCGCAGCTGTTCCTGGCCCTGTTCCTGGGTGGGGATCCTGGGCCCAGCCACCCGCGGCCCCGGCTGCCGCTCTCGGCCCCAGCCCTAGGCAGGGCCATGGTCTGCTGCCAGGGGGCGTGGCCTGTGCCTGGGGTCTTTTCCCAGGGCAGTGACACTCCTGCTCTGGGGACTCAGGAAACTGGGAACCCAGGAACCACATTGACTGCCTGGAGCTACTGGGGATGGGGAACCCCTGTGGCTGCTTGTTCCGCTGCCAGGAACCAAAGAACCCAGGAACCCTGGCAACTGCCTGGAGCTAATGGGGATGGGGAACCTCTGTGGCTGCCTTTTCCCGCCGTGGAACCAAGAACCCCAGAAGCTAGTTTCACTCTACCCCTGGAACCTGGAAACCTCAGCAGCTGCCTCTCCTACTGCCAGGACTGAGGAACCACAGCAGCTTCTTGGAGCTATGGGGGATGGGGAACCCCAGTGAAAGCCTGTTGCTGCTGGGGACCTGGGAACCCCAGTGGCTAGATCTGCTGTGCTGCCAGGACCTGCTGCCAGCAACTGTCTGCCCTACCACAGGGAACCTAGGAACCCTGGCAAATGCTGGGGCGCTACTGCCATGGACCAGGGAACCCCAACGGCTGGTGCCATGAACAGAGAACCCTGGCGCTTAGAGCATTTGTGTTCTGGGACCTGGGAAACCCAGCGGCTACCCCCTTGCTGCTGGACACCGTGGAACCATGGCAAATGCTGGGGCCACACCACCAGTAACCAGGGAACCTCAGCAACTAGAGCTCCTGAGTGCCAGGGACCCAGGAGCCCCAGGAAGCGCTGGGGACCTGGGAACCCAGGTCTTGCCAGCAGCAGGGATGCTGTAAGCCAGGAGTGTCGTTGCCCCAGGAAAAGAATGAGGGCATGGGCCGAAGCCCAGACCTTGGCCCCGCCCCCTGGTCCCAATCTGGAGTTGGGGCCCTGTACTCCTTCCTCTGGACAGCCCGGCCCCCCATCCTGATGGGGCAGGATGAGGCAGGGGCTGCCATGGGTGCCTCAACCCGGATCCCTGGCCAGGAGAGGCATGCACAGCCACAAACAACCCGGCCCTGGATATGCAGCTGGAGAGGCAGGGGCTGCACCAAGTGCTTGGGGCACTGGTGCCAGGAATCGGGGCACATGCCCCCTGTGCCAGGCACCAGTGACACCCCTGCTGGAAGCTGCAGGCACAGTGCTTGGGTTCCCAGCAAGGGTGGAACAGGCAGCAGGGAGCTGAGAGGGACCTCTCAGCTCCCCCACACAGCTTCTTTTCCCGTTTAAGTAGCTCTAGTGTGGACAGACTCTAATGGTAAAAGGATGGCTGCATGCATGCTATCTAACTCTACAATTATAGCATTTTTGTCATTATAAATCTGTAGTGTAGACACAGTCTTAGTAGACAGCTGTATCACTATTTAAATACTTGGTCATTCCTTTAAAGTTAAAATCTATTTTTCCGAGTGGCAGCTGGAGCTGTTCCAGGTCCCATTAAGGTAAAATTGCTAAGGATTTAGAATGGGCTTAAAATAGCCCTTTAACACTTGGCATGGTGTTCTTCATTATTATTATTTAAATGATAATATTCTAATTAAAATAGTTATCCTATCTTTTGAAATTCAGAGCATTCTAAATACTACTCAGTTTTACCTGACAGGAATTCAGAGCCACTGTTATCACCAATGATGGAACATGAATGTCTGTGAAAGATCAATGCCAATTCTATGTTTTCTGTTGAAATGAGATGGTATCAGAAAATAAAGAAAGCATGAATCATAGAAAAAAATGTGTGCTTTTCTGCTATTATTGCCATTTTAGCATCTCAAGGCCACATCTCTCATAATAAACTACTGTAAGAGCTAATGCACCACACTAAAACGAAAGGTAAATTAAAAACATTCCTTATATATATATTAATATATGTACATTTTATACAAGTTAACAGCTAAAGACAACATGTATTTAAGTTATAAACTTGTGTGCAAAGTGCATCTTAATTCATGGTACTGCCACTTACCATTGAGCACAGTTAATAGATCTACTATGATAAACATATGTTTTCTTTATAAAAATACATTAGTTCATACACAGAGCTACTTAACACTTAACTTGGATTTTCTTGTGTGAGAAGAATCAAAACTTGCTCCTTTCCTAAGGATTCGAATCTCTTCGATTTGGTAAATATCCAGATCCTTTCTATTCCCACTGCATATGCCAAATTTTTAGGGTAATTTACATAATCTGGTGTCTAAAATAGGTTGGAGGGCTCTTTGGGGGGGGGGGGGGGGCTGTCTCAATCTGAATTACTTCTGCACCTTTGAAAACATTTGTGTCCTTAAATCCAATAGTCCTCTACATTAGCAGTCTTAGAACTTAAAAAGAAATTCCTGAAGCACTGGAATTCAAAATGCTACCATCTCTCTCAGATGGATTTGGGTATGTAATTAGAATAATTCTGAGTATGTAATTTGCAACAGGTTTTTTTCTTGCAATCCACTAACCTGCATTTCTGATCCTCATTATAATGTACTAACATTTCACAGGTGTATTAACATAGACTTGAAAAATCTATGGGCTCTTCTAAAAAGATGCAAGTTTTGTGTTGGAGATTTTGCTTTTTATTGTCATGAAGGATGCAAAATGCCCACTGAGAGCTCTTTGTAGAATAGATGCAAAGATTGTGGCATGGTATATTTCACAGTACTAATTAATGGCTAACTACTCTAAATGATAAAAATTTACACTTTATTTCCTTTCCGAATTTGTCTCGCTTTAACTCCCAGGCATTAGCCATTAATAAACTTTCAGGCATTGGCCATTATTAAAAATTGTTTAAATATTTGTTTCCCAATTAGGTACCTCATGACTGGAGAGCAAAGCAACAAAAACAATGAACAGTTTAGAAAACCTGACTTCTAAGGAAAGGTTAAAATAAATGGTCATGTTTAGTCTTGGAAAAAAAAAAGATTCAAGAAAAGAAGACTGATAACAGCCTTTATAATCTTAAGTGCTGTTCTAAAAGGGGGGGTGGGTGATGAATTGTTTTCCATATCCACTAAAAAGCAGGACAAGAAGTAATGGCTTGACCTAGAAAGGAGATTTAGGTTAGACATTAGGAAAACTTGTCTAACTATAAAAATAATTAAGGCCTGGAACAGGACTCCAGAAAAGGCTGTGGAATCCCTGTCACTGGAGTGTTTTGCAAACAGGTTAGACAAACAACTACCAGCTATGGTTTATATAATGGTCCAGCACCAGTGCAGGGAGCTGGAATAGATCACACGTCACGATCCGCCCCTAAGTCTACAATATCTGTGATTTATCCACAGAACAGCAACAGTATGGAGAGCAGTAGTGCACAGTTCTCCATGATACCTTGCCAATGTGCTTTTGTGCTTGGAAGAAAACATCCAAGAACAAAAATCTTGTTGACCTGACTACTAATATGAGTAGTGTAACAGACAGGTCTGTCCCTCTGTATTAAGAGGTCAGCAGATGTGATAGTTTTGGCAGTGCAAACATTTGACCTGGATAAAGAACACATTAAACTTAGACTATCAAACACTTTTCAGCCTGTCAGTTACTACTTGTTTTTGCTGGATTAGAAGTGACGATATGAAGCTGAAAGACTCTAAGCCCCCTTACTGATCTTCCAAGCCATCCAGTTCCCTCAAAGAAGAGACTTTTATTGACATTTTAGGAGATCTACAAATTTGGACATGTATGGGATACATAATTTACAAAACATTCACTAATCCAAAAATAACAGAAAATAAAAAAATAAATAAAAATAACAGAAGCCCTTCAATATTTTTACTTTCATTGCCTCTGCTTAAACCATCAGGTTTATTATCAGTCCTAGCCAGTGAGTGACCCTCTTTGGCTTTAAGCCTGTGCAATACTCACAGCATGGAGAAACTGGTTGCTTAAGAATACTCTGATTCCACACAAATGTTTGTTTGATTTCCAAACAATAAATTTACATCAATATAATCCTCATATCTGTAGACAGATATTAGAGCAGTGGTTCCCAACCTGTGGCTTGCAAATCACTTTAAGAGTGGCCCTTGATGTCCCTCCTGTGGGCTATGGAAGGGTGCTGAGTACCCATGCGTTGCTGGTGCAGGCTCCTTGCTGCAGCCAGGGGGGTCGGAGATCAGTTCCCTACCCCTAGCTGTAACAGGGAGCACGGCAAACCAATCCATCTGGGTCCCTAGGTTCTGGGGTCCCTGCGAGAGCCAGAAGAGAGGGACCATTGTTCTCCCCTTCCACTGGCTGCAGAAGGGAGCCACTGCCTAGGGATCCAGGTAGAGTTCATGGTTTCCCTGCTACAGGGAGGAAGAAGGGAGATGATCCTCCCTTTAGCTGCAGTTGGTGGGGGAGAGATTGTTGGTCCTTCAGTGTTGTAAAAATCATATTTGTGGCCTTTGAGCCAAAAAGTTTGGGAATCACTGCATTAGAGAATGAAGGTCTCATCCTAATGAAATGAAGTTCAGAGCCAAATATCATGCCCTTAATTCTGAAAAGATCAATCCGCCTTTCTGTCAGTCTTACTAACTTGTTTGTCACCACTGTGTTGAAAGAGGCTCCATTTGGCTCCATTGTGGCAAAGGTCTAGTCCACACTTTGTCTATCTGTAGCATTATACAGTGTTTGCCACAATAGCATATGATGTCAAGTCTATTGCAATTATGGTTTCATTGGACTATAAAATGCTTTTCTTTTCAGTTACCCTTATGCTGGGATTTCATGATCTTGTTCAATTTGCTAACTGCTCCACCCCTTTGTTTCTATCCTTTATCTTCTTTTACTTGTTTGGAATGGTAGTAGTCCTAGAAAAACCTCTAATTCTGCCCTACCCATTTAATATTTTTCCAAAACTTGCATTGAATTTAATATGTTAATCTGGAGTACATTTCTTGCTCAGTCCTGCAAACAGTGAGTCAAATATGTTAACAGTGGAATTTCATAGTCATCTAAACTGACTGAATTAGTCTCTTTAAAAAAGGCTTTTTTTTTGTTGTTGTTGTTTTAAGTGCTGCACTACCAAAAATGTGAGGGAGAAATCTGGATTAAATATTTAGTTCCTGCTGCTTTATCCGAAATCTTGATCTCCAAAATCTGGGGATAATATGGCATCCATTAGTGCAAAATACAAGGCAAAAAGGTAACATAAATCTGCTTTGGAAGGACATTTTGATTCGATCTGAAAAGACGATCCTTGGTATTGTAACAGTAATGTTGCTAAGTGCAAAATAATGCAGACTGTAAAAAATAATCCCAACTATACATACAAAATGAAGGGGTCTGAGTTAGCTGTTAGAAAG
Organism: Podocnemis expansa; assembly: GCA_007922195.1. NCBI lineage: Eukaryota > Metazoa > Chordata > Testudines > Podocnemididae > Podocnemis > Podocnemis expansa. The sequence goes on along the minus strand of ML681979.1, from coordinate 34,799,725 downwards.
AGATCTTGGAGTCACTGTGGATACCCCTCTGCAAACATCAGCTCAGTATGCAACAACACTCAAATAGGCTATTAGAATGTTAGGAAATGTTAAGAAAGGGATAGATAATAAAACAGAAAATATCATAATGTCACTGTATAAATCTTTGGTATGCTGCACCTTGATTATTGTATGCAGTATGATGTTGCCCCATCTTAAAAAAGATATAAGAAAATCAGAACATAGTGCAAAAGGCAACAAAATAATTAGGTGGCTGGAACAGTGTACATAAAAGGAGAGATTTAAAAGACTAGAATTGTTCATTTTAGAGAAGAGGTGACATGATAGCAAGCTATAAAATCATGAATAGTATTTAGAAAGTGAATAGGGCAGTGTCCTTTACTCTATCACATAACATGAGATCCAGTGGTCACCCAATGAAAAATAGGCAACATGTTAAAAACAAAGAAAGAAGCATTTCATCACTCAGTGCACAATCAACTAAAGGGACACATTTCCAGGAAAGGTGTGAAGGCCAAGTGCATAATTATGGTCAAAAACAAGCTACATACATTCATGGAGGATAGGCCCATCAATTGCTATCAGGCATGATGGTCAGAGATGAAAGCCCTCTGACTTTTAAAAGTTGGGACTGGAGGACAAGATAGCATGAACTATCCCGTTCTGTTCATTCCCTCTGACTCACCTGGCACAAGCCACTCTCAGAAGCAATCCTTGAAGATTAGGGTTGGCAGGGGCCTTAGACGGTCATCTAGTCCAAGCCCTGCAAGCAGGACCAAACTCAACTAAATCATCCCAACAAAGGTTTTCTCAAGCTTCCCCTTAAAAAAGGATGGAGGTTCCATCACCTCTCTAGAGAACCCATTCCAGCGCTTCACCACCCTCTGATGAAAAAGATTTCCTAGTATCTAAACTAGATCTTCCCCTCTGCAACTTGAGACCATTGGTCCTTGTTTAGTCATTTACTACCAATGAGGCCAGCTTAACGCCATCCTCCCTGGAAACTGCTTTCAGGTAGCTTAGTGGTTCCCAGCCTCAGGTCTGGGGGCCCCTGGGGGTCCATGGAGCCTCTCCCTATCAGGGCCAGAATCCAGCTGTACCCCCAATGCTCCCTGCCAGGGTTGCCTCCTTCCACCTGCAGCTGGACCCCAGCAGGGGGATGAGACCATTGTGGCTCCCCGGGAGGGACAAGGGCAGGAGGCCATAGCTGCCATGGCTTGGCTCCCCAGTGGCACAGGCCATGGTGGCAGCTGTGCTGCTTGCCGGCTGTCCCAGTGGCACCGCCAGTGTGGTGTGAGCCAGATTACATGGGGGGGGGGCACAGTTTTGTTGTTGTTAAAAAGGGGTCCCCAGCCTGAAAAATGTTGGGAACCACTGAGGTAGCTAACAGCTGCTCTCAAATCTCTCCTTCAGCCGACTAAACAAGCCTAGTTCTCTCAGGACAATGCGCCAAATGGCCCATTGGTCTGACCCAGGGGTCTCAAACTCAAATCACCATGAGGGCCACATGAAGTCTAGTAGAGGGCCACAAGATTAGCATGGTAGCCTGAGGGCCGCACCACTGAAACCTTTCCATACAACGACACGGCAAATATCGATAACGATTGTGTCATTGAGAGCTGCAGGAAATAGCTTTAGGGGCCGCGTGCAGCCCATGGGCCGTGTGCCCGAGACCCCCTGGCTGACCCAACAGGCCCATGTTTTTATGGTACCTGTAATTCCACCACAGGGGGCTTAGACTGGCAGCCTGAGCAGCTGCAGTTTAAAAGCCCTTGTCAGAGGGGTGAGCGGGAGGAGGAGACGGGACATGAGCATGGCCAGAGTGGGCTGGCATTCCCCTCTCTTTTCATTTCCATTTCTCCCAAGGGGCCATTATTTCACCAAGTAAGCCGGACGTGTTTCAGCCTGAACCCAGTGGAGACAGCAGGGGAGGAGGCGAACCGGGGAAAAGAAAGAGGATGGACAAAAGGGCGGGGGGGGGGGGGGAGACGAGAGCCCCCAGCGCCGGGCCCCTTTAAGAGCGCGGCGGGGGGGCGGCCCCGGCCCTACGGCACCTAGCGGCCCGCGCCCGCCGGTTCGTCCGCGCCGGGTCACCTGACTCCGCCGAGCCACAAACCTGCGGAGGGGCCGGGCGGGGCGGGAGTCGGGAGCTGGAAGCGGCAGCAGGTGAGGGCGGCGCGTAGCATCGCCTCGCGCCTGGGACCGGCGGCTCCCGGCACCGCCCTGACCCAGCGGGAGGAGGACGCGGCCCGGCCCGGCCGCCGCAGTGAGCCGGGGCGGGGAGCGGCCGGTGGCGCAGGGAGGCGTTAACGGCCCGGCCGGCCGTTTGCTGCATTGGCGGCGGCGGCTCCGCCCGGGGGTTAATTCGCTGGGGCGGGGGATTGCGGCGCGTCCGTCTCCTGCAGGGGCTGAAATACCGGCACCCGCGGGGGGAGGCAGGGCTGCTGGAGGGACAGGGTCTCCCCGGCTCCGGCATTAAAGCCGCGTCCTCCCCTTCTCCCCCCCCCCCCCCGTCTTTCCTCGCCGGCAGCGGCCCCCGCCTCAGCCGAAGATGTCGGGTCAGACGCTGACAGATCGCATCGCCGCCGCTCAGTACAGCGTGACCGGATCCGCTGTGGCCAGAGCCGTCTGCAAAGCGACCACCCATGAAGTGATGGGGCCGAAGAAAAAGCACCTGGACTGTAAGCCTGGCTTTACATAAACGGTCCTTGCTCGGGAGCCATCCTTCATGGCCCTCAAAGGCTTGGCCTCCTTTGTCGCAAGGCTGGTGGAAAAATCCTGGAAGGGGATGGATTTTATTATTGCACGTCTTCTCTGCTTGCATAATGGAGCTCCCTCAGCCATTTTCCCTCCTCCGGAGGTCTAGCCTCAGTTCCAGAAAGACTGTTCAGTGGGTGTCTTAAAGGCTAGAGCCTGCGAAAGGCAGTGAGGGAAACCATCCTTACCTGTCACGCAGAGCTGTAACTAGGGTGGGGTGAACAAGGCAAAGCCCCAGGTGCTGAATTTTAAAGGGCGTCGCTGGACCTTACCTGGCCCGGGAGAGGAATGTGCCGTTGCTAAAAGGCACGTTGCTCCAGGAGCCAGGGTGGGGTTGGGGGAGAGCCACCCCTCGGCTGGTCCCTGAGCTGCCATTGACCAGGCAGTGGGGAGAGGCGCCTGCTCTGCTGCCCAGCCAGGGGACTGGCTCCAGCTCCCCACAGCTGAGAAGGATTGGCCCGTCGGTGGTAGTGGGGAGGGGGCACCTTTGGGGCTTCTTGCCCCAGGTGCTGTACAACCTCGTTATGGCCCTGCAGTCATGTATAGATTGAATTTGGACATGGGCACTGAATGTGGGGTTAGAGCACGGCTCTCAGACGTGGCCCACAACAACACTATTGTTAACAATATTTGCAATATTGTTGTAGGAAAAGGTTTCAGTGGTGTGGCCCTCGGGCTAGCATGCTAGTCCTCATGCATCCCTTGTGGCAATGTGAGTTCCAGACCCCTGAGTTAGAGCGTTTGTGGTCATAACATGAAGGTGGACTCAAAACTGATCATGTTAAGTCAAAATGCTTCTTGAATTAGGGAGTGAAGGTTCTCCTTTTTAAGGGCCCAGTTGCCTGAGGAAAGCAACTGTGCTATCTGTATATCCAAGAGAATCTCCCAGAGAGACTTATGGCAGATGACTGGTGGTTTTCTGCTATTGCGTGTATTAGAGATTTGCAAGCTGTTATGGACATACAGAAATTATTTCACTTGAAACCAAGATTAGTGAATGAGGTCATTGCATCACTGAAAAGCAATAACATGAGTCTGTAATGTTTTGCTTGTTTTGTCAATCTCGCATCCATCTTTCTGATCAGTGTGATTTCAGTTCTGACTCTCCAGTGAGAGAGAGAGAGAGAGAGGTGGGAAGCATGGATAAATAATTTAATCATGTGATGTTGAGCTAGGTTTTGCTTAGAAGCTATGACTAACTTTTTTGATTGAGGTGTGTGTGTGTGTGTGTGTGTGTGTTTGCCATTATCTTTTGTATTTTCATTTTAAATGCATTCTAATAATGAGTTTTCTTAGGTTTGGAAACTGTTATAGATTACCAAGATGGTTTTTTACTGTCTAGTATCTGGAAATATTTGCTCGTCATTGTCTCACTTGAAAGCAATGTTTGTATATTTGTGTAAACATTAGTGTTTAAATACTTAGAATAGAATTGTATTACATTCTTGCTACTGAAATGTAGAATAACTTCTGACTGACCATATTTTACCTTCTGGTGTTTGCTTCAGATATTGTTTACTGCTATAATCACTGTGAAAACACTTTGAAGTTCCAGAGGGGTAGTCTAGTTCAGCAAAATAAGCAAGGAGCCCTGTGGCATTTAAAGACTAACAAATAATCCTATGATTTACTAACGAATGATCCCATGACTCACACTCCCCTGCATTTATTTTCCTTCCATTCTGTAAGTTCCCCCATCGTCAAAGTGTCTGAAGCAGGATTTTCTCCCACAAAAGCTGATGCAATAAATAAATTTTAGTCTTTTAATTGGGAAGTGGCACATGCAGCATATAGTCTTTTCCCATGCATACTTGAACATGTGATCATTTTAGCTTCATAATTTGTTGCAGTGCTGTTTAGGTTGTGTTGCCTTGTATCTGAGTACTTATTTGCTTAAAATAATTGTAAGTGATAATGATTCGGGCATCATAGGTTTGGGCAAGCATCTGAACACATTCCATCTGGTTAGTCAAGGTGTGCAAATAGAGGTAAACTATCTTGGTTGACAACATACTCTCTTATAACCAAGACCCACAACCGGCTCTCCTATCTAAGCCATTTGATTGTGTACAGTTCAAATGGCATATTCTGTCTGAGATTTAATCTGCTTTAAGTTTCTTGCCTTCATGATTAGAAGGCTAAGATCACATTCAAGTGTAAACTGGTGCAGTGCTGCTTTGAGTCCTGAGGCTCAAAACAAAGCATCTGGAAGCTGTGAACTCTTTGCTCTCCCCCCTGGAACCTATTAACATCATCTGGTTACTAAATGTAAATCTTAACTTGAAATTTCAGTTTCAGCTACTGATTTCTTTAGCAGATGGGGTTGGGAGAAGACCGAGACCCACAGCTGGAATGCAGGGAGATAGGGTGCCTTTCTGTGAAGGGGAAATATAATGGGAAGAGTCAGAAAGTTAGAGGAGTAGAAGATGAAATGGAACAACAGAAAAAGCATTGACCCTAAAAGGGAACATATTTCCAGTGAATGAGAGAGAAACAATGGAGAATTTAAGTAAGTAAGTTTAAGTGCTGCATAAAGACATTATTTGACACATAGTCTTCCTCAGTGGGAGTACTGCAAGTCAGTGAGTGTTTGTTTTTTTTGGTGTGATTCCTGGTTGCATGTGGGTCAAATTTATACACTAATCTATTGACCATATACGATTGAGCCCTTGTGAAGCAAATGGGGAGAATCAAGAAGTTGAGGTGGTTCTTGTTTTCATGTTAATGCAAAGTTGTGGTACTAAAGTCTTGTCTCTCGGATGTATGGATTTTTGCATTTGTAATCAGAGTAGGCAAATGCTTAGAGTAGCCATGCTTCTGTGATGCGAGTTATAGCTAACGTTTCTACAGGACACTAACATCAGAGTTGCTACAACAGAGTAGAGTAACCCTATGTAGAGAAGACTTGCATTTAATAGATTCCATGGTGAGTTGCAGACTTTGCGATATCTCATCTGGCATTCTGTGAAATGTAGGACTTAGGAATTATTTTGGTAAAAAAATCTAGAGCATATCTTTGCCCCCCAGCCCACCCCCAAAAAAACCCCAATCTTGATTTTAAAAGTAGTGAGGAGCAGAGAATTCACCACAGTCCTTAATGATTTGTGCCATGGATAATTATCCAAGGGTTAAATATAAATAAATATATAATACTTATTTCCAGTCTGAATTTGTCTAGTTGCAGTTCCCAGCCATTGGATACTGTTGCTCTTCAATCCAGTAGAGAAAAGAACCAATAATCAAATTTTTGTTCCCCACTTAAGTACTTGCAGACAATTAAAGTCACTTTTTTTTAAATCTTCTCTTTGAACTAAATAGGTTGAACTCGTTGAGACTGTCACTGTAAGACGTGGTTTAATCCTCTAATTGTTTTCCTGGTTCTTCTTTAAATCCTCCACATTTTATCAGTGTTCTTGAATTACGGACACAGCAGCTGGACTCTGTATTCCAATAGCAGTTGCACTGGTGCCAAATACAGAAGTAAAATAGCTTCTCTGCATCTAGTCAAGATTCTCTTTTGGCCAGAGAATTGCACTGGGAGCTCATGTTTGGCTGATTAAGATGTTGTGGCAGATAATCTTCAGAATCACTGTTCCCCAGGATAAAGTTCCCCACTGTGCAAGGCTTAGACAGTTGGAACTTAGTGGATTTTCCAGGGCCCCTTATTTAATGTGATTAGGCAGGTATCGGCAAAGATGGGACTTTGGGCATTGATACCAAAATTCCTTAGGATGCATCTTCTAGGTTTCTGTTTTCTGTTTGGAAGGAGAAAATGAGTTCTAGGCTATCAAAGTGGGCTGATGCAAGCAATTGTATTTGATATTACCCAGAAACTCCAGGTAGGATTGTGGCTCCGTCATGCTAAATGCTGTGTAGACATGGTATCTGCCTCGAAGTGTGTGCTTCCATTAAGATAAGAGATGCTTTTACTGGAGAAGGGCAGCAGTGACAGAAGATCATAGTTACACAGCAGTGCACAAACTTGATGGTTTTGAGTAATCTAATTCAGCAAAATAGCAAGTTCATACAGGCTTCAGAGTAGAAATGGTCTGGAGCTGGGATTTCCAGGAGTAGGTTACCAGTACCTTAATGAACTAGTTTGAGGAGCATTCTATGCTTGAGGGGTGACATGGAGGCAAATGGGAAGTCTCCATGGAAGATATGGCGAAACAAGCACTCAAGCCTGATGTTATAACTGAGAAGACTAGCGGGGAGCAGTGCACTAAAATTTAAGAGCAAGTGTACAAGAAAAGCCTTAAACATAAGTAAAGAAAGTTGAGTGCAATGTAGTAGAAAAGGGGAGTCAGCTGAGGAATTAACAGTGGATGATTTGGTCAGATCGATGGACCAGTAAGATGACTTTATCAGCTGCATTTTGATAGATTCAAGTTGTGAGGTGGATAATGGGCAAATTGAAAGGAGGCTGCAATAGTCAAGATGAGAGTCTGGATGAAAATCCTGGCTGTATGACAGGGATCTGCAACCTTTGCTGACCCCTGTGCCGGCCTCTTCTCCTCAACTGTCGGCCAGTGCCAGTGGCTCCCTCCACAAAAATAAGTGGTGACTGCCTGAAAATTTGGTGGCAGGCATGGCTGGGGGTGCTTCCCTGGCTTGCTGCTGAAAGGAGCCACTCATGGAAATAAGCTGCCTGCAATGGCTCCTCTTGGCAGCGTGCCTAAAGACAGGGGTCCCCAGGGATGACATGGAAAGAAGCTGCCTGGAGCAGCTTCTCTGGAGGGGGTCCCCAGGCATGCTGAGGAAAGAAGCTACCCAGAGTGGCTCCTAGGCAGCTGCACACCATGGAGAGAAGCCATTCCAGGTGTTGTCTTTCCACATCATGCCTGGAACATGAGCAGGGTGGGGACCCTCTGTGGCCCAGCTTCCCCTGAGAAGAAGCTGCCTGGAGTAGCTTTCATGGGCAGGAGCCACAATTTCTGTGGCATTGGAGGGTGCTGCGTGCCACTTCAGATGGGCTCTTGTGCCACTGTCAGCACATGTGCCAGGGTTGCATACCCCTGCTGTATGGTCAGGAAAGTCAGATCGAAATGTATTAAGACTTAATCACTGTTGGAAGGTATTGGGCAAATGAGAGGGCAGAGACAAATGATACCACTTGAATATCCGAGACGGTGGTAGTAACATTAAAAAGCATAATGGCTTTGGTGAGAAGGTGAGAAACTAAACATGAGTAAAACTGAATTCAAGTTGGTGAGACTTGCAGATGCTGAGTTAGCTGAGGAGTTGAAAGTCAATTGTACAAAGCTGGCATCTGAGTCACTTGTATAAAGGTGGTACTTAAAACCATGAGTAGATGATATCATCAAGCGACAGGTATGGTGGGAAAAGAACACTGAAACCTTGCACTTGTAGTAGTGAAAAGGAGATCCAACAAATTGCTGAAAGATTGACTAAAGGATGGAGGAGTTCTTGCCCTCCCTTGTCTCAACTGAGACAGGCATTGGAGTGGGAAGTACTCTACCTAGAGCAGACAAAATGTTGCCTTTCTTGGAGAGCAAGTTCTAAAAGGAAGAGGTGACCTGTATCTCATACAGTTTTTGGAAATAAGCTGCCAGTTTGAAAGCACCTTGGCAAAATCTGCCTAGCCAGAGTTGAGAGGACTAAACTAAGTCTGGAAAACTACTGGAAATATCAAAGCTAGCAAGACTAAATCTGTTTTATGTGTGGCAGTGGCTCTTCAGTAGTTACGCTGGACTACAATAAAATGTGCATGTGTGTGATATACAGTCTATTTCTCAGATTTAGTACTTGCACTAATATTTGTAAAAAGTATTTATATTTGAAGTGTGCCTTTATAAATAAATAATTAAATCCACCCTATGTTTGTAATCAAGGCACAGGAAGAGTATTGGGGTCTACTGTACCTCTCTTGCATACCCGGAGGACTGCTGTTCTTTAAACAAGTGTTTCTGTAGAGTTAGTAGTGATAAGCCAATAGATGGTCTAATGTCCTTAGTGGAATGGTCCTATGGCTGAAATAGCTGCGTGTCTATGAACTCAGAAGTGATATGAAGGAGAATACCATGCTGATAAATCCTACCCTTTCTAACACTTGTCTAAATATAGTGGTTGTCAGAAACAGCAATTGCTCTTTCAAGTTGCATCCTACCTTAATCCATCTTGTCTTCAAGTGTGGGCAAGCCCATAGGCGCTGGTGCAGGGTAAGGGACTGACTGCCTTACATGTTGTAACTTTAAGGCTGTAATATATGTTTGAAACATGAAGACACCAAGTACCCTTCTGTGTAATATTCCTTCAGTAGCTCTTGAAAAAGTTGAACTTGCTTTTCATCAGCTGCAGCCTCATAAGGCAAAGGCGTTGTTCTTCACACTATGATTTTAAACTTGCAAGTCTCGTCTTAAATTTCATTCCTACACTAAAACCAAAAAATATCCCTTCTCAGCCTCTCTGTCTCTTCTAGTGCACATTGTTTCCTGTGGCAGGAATAGCAAGATGTCAGAGGGATTTCTGCAGACTAAGGAAGGCAACACTTCAATAATACTCTGATTCACGTTTGGAAGATTATTTTCAGATCTTAGTGGTGAATTGGTTTTTAACCTTGTTCTGTACGAATGCATGTCTTCCATGTTGTTTCAGGTCATCTTGACATGCAGGTGCTTTAAACTGAGAATTAAAAAGGGTAACCAAGAGAGGCCAATTGTAGCATAGTATCTTTCCTTTTCTTGATCATAACTGTTTGAGTTGCAATGATCGCATTGTCTTCTGAGCAGATGCCATTCTGTCTATATGCAAACCAAGAGAACTGTTGCCTATGAATAGCTTGATAATGCGGTTCTGTTGGTAACTGATCAGAATGTTCTGTAGTGAATAGTCTTCCGTACCCTTTGTATACAGGGTTGGATGTTTTCTTTCTTCATTGGCTTGCTCCAGTATGACTAGTCTCAAAATGAGAAGCCTTTTATCCTCCCTGTTTGAATTTTAACAGACCTTTTGCATATAAGCGTGGGATTTGTTGGGAGCCTGCAAGTTTGCCTGTGAGATGAGACCATGTCCCTCATAGGTAGTGGAAGCTAGAGGGAAAATTATGGGCATCTTGTTAGTGGAGACTAGATTCTTTTTCAGGGAGGATGGCAGGATGCCAAATGTATTTAAAACAAAGCTTTGGTTTGCATTAGTCAAAAAGCCTTAACTTAACAGCTGCTGAGTCACGGAAGCTCCTTATTTTACAAGGTGACTGAATGTCCTAACAGGCCAACCTAATAATTTACTGCACGTATCAGTCTGGTTTTAGGCCTGCTTGTGGTACGAAACATCAGTGTTCCCCCTAAACTTCCTTTGTTCTGAGCCAGCTACAAATTCTGCTGTGTGCTTATCTCCTGCATGGTCATTTGAGGTTTCCTGGTAGAAAGGGATCTCAGGGTCTTCCCGTCTTATGCTCCACAGCCTGCCTTGCCTTCCCTGTGGGGATTCCTGGAGAGGGAGCTGCTGTTCAAATAGCTCTCTGCAGCATAGATGCGATGGACTGCAAGCAGTTGCTGATACCTCCTAGATTCTACATGTGTGGTACTCAAGTGACTCCGCATTCCTTTCTCTTGAAAGAGAGAGCACCGTCTGCTTTTTCACTAAAGACTCCTTTTTGAAGTTCTGTGACTTCTTCCTAACTTGTATATTAAGGCACTGGGGAAACTGAGGCATTTAGGGTCGTAGTACCATAAGTGTGCTGCTAAAACTTGTCTTTTATAGCGGATCCAGATAATACAGTTGTCATTTTTTCATAGTGCTTGGTCCAGAACTAGTTTCATGGTTGGCCTGCAGAGGGAAGAATAGGTATGATGCTAGTGGGCAGGAGGAAGAAACGAATGGAATTAATGAACATTGAGACTGCTGCTTTTATCGGTGGGTCAAATCCGCTTTATGGCAGACTAGATAGCTGACGACTGCTGCTATGGGGAATCCAGAAGAACTATGGCAACAGTCTAATTTTTTTATTTTACAGATAAAAGATTGTCTTGGTTTCTTGATGCAGAGCTTGCTCACCAACTTCAGGGCAGTGCACCTTATTTTAGATCTATAATTGAAGCTTCAATATAGCCTTTAACTACTTGAAGGGATCAGTTTAGTGTACTAGCTCAGCATTATCTGGTTACACCTCTTAGTTATAAAGCAGTCCTTTTTTTTTTTTTGCAGGAATTGGTAATCTAGGCAACTGTCTGAAGAACATAGAGTATCCAAGCATGCTGCTTTTGTGTCCTAAAATGCTTCTGGTTTTCTCTGAGGTACTGGCATACCTCTATGCTAGGTGAAGTGTGGGCGGGTAGGTGTACACCTGTTTACACTGGGTTGCTTCAAGTTCACATACTGAAATGACTGGAGGAATCTCTGACCTATGCTGTTTCCTTCAGTCATAGGAACTGAAACTTAACAGCCAACTTAGGAGGCTTCAGCAACCTTGAAATAACTGCATAAATTTTATCAGAAGGTATTTAATCTAGTGAGTAGCTACAGGGTTTGGTTGCCTCAATGGGAATGTGTGTGAGATCAGTTGGGGAATATGCAATGCCTGAGACCCAAAAATGTGGTTGCTCTGCTTCCCTGCTGTCTGGTTAATACTAGGTTTGGATGAGGGCTTGATGGCTGAAGTTAAACATGGCTCAGATGCAGAAGATGCTGGCAACAGTTAAAAAGCAACAGACTTGGCAGAAGCAATGTGTGATCCTTGTATGGAGGGGTATACAATCCATAAACTTGCAGGCTTTCAAAACGAGATCGTATTGGATCCCCAACAAGTTAGCTTTATCACTATTTTATAGCATGCTCATCAATGTGGTATGAGTACATTACAACAAAAAAAAGTTGCACTAAGATACATGCCTCTTGAATTTTTAAGTTTTGGGGTTTGTTTGCCACCCCCCACCCCTCCCCCCGTTTGAGTTTTGTATCTTGTTTCTAAGAAGGTGGGTTTTTGGTCATTCTAAACTTCAGAAATGAGCTAACAGTTCATAGTCAATTGCCAAGAGTGCTTGGCAACCCTTGTGCTCAACAAGTCTTAGTCTTAAGGCTTACAACTTCACTGTTACAGGAGTGTAGCTATTGCGGGAGGTCATAGTAACGAGGAGATTTTTCCCTAATAGCTGGGGGGTAATGTCATTGATGGCACTGAAGAATGAGCTGGAAATATCCATAGGTAACCAGTAGATGAGGCAGCAGAATAGTGTGCTTTCTGAAATGTTGCATACCTTGCTGCATTATAAAGCCATAGATTATAAGGCTTTTTTAGGATGACCTCTTTATAGATATGGTGAGTGGCAACGATCAAGCCTGGAAGTTGCAAATATGCGAATCCCCTGTGATAAAAGTTGCGGTCCAGACAATGTGAGTTCAATCTCTTTTGCCAGTTGTAGCTAAGAGGGATTTTATTTTTACTTTCTGAAGTTCAAAATTATTTTGCAGTTGAAGACTGTTTTGATTTCAGGCTTGTATTGTAAATTCCTGGGAATCCTCTATATTCCAGGGGTTAAAAGGAGCCACTTTTAAAAATTCATTCAATAACCAAGTGTTTTTAGAGCCACAAGGGGCGTAACCTCCTGGTTGGGAGAGGGGGGAGCTGAGCTGAGCCAGGGTTGCTACCACAGAGTTGCCTGGTGTTGGGGAGGAGGACCTGGAACCAGGAGTGGGTCCCCTGGTGACGGGTGGAGGCCAGAGCCGGGACTGGACAGCCTGCGGGGTCATTGGTGATGGGGATGGGCCTGGAGCCAGGAGCTGCAAGGAGGCAGCCAAAGAACAGTATGTGGCTCCAGAGCCACAGGTTGCAGCCCCCTGCTACACCAACTTCACCTGTCTAACTGAAGTTAAGTTTCATTCATTTAATTCCCCTCCTGGTGGAGCATAGTGTGTATGCTTCAGATCACTCCTTTCTAGAGAATCGGGTCTCCTGATAGCATTACAGACGGATCTGTGAGGCTCAGGTAGATGAGGTCCTGACCCACAACATCCCACCAAGTTGTGCAAGGTTGTCCATGATGTCTTCCCCAGCCAGCTTTTATTGAATCAGACTTGTAAAGCTGGTGGCCTGGTATGGACTCTAGCATACAGAGCAGATGGCCAAGCTGCATGAGCTGACAGTCATTTGGGAAGACATTGGCGTTGGCTGGGCTGAAGCCTAAAATCCTCCTTCATAATGTGTTGAATGTACCTTAAATAAATCTTGTTTCTTGCATACCTGAATGGCTCACTTCCTATGAAGATCCAGTGCTTGCTTGCTGCGTTCTGTACACTGAATGTTACTCAAACTGGAAACCAGAACAGGTTAAGCTTCAGCCTGTCTTCACTGGGAACTAATATTTCAAGCATGGGGTAATTGAACAGTGGTGTCTGCATTTCATGTAAAGATGACAAATGTCTCTTTCTCACACTTGTATTTTCTCATTTCTTTTTAGTGACTTCAGATAACTCTTAAATAATATGTGGTGACTCAGAAGAGCATTTTAATTACAAAACCCAGTCTCATGCTAAGATGGTACTGGAGGCTAGGGACCATTTCTTTCTGTCTTATAGCTTCAGGTCATGATATGTAGAACTTTTTCAGGTGATGGCCAGTCTGGCAGGTGAATAGAGGGGTCTCACTGTCCTACTTAGTGAAGAGTTTCTTACTATGAGCTTTTAATGCAGTTTTTTTTGGATAAACTCTGGATCGTAGGCTGGGGTGATTTAGGAAAGGAACCAATGCAAAGTCAGTTTTGGTTGGACTTTGAAGCTCTGGAGGTGCTTGAGACATCAACTATGGTTATTTGAGGCTGGTTGAGTGAGAGTAAGGAGACACTATCGATCTCCATTAAGAAGAGTGAGTTGCTAACATCTTAATCCTAGCTTAGATAGTTCTTGTGTAGGGATAATTTCCAGAGGGGTAGCCATGTTAGTTTGTACAGCAAAAAATGAGTCCTGTGGCACCTTAGACAGATTTCTTTAGGCATAAGCTTTCATGTGCACCAACCCACTGCATCTGACAAAGTGGGTTGGTGCCCACAAAAGCTTGTGCCTGAAGAAATCTTAGTCTTTAAAGTGCCACAGGACTCTTGTCATTCCTGTGTGGAGAGTGTACATTGCCATAGCCACATGGCACTTCAGAGAGAAATGAGGAAGTTGTGACCCTTATCTTGAAGAGATTAAGTAGACAATAGCAGTAAAGTAGGGCCTGTGGTGATGTGGTTAAAGCCAATAAGGTAACTTATGTGCTTCTGAAGCACAGCAGCAGAATGGCTTTCCTGTGTCAACAGTGGCAAGCAAAGCAAAAGTAGATCTTGAGGAAGGATAGGAAAAGAGTGAGGACAGCAGGCATGCAGCAAGGTGGAATGTAGGCCCTTGCAGAAGGTGAATGTCATGGGAGACATGGAGAAGACCAGTAGATGACTAACTTCCAAGTGATAAATTTAATGAATACCAGCCCTTCATTATTTGACTCCCATTCATTGGAGGCTGCCTTTTTCTGTTTTATTATTCTAGGTTTTAGCTGTAACCCTAGAGCTAAAAGTTCCATGATTTTGTATGTCTGAGAGAAGAGCTCTCGGTTCTGGACCTTCAGTTGCTGTTTACGGATTTGTTCCCCATGGTCGAGTCCCACAGAACCAAAGGGATTAGTCTGCTTTAAAAATGTGCATGAGTTCCACTTACCAGCACAAAACCCTAATGTAGATAAACTTAAACAGATTTAAATCCTGTTTAAACTAATTTAACATAATGTAGTAACCCCCTACCTGCCCGTTTCCCCAATGGTGGCAAAGTTGCTTTTGCTGTGGTGGTGGAGGATGTGGAGCAAGGCAGCATATTCCCTGGCTCCAATGGCTGCCGCTTCTCCCTTCACTTGATTCAGACCCTATTGCATTGGTTACACCTGGATTATGTCTTCAAGTTCTAGTCCAAGATTGTTTTAGCCCAGCGGGCTAAAGATTTATCTTATCAAATGCAAGGTTAGATCCTGATTCCTGGGGTTGGAGAGCTAGATAAATGTCTGTGCATGCAGCTGAATCTGGCTTAGTTCATGGGCATATCCAGACCTCTTTGAAAGGAGGCAAACTCAAGGAGCTGTACATAGCAAGTCTGATCATATTCTAAGCACTGTCCATTTTACCATGAGTGACAGCCTTTTGGCATCTCAGGTAGATCAATATCACTACTCTTCTAATTAGAGCTATGCTTACAGTTTACCAAGTGACGAAGACTTTTCCGTCACCATTCTGTCATATAAAAGGAACAATTCACTCAGAAAGCATCCTTGCTGTCTGTTTTTATAAGCCTCAGATAATCACATGATTCTTGTCACTTCGAAATATCAGAAAATTTTTAAAAACTCACAGCTTATGCAAGCCTTTGTGTATCTATGTACACATGGGGAAAACAGAAAAGTGAAAATTGTGCTAATGCAGTGGGCACTTGAAAACAGGAATCACTGAAACGCATGTATCCACTTTGTTTCACTCAAATTATCTCTTGCTGACAGGCCCCAAGTATTCAACATTGTCCATTAGATACACAATAGATCCCTTTAATATGAAACTACCACTTTTAAAAGAAGCTTCCACCCTGAACAGCACGCAAAAAGATCTTGACTCAACAGTTGCAAGAAGCTGAATGGTGACATTCCCACAACAGGCTAATTCAAACCAAACGATTATTTAAACTGCTACATAAACTGTTTCACTGCTGATCACATTCAGTAAAAACAGCGGCTGATAAAATTGCAATTGTAGAACAATCTCTCTGCAGTCCAGTTCTCCTGGAGTATTAATAGCCTTAACTGGTACTTTATCCAGCTGTCAAATCCACTGCAACTCTTGAGAATTAAAAGTGCATTGTAGCACAAAAATCAGCAAAGTATGGAAGGCTGAAAATGTAGATGGTATATAATGGAAATAAATATCAACACAGTAAATATCACAGATTCCCTTTGATATTAAATTCAACAAAACCTCATCTCTGAAGCTTAAACCATGCTGCCAAACCACTGCAGGAAGCAGAGACTTGCAACAGGATCTAAGCCCCAGTTGCCATGGTGCATAGGGCAGCAAATGCTTTTAAAATGATCAGGAACATAATGTGACTCCTGTGATGTTGTCTGGGCTTACAGGATTGTTTATTATCTTTCATATTAATATTTCATATATGCAATTATCCATTATGATATGCCATGTTTGGTACCAATAGAAGGGATGTAATCAGCTAGGAATGATTGTGTTTATATGTAGGTGTCATAACTGTATTTGAAGTTAGGAATAGGTTTGTTCTATTTGTGTTTCAAGTTATTGGATTCCAGGGAACTCCTAGACTGGATGTCTACAAACCATTGTCTCCTTTAATGGCCCATTAAGGCATATCCCAGGTACAGTGAGCTCAAGGAAAATCCTGTTGAGCCCCTAGGACTTGCCCATGTGTTGGAACTTCATTTTGATTTGCAAAAAGCTCCTCACAGCATGGGGAAGGCCAGGGGTGATAAAAGGTGGTAGCCCCATCTCCATTTTATCTTTAGTCTGCAACTAACACCTGTCCCTGGAACTATCCTTCTCTGGCTGGACAAAGGACTGAGGCCCACCGAGGTGCTGGGTGTCTGCCAGAGGAACAAGCCTGCAAACTCCAAATTCTCTGTGGATTTGCTTTATGTGGACTCTAAATCACTTGTATGTATGTGATTCACTTTGGCACTTTAACAGCTCTCGTATGTTCCTTTTCTTTTTATATTAAACCTTTAACTTTAGTTTCCAAAGGATTGGCTGGCAGTGTAGTATTTTGGGTAAAATCCAAGCCTGTATTTTTCTGGGTAATGTGGCTGGCCCTTTGGGGTCAGGAGAGCCTATTTCTTTAAGGGATCCAGTGGCTAGTCAGGGACCAGAGGAGCTGATGTGCAGTAAAGGGGGCTGTTTCTAGTTTGTTATGCTTGTTGATGACAGCTGTGGGCAATCAGAGGCATGTTTGTGACTGATTGGGAGACTGGTTTAAGTACCATCTGTCAGTATTTGGGGAGTTGAGCTCCCAGTTTTGTAGCCTGCTGTGATCGTTGAACATTAGGAAGTTATATGAGGAGGCCTGGGTCACAACCACATTAGAGTAACATGGTATGTGGTGTGGTAAATAAATCTTCCACTTTGGTGTTGATGAAAAGGGTAATGTGACCTAGTGCAGGCTAAGGCTCAACAAGGAATTGTTTGTTTGAGGGGCAATGTATTTCACGGTTGGCCCATTTGAGGGCCCTCTTCTAAGCTATTGCATTAATGCAGAGATCAGCTTCAGCCCAGACTGTTACTACAGTGAGGCCAGACAACAGTAGTTACTTCAAGCTGGCCAATCACTTGCTGATTGTTGCATATCAATTCATCACTGCCAGATGCATATTGAAGTATTAATAGGAAATAATTATGGTTACTACAGCAACTGCAGTTCTGGCATATTGTGAGACTGGGCATTCAAGTCATGATACAAGTACCAATTCAGAGGTTCTGCAAGGGAGCTTGTATGTCTTGAACTACAACTTTAGATTTCCTGACTCTTGTGTGAAATAATGTAGCATTAATATATAACTGTTTTGATTTGTAGCCATTCCTCTTTGTTCAGCTATCTTGATTGGGAGAAAGTAGCTCAAGCTTTTTTGGCTTTTTAGTGGCTTAGAAAAATGAATGCATTTCTCAAGTTTTTTTGTCATGAAATTGGCTTTTCAAAAGATATGGTAGTTTTAGTAAAGTCTTCATATATTTCAGTCACTTGGCAATTAGAAATAAGCCAACTTCTTTAAAACAAAAAAACCCTGGCATGCTAGACTGTAAATAAAATACATCTTCTCAGAAAGATGGGAGGGACTGAATAAGTCACTGTATACATAACTCAATTGAACTGTCCATGAGGAATATTTTAGCATCTCTACATGTTAGTATTGTAGAGAAGAGGTCTAGAACAACACCAATAGTATAAAGGGTTGATGTAGGCCAGTGATACGTTCACTTCTCCTCTGTAGTGCTCTCTTATGGGCATGTGGCCTCCAAGGACTTAGCCCAAATCAAAGGGATTGGAAAGGAGTGAAGGAAACTGAGTTTAAGAATGGTAACTCAACTGGGATGACTTGTGTATAAAAAGTTGGGGAAGAGTAGGTAGAAATGACAGGAGCATAGCCTCTTAAAAAACCCCAACAAAACATGCTACACTTAGGCCAGTTAGCCACTTCCTTTTCTGTGCCATCATAGAACCAAAAAAAAGGGGGAGGGGGCAAAAAAAGCTGCAAACTTGTAGATCAGGCGTAGCCAAACTGTGGCTTGGGAGCCACGTGCGGCTCTTGAATGAAAAATTGCGGCTCCTAGAAGAATGTCAGCAAATCAATTTAGGAGAGCAGCTCCAGCCTAGGAATTCAGGAGGGGGTTAGGACACTGGGGAGAAACATGGCATGGTCAGGATTTTAAATAACTTGCCACTAGCCTGCAGTCTTCTACACTGAGCAGCAGCTAAGTTTTTATTGTATAGGCCTAATTTTCATGGTAACCTTAAGTAATCATTAGAATTTGACATTAGTAGGATTAATACTAGTCGTCTTTTTATGATAAAATTAAAGTGTGCAATGAATTTTAAACTTAGTAATTTTGGAATAGGTAAAAGTATATGGTTATATGCCTCAGTGCGGCTCTCGAAGGCTTGATAATCAACTTGTGTGGCTCTTGAGTTCCATAAGTTTGGCCACCCCTGTTATAGATGAACAAGAAAACTATTTTTGAGGGTAGTGCAGCCTAAAGAGGGCTCTGCCACAAGATATCTGGATAACTGTTAGCTGAAGACTAAACTGCTGCCCCCAGCCCATTTCATAACCTCTAACTTCATTAGCTCAAATAACTGCAAGGGGTGTTTTGATTATGGTATTTGATTCAATAAGTGTAATCCTTCTGTCAGGGTGAGATGGCAGAACAAGGGTCAGGTTCTATATCTAGCAGTTTCCAGATAATGTTACATGACCAACTGGCTCAAGCCCCCACCCAGTTTTCTGGGAAATCGTGCACTATTCCCTGGGTACCCCAAAGGGGTAATGCTTCCCTGCTTGCAAGCATGAGTCTGAGTGTAGTATGTACAACTTTTAGTAGTAATAAAAACAGAATGTAAAAGGCCCAATAACAAAAATCAGCACTGAACCAGAGAATTGTGCAGAGCAGGTTCCCAACAAACCCCAGTGTATGTGGGGAATGTCTCATGCCAGCTGTCCACTCATGCCACTCACTAGTCACTCACTCCATCTATCTGCACCATCCACTGGCTCTGCCTGCTGTTTGCCAGCTCCAGCCACTGGTCAGTCCTGCTGTCCAGCCCTCTGCTGGCTGCTCTTCAATGATTTCAGGTCAGAGAGAGGGTCACCTCTCTGTGATTTCAGCTCTTAAACTCAGAGTAACTGTAAACAGCTTCTTCCATTAAAATAACAAAGGCTTCACAAAAAGTCTGGTCACCAATCTATCCTTTTAAAGTAGGGCAGGGGGTAAGGCAGTGCCTCAGGCATAGCTCAAATAAGCTAATGCTACTCCCCCACCCATTTCTTAACCTCACCAGGCTGAAATAGGGGGATGGCCCCTCTTTCTAGTTCTTTTTTGCTAATGGTAACTTTTACCCTTCAACTAACCTAAACAGAGTTTGAACAATCGAGAGTAGCATATTACAAAAGACAGTATTTTGTTTCTCTTCAGTAACATTACAGATCTTGACAGATTTGTGGTCAAATTAACCCAAATACCATTACCCATATTGCCCTGTACTCAGTGAGATTATGCTAATATGCTCCTTGTGCTCATGCAAATACAAAACCCATGCAGATTAGTTGCACCCACCGCCTCCCCAGAAGCTGTTAGGCACAGCTTCTAGACCTGCCTTAGATCAGTAATAATAGGATGGAGTCGGGAAGAATTTCTAATGCAATAAATATTATCTGTTTTAGAACTGTGCAGTCTAGAATAGTACACCTTTTGCTGAAATACAAGCATAGTGATTGTCTGAAGTCTGATGCGTGCTTGCAGGAGACAGCCCACTGTGACAACTATTCCTTTGTTTCATGAGCTTTTTGTGAGTAGAATACCACTTCATCAAACATGGGATTCTACCAATGAAAGCTTGTGATAAATTTATTGGTTGCTAAAAATGCCACAGGACTCGTTTGTTTTGCTCAATCAGAGTAACATGGCTACCCCTCTGAAACTTGTTTCCTTCGTGTAATTCATAGTAAACACGTATGTGTATTGTAAGAAAACAGTGTGCATAGTTCACTTTAAGTGTTGACTTACACTGAGTGAATTACATTGAGCAATCTCCTTGGCTCTTTTCCTGACAACAAAAATTTGGATCCTCTGGAGCAGTGGTTCTCAACCACTGTCAGGACACATTACTGTGTCACCACAAAGTGGTGAGTATGTCGCAGAGAGCTAGGGGAGATAGCTGGATTTGAAATGGTGGGGTGGGTGTTCTGATGTGTCCTGTTGGGTTGGGATATGCTGCCAAGTGTGTCATGACTTGCAAAAGGTTGAGAACCACTGCTCTGAAGTGTTGATTAAAATGTGGGTTTGGTTGCTGTTTATGTAGTGGACAATTTGGTATAGAGCAGTCTTCATATATTTAAAACTGATGTGACTACAGCAGTGGTATGAAAATTGTAGAAGGAACTTGGCCAACTGAACCGCTTTCTAATCAAGCCATCTTGGCTTCAACTAAATATTACAGTGAAGCTGTAATGCACCTGAATTAAGAGATCAGGCACCCCTTAAGTACTTTTTCATTAGGTCAGAAAACCTGGAAGACTCATCTGAAAGGGATGATGTAGTGCCAAGGCTGAGATTTGCCATGCTTAGTCCAATACCTGTTGTTAGTTTTTGTGCTCCTTTTAGAATAAAAGCTGCATTTCACATGAAGCTTTCAGGAACTGACTGAAAAGCAGTGAGTGGTCTGTTTGGAAAGACTATTGCATTTTTTCCCTCTTGCTTATCAGAATGTTTAAACTTTCCACAGAATAGTAAGCTCTTCTAGGTTGTATATGTAATTTAGTTAGCATTGCTTGGGCATGTTTTGGGGGGTGGTGAAGTTATGAAGTGTTGCTAGTCCCTGTCTCATCACCCCAAAATTCTCTCAAATACATGTGGACTTGATTTATGATGGTGGTTGGATTTTTTGATTTTAAATATTGATTTCTAATGTCTTTGTAACCTAACAGGAACAGAATTTGAGACTAAATTGTAGGTAAATAGCACCAGTTAATCAAATAAAAAGGTCTGATCTAGAACTAGAGAAAGTTAAGGATGTTGGTAACTTCTTGTATTCTGTGAATGGACTTGGAGGCTGTTCAAAAGCTGCTTCGTAGCTAAAGGACTTCAAAAAGTTGTCTGGAGAGAGCTGAAACCAAAGTGTGAAGCTAATCCTAATTCTTCCTCTAGACTTTCAGAATTTTACTTGACATCTCAAATTTCAGTTTACTAGTACTGTTTTGGCCCAAATGTGCATCTTATTGGTGTCCTTGAGTTTTATCATCTGAATCAGTGGCTCTTCAATTTTGAGGTCACAGCCCCCCTTACTTGTTCCATACCCCCTCAGAAGCCACAGTTAGGAACCATGGTTAGGAGAGAGGCTAAAGCTACAGTTAGGGGCTGGTGAGCCAGGCCAGCTAGGAGCAGGGTATGGAGCTGGGGCATAGATTGCAGCTGGGTGTTTGGGGGCGGGGGGAAGGGGTGGGATTGGAGTGGAGATGGGGGCAGAGCGGGGCTGGGTGGCACTTTCTCTCGGCTTCCATTGGGGCTGGCCCAGGCTTACTTGCACCACAGTGAAGACTTCTGTGTCTCCTTGAGGGGGGAATGACACACCCCACAGTTTTCTAATGGTTACATAAAGAATTGTGATAACTCCATTCTGGGCTAAAATAATTCAATTTCCCATAAATCCTTAAGTTTTGAGACTGATCAAATTCGTTCCTTATTAATTTTTTAACTTGTGGGGAAACTTGGCACTACCTATATAACTTTGGCTCAGTTTCATTAGTGGGGGCAGTAGGGCATGGGCACACTATTTGTTACACCACCCTCTCTAATTTCAGTCCACAAGAGAGCAAGTCATTTACAGACAGCAGTTACAGAACCTGGCTTTTGTAGTTGAAGCTGTAGTGGTTTGTTTTCAGTTTTGGCGGTCTCTGGTTCAAGCCTCAGTGCATCAATCAAGATGGTGCTGGTGGGGGGAGCATCACAGAACTCAAAATATGCTCCGTTCCCGTTCTCATCTGCAGCAGTATTGGTTGTTGCATGTTGAGACAGCGAAGTGTTTCCTTATAGGGACAGATGAAACCATAGTAATGAAATGATAAGCAAATAATCAATGATAGAGGAGATTGGCGGTGCTGGAGTATGATAAGGGTAGGGGGAGGGGAATAAGAACCTTAAATACAGGAGGAGTGTACATAATAAAAGAATTGGAAGCTATTGACTTGCCAGATTTAAAAATGATGCCTCTCTTGCATGGAACAAGGAACTTCCACAGTTGTAAGGAAAAGATCTCCCTTATTACAGTTCTCTACCAAATGGAGTGCTAAATAGCACCAGCTAAAGAATTATTTATTACGTGAGTTTTTGTGGGCAGAATTCCAGTTCATCAGATGCATGAAATTTCATTTATATTTTTTATGAATCTGAAGTATGATTTCACCTGTGAAAACTCATGTCATAAATAACTGTTGGTCTTTAAAAGTTCCACAGAACTTCTTGTTAGTTTTGCTAAACTAACATGACTATACCTCTTAATTTTTTTTTTTTTTTTTTTTTTTTTTTTAAAGTAGTATCAGCTGCTTGAATACATGCTGTGTGCTCTTCTTAAAAATACAGAAACATCTCTTGGAGCCATAATATCTCCAAACTAAACCTGATGCACTTGACATAGACCAGCTTATTCCCAACACTCTTAAAAATGCACACCACCTCTCACTTCAGATGTTAATTTCAATACACCTGAAATCTAGGGCAGTCATTGATGTGCTCTTTTTATCTATTAAGCCACTAAACTGAAAATGAAAAGGCAAATTTGTCACCTTCACAATATCATTCTTGTATGAGGCCAGAGTGCGTTATCACATGTAAACATTGTGTATTATCCCTTTTTGATCCAAGTGGTTAGCCAATATTATAGCTCTTACAGGCTGTTTACACAGGAGAAATTGAAGTCAGGTTTTTCTTTGGTACAAGCCTGTTGGTTTGTTTAAAAAAAACTTGAAGTTCCCAAAGTCTTGTTGCCCTGATCAAAGTTGGAATCAAGGAGGAATCAGTTTCTTTGCTTAGTTTTTCAAGTCTTTTTTTTTTTTTTTTTTGTTCAGTTAGTACTCTACCCCAAAACCGCTTGACTTTCTCTCTGATTGTGCTATCAGAGCTGCTCTCTGTTCTTGGCCTTCTGCCTGTGTCTGGTGTGTTTTGGCTGTAACTCTTGAAAGGTGCCCCCTTGCCAGCCCGTTCCTCCCCAGCCTTCTGTTAACATTCAGTTCCCAATGAAATCTCTCCATAGCCAAGAAGGCGCTTACCTGATCCTCCTTGTTATCCTGAATAAAAAAAACTTTTATGCTCACCATCTTCCTGAAGGTTTCACTCCACCTGGCCCAGCATAACAGTAGACATTTAAAATCATGGATCTAAAATAAAGAAACAATAGGGCATCAGAGCTGCTGCCTCTGAGTCTTGCAGTACTGGTTCTCTGTCACTGGAAACTTCTAAGAGCAGGTTGTTAAACATCTGTTAGGGATGGTTCATGATGGTGTTTGGTCCTGTCATCTATAGTCCCTCTAAACTGTGTGCATGTGCCCATGCACACAGGTTGTGAAACCCATGCACACCACAAAATAAAGCACGTACAAAAAAATTCAACAGTGCTAGTATTTTTATGCTACTTTTAAGAAGGAGACTTCAAGTAGCATATTTCAAATAGTTTTGTCATTTATAAAATCATTTGCCATCACCATATTAAAATCAAATGTAGATATTATTTGCATAATACACACTTGCTTCATTGCACTCACAAGTTTGACCACAGTCACTGGAGTCCACATAAATTTGGACACTGGTTCCAAAAACTTGCACAATTTTTTTTGTGCATACAGCCTACAAAAAAATTACGGGGAACACTGCCTGCCAGGAGTGCAGGGGACTGGACTTGATGACCTCTCATGGTCCCTTCCAGTTTCTCTAATTCTATAATCTTAAAGCCTGAGCTCCTGAAGCTATATGACTGTGAGAAAACTCATTCATCTTTTGAAAGAGGTTAGTTTTTAGCTGCCTTGGAGAAACATGGAAATAAACCATAAATGAAACAGTTTTTTTCTTTCAAAATCTTTGATGCATGTCATGATTTGGAGGGTGGGGGAGCTGACTCAGTTTTTGACTGCTTTGAGTTATCAGTGATTTAAGTTAGAGAACAGATGATTACACTTGATGTTGAATCACCATTTTTACAAGTTTTTAAGACTTGCATTATATTTTCCTCTGTTGGTTGCACAGTAACAGTTCTTGGCTTCTCTATAGTCAGTGCTTAAGTTACTATACTATTAAGTTTTTTTTTTAGATTGTTTCAGCTATTGTAGTGGGAAAGTGCAGAGTCCTTGTTCTACATTTCTTTAAACCACCAGTAAACTAGTCACAGTACTGTGTAAAAGACATATAAGCTTAATTTGGTATGCATTACACTTGCTTTGCAAAATCTGTAATGGAAAACCATACTTTCAAAGTACTAAAACTTTGTTGTTGAAGTGAAACTACACAAGTACAATGCTTGGGCTTTTAATTGTCCCTTTATCATTTTACACAATGGAAGATCTGCAGGTGCAGGCAGTGGATACTCGTGAGAGAAGCAACATTATTTAATGCTTTACTCCTCTTCCCTCTGCCACTCTTGTCTTTCCATCCTGTGTGTCAAGATTAGACAAGCAAATTCTTTAAGACTATGAAGAGACTGGAGTGTGTCAGTTTGTTCTTTGGTAATGAAAAATGACTTGTTCATGTCCAGTTGCTTTTTGCTCATATGTATTTGCACCTGTAGAATGAAAATTCATGTTTCAGTGCCAAAATGCTGTTAACTAAATTTAGCAAAGAAGCACAGTGAGACTTGTTTGTGATGTAGGCCTTTTGGGCAAACTTCCTAGAAAGTTTCTTATGAAAAATGTTTGCCTGCATCATTTATGCATGATAACCATGAACCCACTTACCTGAAGAGCTGTTGATTTAGTTGAGCTCAAATCACTTTTTCTTCTTTTAAATATTTGTACTATAGAACGTTGACATTGCAATTCTTTGACACTGGCAACACACCGTACTACCATATACTTCAACATTACATGGCCATTTGCCCAGCATTTGGGACTGCACTTGCTCTGAGCTAGGAGAAGCCACCAGGTTACCAACCATGGCTACTTTTCAGTGCAGAGTACAGTAATTGCATAACTGTAACAATTACCCTATATACTTGGGTATAAGCCAATCCAGGCATGAGCCGACCCCCCTATTTTGAGCCCGAAAGGGGCAAAAATTGGTGACCCGTGTATTAGCTGAGGTCCCCTTTTGGCCTTGACCCTGACCCCCACCCAGCACTGCTGCTGGCTTCCCCTGGAGTTCCCGACAGTTTCCCTAACCCCCAAATCTCTCCTGCTGCATTTCCCCTGCCTTGCCCTTTTCTCACTGCTGACACTCCTGCTCATTCCTCAGTTTCCTGCTGTTGCTCCCCTATTCCCTTTTTCCACCCCTTTCCCCCTCACCCTGACACCTGCTGCCACTCTTCCCAGCCTCCCAGGCCCTCCCATCACTCTTCTCGCAGTCCATGACCCACAGTCACTGCCACCGCTCCCCTGGTCTCCCTGAATCCCCTCCTCAATGTCCAGGCTGACCCCCCCCGCCAGTCCTCTTACTCGGCTGCTCCAGATGCCGCGGTCCCTTCCTTACTCCAGCCCCAGCCCAGGCCGACTGCCTAAGATGGCCTCCCAGCAACACTGGGGCTTTGGCCTGCTGCGTGGTCAGGGAAACAGCCCCAGCCTAGCAGTCTACCATGTTCTCCTGTATGTAAGCCAAGTGCCTGTTTTGAAGCCAGTTTTCAGGCACAAAAAATCTCAGCTTATATGCGATGATACACAGTATCCTAGCAATCATCCATGTACTCTTTGTGTTCATGCTCACTGGAAATGCTGCTTTAACAGTGCAGAGTACTTTATCTGCAGCCTGTGAAATCTTTTGCCACATGTATATGGGCGCCACATGTAAACAGCTGTGGTTGACCCATGTTATCAGTCTGGGATCCCTCATAGGAGGGCTCAGGGCTGATGCCAAAAGTCTGTACTTCAGTTAAATAACCACACATGAATCAGCTCAAACAGGCCACTCACCACTGTTTAATAACAACGGGTACTTCCTTACTGAGAAAAGCATACATGTGTAAAATTGAAGCTTCCTCATCAGCTGGCTGTTCTGGGCTTTTCTGGTTCAGGGATATAACAATCCATTGTTTGTGGAATCAGTATCCTACTACAGCAGATGTGGTGCTGCAAACTTGCTGAAGTGTAACATCACTGAATTAAACAGAAGAAAAACCTGTGTGCACACCCATGGCAACAAAATGGAGAAGGAAGTGATCTAGTAATGGAATTCCTGTGAAACGGGCAATGTTTACCTCAGAGGGAAGATGTTATTTCTGGGAGCTCTTCTGGCTTCTGTTCCAAGATGAGTATCCTCAGTCATGGTCTCCTGGTGCCACTTGGTGCATCTTCTGTTAGACTAAAGGGTATTCTGATAGGGAAGGGCAGGCAAGAAGTTTGGTAAGGAGTATGTATGTGGATGAAACAAAATTTGTAACAAATGAAGGGACTCATCCTGAACAAATTCAAATCTAGATGTGCAGATGGCAACTTCTTGACTGAATTTTACTAAATCTGATGGAGTCTCATGAGGATAGCAAAAAGCATTTATCTGACTCTAGGTCTTATTCCTCTGTCAAATATAAAGTATGCTACAAGTTCAGAGTTCCTCTAGTTGCTAGAGATGAATTTGGGTGGGTAGAGTGCAAGACTGAAAGATCTGGGTCTTAAGTTCTGAGACTACCACATATACTTGTGCATAAGCTGAGCCCACAATTCTGAGCCCAAAAAAGAGGCAAAAATGTGTGACCCATGTACAAGCTGAGGTTCCCCCTTTAGCCTCAGGTGCTGGAGCTATGTGGGGAGCTGGCACAATTGTCCGGGAGCTCTGCCTGAGCCTGCTGGCCTGGTTCAAGATGTGGGCCTGGCTAGCTGGGGGCTGGCACAGTTCTTAGTCCATGGGGGCAAAGGGGACTGCTCAGAGCCAGGACCCTGTGGGCTGCTTTCAGGTCAAAAGCACCCTCCGTGTTGGACTCATTCCAAGTTTACTCCCAGTGCTAGGCTTATGCGATGCTGTCCTGTGCCCACTGCTGTGCTGGGTGCTAGCTGTGGCTCCTGACTCCTCCTTCCCCCCACCCCACCCCATGGTGATCTCTGGCTGGGCAGATAGGGGAAGAGTTGACAGTGGTAAGTGGGTAATGGAGCAGTGGTGCAGGGTGAGATCTAGAAAGGAAGATGCTGGGCCTCCCCCTTGTTTCACATCCCAAATACTGGCATTGTCTGTGGGCCTGCTGTGCCTGCTGGCAAGTCACTTCCCCATGCTGCTTGGAAGGTTACCCTGAGCCACCCCCAGCCTGGCCTGGCACTAGGGTACAGCGCTGGGGGGAGATCAGGGAAGCGTATGAGACTGGAGACTGAGGGAAGGTAATTTTGTGGTTTGTGTGGCCAGCCTGGCCCAGGGAACTGGACTGGTCTGATGAGGGGTCTCTGTTTACATTGGGCTGAGCAGCTGAGATCTGGCTGTCACTGCTGCAGCTCCATGAAAATATCTGCTCAGCAAGGCCCCTAGCGTGCGCCCCCCCCCCCCCCGGTGCCACTGGCTTCCCCTGGAGTTACGGACTCCCTCCCCAAACCCCTGCTGTTGCTGCTTTTCCCCTATTCCCTGCTGTGCTGCCAGTCTTCCCTGAATCCTTAGACACCTGCTAGCCCTTTTCTCTGACATCTAACCCTTGCCACCAGTTTTCCCAGCTTCCCAGACACCCCCCCTAGATGCTCCAGATGCCAGGGTCCCCTCCTAACTGTAATGCTAGCCCAGACCAACTACCATGTTGACCCATGTATAAGCCAAGTGTGTGTTTTGAAAGTGATTTTTTCAGGCACAAGAATCTAAGCTTATACACAAGTATATATGGTATTTGTGTGTGTTTGGTTTTATTTTGAGGAGGGGTGTTAGACTAAACTGAAAGGGCTACTTATTCCGGAATAAGTGTCCACACAGGCATTAACATGGGCATATTTGCTTAATTCATACCAAAGCTAATGCTGGTATTGCTTTCCCATGTTGAAAAGGCTTCTGTTTCCCGGGAGCATTAAATTTTCCCCACAGTCAATGGGAATAAACTATACAAGACAATATTTGCAATATACTTTCAAAAGGTAATTCAGTAGAGAACAATGCTGTCATCAGAAGAATTGAGGGAACTTTAGCTGTGCTATTGAGAGAATTTTTAAAAAAAAAAAATTAGTACTGGTAGATTCAGTGAATAATGAAGACTTTGAGGAAAAGATGCTTCAAAACTTCCCAAAGTCTGTTTTGCTTAATGTGGGAGAACACTTGTCTCTTGGAGTCTTAGTAGGAAAGGCTAGGCATAACATTTACTGGTGCACCTATCCCATTCTTTGAGGGGGTGAAAAAAAAGTAAAGCAGCAAGTACATTTTTATTTAATTTGAAAGACCCATTCAGGCCTCTTTTTTATAAATTTAAAGGCCACTCCCCCCGCCCGGTGGGGTGGGGGGGGGGACCAAGCCAAAGTTTAGTCTCATTTCAAGTCACAGTGGAAAACCAAAATAATGTCTCCTCTCATGAAACAATAAGAGCATTTTTAAATGAGCTGGAACAAAAAATGAAATGGTTACTTAACAATAGAAAGGTTAACATGATTTAAGTGGATTTGCTGGCTTATTTTTGCAAAGGGCTAGTTAGTGATCCCTCAAGTTAAATTCATGCAGTGAATCCTTGTTGCTTATTGGCTAGATTTGCCAGTATACTGAGACATAAGTAAGCGTGTGCGTGTGTGTGAGAGAGAGAGTGAGTGTGAAAAGGGACATTAAGTAAAGCTGGAAGAACTTTCTTCTTTTTTCTGTGAAATTTCAGACCTTTAACTCTGCTTCAAAAAGCTTTTACATTGATTCATTCCAACTGTTACTTTCTGAGCCTTGCTCTTCTTTCAGTATCCTATTAGAATATTAATAAATACAAACAGAGTAGCTCTGCTCTTGGTTACTGTTTCAATTAATATTGGCTCTAGACCAAGATATATTTGGAAGAGCTCAGTAATGTCTTTCCAACCCCCCTTATCTTTATGTTCTTTATCTCTTTTGGCTTTATTCCTTTTGATTAACTGCTTTGTATTTTCAGTATCAGCATTTCTTTGGGGGATCTCTCATGTTTGTTCTGACAGTATACTCCTCTGTTATGGCCAACACAAATTTTCCCTGCCCATACAAAATCTTTGTTACATTGTGTCTCTCTATGTAGCATAAGTACAGTATCAACTACTTGCCAAAGAATTGGAAATCTCGTGCTTTTTTCTTGCTTTTTCCTTTCTTTTCTCTCCACCCCTAACTAAACACATAGAGCTCAGATTTGGTATCAGCTTTTAGCTATAGCATTACAGCTGAATCTAGATTTCTTATAACCAGACCCATGTGTGGATACAAAACTTGCATCTGCATTAGATTTACAGGGCTATTTTCATAAAACACTGGTGCTTCTAATAGAGCACTTGATAAGTAGGGCAAGAACTTAATTTACTATGTCATCTGTGTAACCCCTAAATCTGCAGAGCTGCCACATGGTTTTGTTTTTAAATTGTAAAGGATTGGATACGTGACTAAGTGAAAATAAGTATCCTTGTGTATATATAAAGTATGATGTCTTGCTCAGAGTTTCATGTCTGTTTAATGAGTGTCCTCCTTATTTATGTAGCTTAGCTATCCATAAGTGTATAGAAAGAGAGCCCTTCTATGGAAGATTCTGCTGTATATTTCTTCATTGTAGAATCCTAATTTTCAACAAGAGATGCATATTTTCTTAAGGATATGAGTATGGTAAAAAATTAAACAGGTGGGATCATTTATCATCTAGTCTGTTTTGTGTAACATAATAGGCCTTTAGATTTCCTTTAATTACCTCTTGTTTTCAGCAAGAATCTCTCTCAAGAAAAATCTGATCTTGATATTAAAATTTACCAGTGTTGGATAATTCACCACAGATCTTGGCAGACTTGTCAGTGTCTGCGCTGTTAATAAATATGTACTGAAAGCAGGTTAACTATCTACTTGCTAAACATACAATTATGATATCTTGCTTGGAGAAGCTTAGTTTTTCCTTTTCAAGGCCTTTAGGAACACTTGCCTTAAATTACACTTCTGTTTTGACTTTTTAATAGTCTGTTTTAAAATTGATGTCTAAAGAATGGACTGTTCAAAAAAAAAAAAAAAAAAAAAAATTTGGGTGAGTCTTGCAAAGCCTAAAGAAGAGACAGTTTTTTAACACCCAAAATAAAAAATGAAACTGAACAAGTGTATAACGAAACTTGGGGGTAAGGTGTAGTATCTGAAAAATCTTTTTAAAATGATTTCATTTATGCCTTCACATGCTTGCTTTACTGGCTTTCTTTTTTTTTAAAAGCTTATGAATAGTATGTCACTTTTTAACAGTAGCAACTTCATTTGAATACGGCATCTTTCTCATCAGACACACACAGTCCAGAATCTCCCTTAAGTGGGATATGAGGTGTGGGGGGAGGGGCGTAAAGTACTTAATGACATGTAAAAGGTGCCAAAATAGATAACCGTCTTAGTTCTCTGCAAATAATTATAACAGAATCACCTTGAACATCGTGCTACTAGAATGCAGACTGTACCATAAATTAAAAAAAAATTAACACTGCTTCTTGTGCATGTTCATGTGTTGTAATCATAGTGATCATTCCTGCTCCCAAATGTAGTTCCTGTTTAACAACCATAGAAATTTGTCTTATAATATTCATATGTTAATTATTTTGATTTCATTTTTATAATGGTCTACTTCATCTTTGACTAAGCTGCTCACAGAGCCTTTCTTTCTGAGGTATGTGTCTTTAAAAAATGGCAATACCCTTAAGTCAATTATACACCCTTTCTTGGGTGCTATTCAGGGATGAGGCTGTGCTGTCTGATTGCCTGTATGGCTCCGTTCAAGTACTCTGTGCCTGTGAAATATTTTTTAAATTTGCTTTCTTACCTCCTTCCTACACGCTGTTCTTCACTGTTTTACACTGAACAACTGCACTGATTTGCTGTTAGTCTGACCTGATCCTATGATTTACACTTCCCTGCATTTATTTTTCCACCCATTCTATAAGTTGCCCACCTTCAAGCATCTGAAGAAGTGTGATTTTTCTCACACGAAAGCTCATGTGCCAAATGCTTTTGTTAGTCTTATAAAAATGCCACCAGACTTCTTGTTTTTTGTGAAATGCATGACTTTTTTTTTTTTTTTGGATGTACATATAAGATGTTTGAGATTGCAGGAGAACTATTTTACTTGGGAGATATGGTCTTGCACTAATGTCTGTATCAATGTTTCAAAGTAAAAGAGCAACATTACATTTGTAAATGTAATCTCAGTTGCGTAGGGTTGTGGGTTTTTGACTTTTTTGTTTTTTTTCAAAATGGGGAAAATAGAGAGGTATTCCTTTTTTATGTTAAATTTAAAAAATGGGTACCAGCTCCAAAAAGCCTGTCTGCAAACAGCTGATGTAAACCCAATACTTTGAAAACAATTAACTTGGACATTATTAGAATGCCTTCTCCCATGAACTGGTAGAGCTGCATTGAAGGGAGTCCCTTTCAAGTTCAGCCCTTAGAAAGCCTACAACTAAGAAAGGAAAAAGCACAGATCATGATTCCCTTATACATATTCTCCGTTTATGGAAGTCTGTGTTTGCTTCTCCTAATAGACCCAGCTGTCTTCCACCAGTTCCAGCAATGTATTCAATCAGCCCTTTTGTTATACAGCAAAACTAGTATCGTGTAAATATATAGCAAATCTTGCATGTAGTGTGCAATTTATTAGCCTAGTACACATGGTCAGTGGGCAATTTTTAAAAATCCAAAGTTGGAATAAAATCATTACAGAACAGTAAACATTATTTTTCTACATAAAGGCTGTCTTTTTATATGAAGATGTATTGTGATGGTGCACTGCCACATCCCTATGGCAAGGGTGTCAAATTCATTCAGTGAGGGGTGGGGCACATTGGAGGGCGGAACACCTGTTGTGTGCCATGTGTCTACATGCCTCCCCAGCCCTTTCCCTTGCCTCATTCAGAGTGGCATGGGCTCCCTTACAGCCCTGCAGGCTCTCCTATACCTTCCCTTTTTCCCTATTCTATGGGCTCCCCTTTGCCACACTGGCTCCCTGAACCCCCTTTGCCTATTGTGCAGGTCCTAGAGCCCCCTCCCCCAGCTTGGCTGCTCCCACCCCCACAGCTGGGCAGTTCACAGACCCCCCCCCCCCCTTTTCCCTTTTCCTTTCCACTTAACCTACTATTCTGGCAGCAGGCAGGCAGTCTCAGTCACAGCCACAGGCAGGCTGGGCTCCTGCCTCCCCCTGCTCACTCACTGTCAGTCATTCAGCATGGTGTCCTTTGATTGGCTCATGCCCATGTGGGCCCAGGCACTTTTTTTCCTTTTCTTTTTTGTGATTTTGTGCAATGTGCAGTCAATCAGATTAGCATGCCAACTGACGGAACAGTTGGGGGAAGGAGGGAACAGTGCTATGGCTCTCTGGGAGCTAGCCCAGCCTGCTGTGACTGTGATCCTGGTTGGCAGGGCTGAGCAGGGATTGGCTGAAGTGCTTCCTTTGTTCCTCTGTGTTCTGACTCACTCACATGATCTGAGTCACAAGCATGCATAACCCTGCTCTGCCTGCAGCAGCCTGTGTGTGTTGTCCACTGCTGCTGCAGAGAGCTCCCATTTGCAGCTCAGGCAGCAGCTCTGTGGGCTGGATCTGGCCTGTGGGCTGTAAGTTTGACACTCCTGCCCTAGGTAAACTATGGCTATTTACCCTCGCTTTTAAATTCAAGCCAGACACAAAGTAAAGATTACTCAGCTTGGGGGGGGGGACAAATGACTTTTTAGAAGCAGGCCTGTGGCTGACACCAGTGGGCTGGCTGAAAAACAAGCACTTTCCAAACTTCTGGCTTCCATTCATGTGAACAGAAGCAGAAAGTTTGGAAAGCAACTAGCTGATAAACTAAGCTGCATGATGTTCCGGTTGCCAAAGTAGCTTGAGGTGTGTTGGCAGCGCTACTTGCACAACTAGTTGGGTGGACCTGCTTTGAAAGTGGGTGAGCCATGGTCACCCCAGGCCTACCCATAGTTAGGCCATTGCATTAATCTTCCTATTCCTTTAGTCCACTAGATTAGAATGTTCATCTATCACAAATATCTTCCTATGTAGATACTTGCCAAACATGATAAATTGCCTCTTAAATTTCTCTTGAATAAACCTAAATATATCAAGTTTATTTTAGTCTTAATAAACTGAGTTTTCCAAAACCTCAAATAATTCTTGAATTTCTCTTTTTGAACCATTTCCATTTTGTCTACTATGAGATATAGTAACCGGTATAGGACGCATCATTCCAATAATGGTCTTTATAATACTATAGATGGAGGCAATAGTGTCACCTTAATTCTTATTTATCTCATGCTGTCTTTTGGCCTTGATCCCATTGAGTTGCCTCTGAATGGCAGGTTTCTTTGTATTGTATTGTTTCTTGATTAGTAGTAAAACTTTTTGTACCGTTACACTATCATCTTTAATAGCTTATTTGCTTTTTTAAAACGTCTTCAGGCCCCTTTCTTGCCCAGGATTAATTCCTTATTTATGTGCATGTGTATTTTAAACCACCAAGTAGTCATAAATTTGTTTGGAAACTTATTACTCTTCTTGGCTTCACCCTTTCAACTGCTGAAAGAGATCTTACAGGACAAACTGTAGAGTGCTGCTGTCAGTTAAAGCTTACCTTTTTGGTTTTTTTCCTTCTCACCCAAAATGCATTTTAGATTAAAATGTGCAACTCTGAGGAGTGAATACAAGAATTGAAAGATCTGATGTGCCAAAACGATTCCATTTAGCCTTTTCAGCATGTGTGTCATGGCACCATGTCATTGTCTTAAGTATCCCAGAGAATAATTAACTGTAGTTTTACTTCAGTGTTTACAAACTTGCATGCTTTCTCTGCCCTCCATTTTGCTATTATATGTTGCAGTGACTCTGTGACCTTTTTTATGATTTATAGGGGTGGACCAGGACATCACTCATTTTCTTCATTTCCCCTGCTCCTTATGCTTTTCAGTTTCTCTGCTGATAATGCTGCCACTAAGTTGTAGGGCTTGTATGCGGTACTGATAATAGCCAAGTATTTTTGCTTGATGTGGTCATAAATTTCCTGATAAACTAGCTGACCTGAGTAGTGTATAAACTGATCTGCTCAAGACTTTTGTACTTCTAGGGCTTTCGCTAAGTGAGTAAAATACACCTTAATGTACTACCATGGTGTTAAGATAGACAAATGTCAGTCTGGTTGAACAGAGAAGTTCCCTCAAGTGGAAAGTATTTATTAGAATTTTGAGAGGGTACACTGTTGAGACACTACCTTCATGTAATGTGTATGACTGGATGAAATGAGACTCAAACCTCTGCACAAAGTAGACACTGAGGATAATTGGGCTGTATTCATACATCACTGATCATGCAGTATTATGTGATTTGCTAGTGTTTATTTCATCATTAAACTGATCTTTGCTAAAAATGCTGCTTCTGACAAGATGCTGCTGAAACAGCACATTTTTAATACATTGTTAAATTTAGCAATGTATATTAAAATGATTCGTCCTTAAAATATCTTCTGAGCTGGTAGTTAGAATCTCTCTGGGGGATGGCATCAGGGTAAGTGTCTATCACACTGTATACAGTTAGTTCCATACTTCACAAGTTCTTGCTTTCTTTGGGAGTAGAACAGTTGCAAACATGAGCTATAGGTTACTTCAGATTCCCTCATGTAGTGACTTATGTGAACACATTCATAAACATAGTTGTAGGCAAGTTTTCTGTTTCCATTTGCTTTGGCTACTATCTTCGAGATCACTCTTCTGTACCGTATTTAGTGGTGTGTTTCCAAATTCAAAGTAACTTTGACCGTACTGAATTTTTGGTCACATTACTTCAGTACATATCTTCCTGGTCCTGCCTCTGGTGTTTTGGAGACTTGCTCTGTGGCTGATTGGGTCAGTCAGGCCAAAAGACTGCTGTCACAGCCAAAGGCTACTGACTCTGAGGGTATTTAAAACTTGATTCTACTGCCCCACTTTTTTGTTCTTATGATGGCTGAAGAGTCAAACCTATTTTGAGACTTGGTAATCAAATTTTTGTTAGTCTTTAATATTTCAAAACATAAGCAGATATCTGCCTATCTGTTAGCTGATGCAGCAGATAGTTGTGGGGAGCACTAGGTTTTCCAGTAGTGTCCATAGTGAGAAAAAAATACCTCATCTGTTGTGGCTTGGAAGAGTGTTTTACACCCTTGTAGGTGCTCTCCTCAAACCTTGGTCCAGGCATTAGCTTTGGTATCTCTCCTTCTGAGTTTTCGGGGTATCTGATATAGAATCCAACAACCACATTGCTGCTTACCTCCAGACCCAGAAACTTCTGTCTATGCTGCTTCTTTTTCTGCTTCTCCATTCTCTCGCCCCACTCCAGGCCTTTGGGTTTTTAGGGTTTGCTTTGCACTCATAACAATGAGTCCTGTGGCACTTTTAAAGGCTATCAGGTTTACTTAAGCCTTCAGCTTTTGTGGGCATAACCCACTGTAGAGAGTGTGTGCACATGCATGATCTCTCACACATGCAAAGAAGGATGAGCCTCATTTGGCAGGTTATCAAGGTCAATTCAAACAGTTCCAGAGGGGTAGCCATCATAGTCTATTTCAGCAAAATATTCAACTTGTTTAAATTGAAACTGTGTGGATGTAAGTCATTAACAATTGATGAGAAGGTAAGTGTTTAAAGAGGGAAAACTTTTTGCAGTGAGCTAGTCACTCAAGTGCCTGTTCAGACCCACTCTGATACAGTTAAGTTTACATATGAATTCCAGCACTGCATTTTTACAATGAGGTCTGTTTTGGAAGTTTGTTGCTGAAGTAAGGTAGCTTTCATGTCCATTATAGTGTGTCCAGGGAGACTGAAATGCTTCCTTGCTGGTTTTTGAATGTTACCATTATGGATATCTGACTTGAATCCATTTTATTCTTTTGTCTAGAGACCAGTCTATTTTGGCCAATGTATATGGCAGGGGGATGTTGTCAGCATATATCGCATTGGTAGATGTACAGGTGAATGAGCCCCTGATGGAGAGGCTGATGTGGTTAGATCCTGTGATGGTGTTTCTTGAGTAGATATGCAGACAGAGTTGGCAACGGGATTTGTTGCAGGCATAGATGTCTGCCTTAGTGTTTCTGTTGTATGGTCTATAGTTTCTGGTGAGTGCTTACTTCAGGTTCAGAGGCTGTCTCTGAGTACCAGCCTACTTCCCAGGGCTTGAGAGAATGAGGGACTATCTTCCAAGAGAGACTGTCAATACTTGATATGCTGGAGAGGTTTTTCTTGGGGGCTGTAGGTTGGCATTGGCATTCTCTTGCTTTCCTTGTTGGGTCTGTCCTGTAGTAGGTGACTTCTGGGTTCCCATCTGGTTTTGCAGTTTGCTGGTCAAGCTTTTGTAAGTTTAAGAAACTTGCTTACATAATTGAGATTCCTGACACTAATTGCCGTCACACTACAGAGACTGTGGTAGATGTCAGTGCAGCAGCTAGCATTTTTGAAGGATAACTTTATAAGAACTGGAAGCTTGAAAATAAGTGACGTTCTTCAGTATCAAGATACCATATATTCTGTGACGTTCCAAAGGGGCTGCTGTGTTAGTCTACTTCAGTAAAATTAACAAGGAGTTCTGTGGCACTTAAAGACTAATAAACTTATTTATTGCATGAGCTTTTGTGGGAGAAGTTCCCACTGCTGTAAACAGCGTGCATAGGCTCACTTAAGATTATCAGATGACATGGTATTGTAGGTTTTGCACCAAAAATTTATTACTGAGAACTAACATTAAGATGTTAATCTGGTTGATAAAAGCTTGGTATCCTAGTCAGATGGATTGTCATTCATGCCTCTTGGGTATGTCTACTTTGCAGATAGACACCCATGGCTGGTCCATGCCAACTGCTCATATGGCTCAGGCTGAGAGGATGCTTAACAGTGTAGATGTTTAGGGCTCAAGGTGGAGTCTAAGCTTGAAGACCCTCCTGTCAGCCTGAGCCTGAACGTGTACTCCACAATTAACCTCACAGCCTGATCTTCACAGGCCTGAGTCAACTGGCACAGGCCTGGTGCAGGCTTTAACTGCAATATAGACATTGGAGCCTGCATTATTGGATAACACATGATGGTTGGTCTTATTCTGTCACATATTGCACACAAGACCAAACTTGTCTGTAATGCTGAAGGAATTTTTGATAACTTCAGATTGAATTGGTATAACTTGTTTTAACACTTTAAAACTAAATGTTGGGTTTAGATGAGGAGAGCTCTCTGACTTAGCCTTGAGGATAGACAGTATGGTAAATGTCTGTAGACTCTCTTGCATTTTTGTCATTATCAAAGTCTCATTGAAGCTTTTACTCTAGTCTAGGGGTCTCAACCTCAAATCACCACAAAGGTTGCCTGAGGAGTAGTAGAGGGCCACATGAGGATTGTTGCATTAGCCTGAAGGCCACACCACTGAAACCTGTTCGTACAACAATATTGCAAACATCAGTGATGATAGTGTCATTGAGGGCTGCAGGAAATAGCTTTAGGGGCTGCATGCGGCCCACAGGCCATGTGTTCTGAGATCTCTGCTCTAGTCTAACAGATAATATCCACATACAATTTCAAGTGAATGTGTGTGTTAAAATGCATTTTATCATAATCTCAGACTTCCGCAGACTCTTTTCTTTACTCCTTAACTTTTTTTATAGATTTGATCCAGGCAACCAATGAGACCAATGTTAATATTCCTCAGATGGCTGATACTCTTTTTGAGCGAGCAACGAATAGTAGCTGGGTAGTGGTGTTCAAAGCCTTAGTTACAACACACCATCTCATGGTTCATGGCAATGAGGTAAGCAGACTGACTTCTCTCATAAGGCAGTGTTTATCCTGAAGAAATTACTAGATAGGTCTTTGACTATTTAAAGCTACTCTTTTAAAACTGTTCTGGTCTGTGATTCATGAAAATAAAGGTTTTTCAGGTACACTTGTCAATTGCTACTTTCCAAACTTAATTTGAAGGTTGAGATGTTAAGAAAGCCAGTACAGAACCAGTTGTTACCTTACAATTGCTGAAAGGAAAGATTAACTTGTCAACATAATAGATCAGGTAATCCTGCGTTTTTCAACTTTGTGCCTCATCTTAACCTTTCCAATAATCTTGGTTATGATCATAGTGACAGAAAAGGTGTTGGGGGGGGGGGGGGAGAATTGGGGGGGGGGGGGGGAACCTCTAAATGTGGAATCTTCACTTTGCTATATC